>VWPW01027425.1:202874-460663 GCA_013389825.1 Crypturellus undulatus
GCACAGCCCGGGGGGCGCCGCCGCCCCCGGCGCAGAGCCCCCGCCACCCCTCCCGCTCCTCCGCCCAGCCCCCGCCAGCCCCTACCTGCCCTCAGCGCCGCCCCGTTATTGTGGCCGCGGGGGGAGGGATGGCCCCGGCAGCGCCGCCCGCCGCCCCTTCCGCCAGTGCCGCCACCGCGCTTCCGCCACCGCCGCCGCGCCCCGCCGCCATCTTAGCGTGGCGGAGCGCGCCTGCCGCCATGTTGAGCGCGGCGCCCCCTCCGCCATCTTGAGTGTGTCGGCGCCGCGGCCGGCGGCAGAGCGCGCGAAGCGGGCTTTGCACCGGCGGTTTACTGTGGTGCTGCTGCTCTTACCTGTCCCAGCTGTGAAATGTCTTCAGGAAAGGCCCCTTTTTAGCGCTTCCTCATGGATGCTGAAAAGCAGTTCTCACAGTTGGAGTCAGGGAACTTCTCCCTTGGAGTGTTACTCTCATTCACACCTCTGCCAGCTTCAAGATCATCAGAGAGGCCCGTGGAGAACACAGCAGGGCACCTACTGTGTGGCAACTCAGGCAATCTTATCCACCCACAGCCTGGTAGCTGTCCTGGGGAGTGGTGTATGCCCTTGGAATAAGACCCCTAAGTTTTTTCCCCTAACGAAAAAAACTCTTAGACATTAGGAAAAGAATAAGAACCACAATAAACAAAAAGCAGAAACAAATGAAACATAGGAGAGAGGAGCAGCATGACCTAGTAAGGAATGTGTGGAGGACTGAGGACTGACAAAGTCAGGACGCTGGAAGAGGAGCTGGTGCCACCGAGGCCGTTGCCCTACACAGAGCTTCAGCTGTGCGGAACACAGGGAGGGCCTCTGCTCCTGGCAACCAGCATGGGCTCCAGCCTGTCAACATCAACTTTTAGATCCTAAGCTGTAAAGAAAGGAGGCAAACTATGGTTCCGCAGGGGGAAAAAAAAAAAAATGCCAAATAGAGTAATTCATTTTATAGCAGGATGTAGGCCCCATAATGCTGGGGAAGCATTATTTTTTCCCCTCCTGAAAGGACACTTAGAGGCAATAAGATTTCAAAAAATAAGCCTCAAGAGAGGCTTAATTGAACAAAGGAATAATTTGGGCAGGGCAGTTCTTCTGTTAAACTTATGGATACCATCAATGTTTAGGTGGTTACAAACATAATAGAAACAGAAACCTCCTCCTTTTCTTATGGAGATACCCAGTAACTTGTCACTAAACAGATTAATTGCATGTGGTTCATTATCAGAATTGATAGATAGATTGTTGGTCCTACTTCCTCTTTTCTTCATTGCTACATTTGATGACTTGTAGTTTAAGACAGTCAAGGATATTTAAGCAATTAGAAGCCAGAGATATAGAGCAGCCATCAAGAGAGTATATAATAAAAATAACATTGTTATCATCTTAATCAGGAATTCTGATTATTTCAGTAACACATATTATTGAATCACAAAGTAATTGACCTGAGAAAATTAATTGATTCCCAGGAGAGGGAATCCTAGTGTCTATGG
This sequence comes from Crypturellus undulatus, assembly GCA_013389825.1. NCBI lineage: Eukaryota > Metazoa > Chordata > Aves > Tinamiformes > Tinamidae > Crypturellus > Crypturellus undulatus. Next base: position 204,398 of record VWPW01027425.1, read on the forward strand.
ACCTGCATACTTACTATGGTCTCCTGCAAGCTGCTTTAAAGCTTTAATCCACTGAGAAAGCAAACACTTGGTGCTAATTAATGTCAAAAATAGACAGTTTACACATGGTTAAGAAAAGTTGGTTAACATTTCAGAATGTAAAAACTCCAAGGGAGTAACTTATCAAATGCCCTTCTAATTCCAAATAGAAATTGCAAGATGAGAAAATCCCCCAGAATAGGCCCATTTAAACATATCAGTAATCCTAAATTAACAATGCACGTATCTCTGTTTGTTTGCTTGCTTGCTTAAGTACCTAGGCCTATCAATTTAATTCCTAAAAGCCATCAGGGCATCCCCCCCAATAGCAGCATAGAAGCAATTCCCTTAGAAAAGGGCATCTCTTTCCATATTTATGAGAAAAGTGGAACCCAGTATGTCTCATCTGCATTACTGAGTCAGCTTTGCCCTCCACAGCTGATACCTGATAAAAAGCTAATCAAAGGGATTCCAGCATAGTGGGTTCCTCACACACCTGGGTCTCATCAGAGTTTAAATATCTACTCCTACATTTTCCTGTCTTTTCCACATAGAAATGTACTCTTTAAACAAGATTTAGCTTTAGAAGAATTAGTTTTATTTCCTGAAATTATACACATCTCTCCCCTTTCCTTCTGAAAAAGCTTAATAACATTTTATAAAATCTTTGGCACTAGTATAGCACTGGCAATGTAAAACAGTCACTCCCCATTACTAACACGTCCTGGTGTTGGCCTGTTTCACTGAAGTGCCACCACGCTGTCTGTATCCACGTCTAGCTGTTGCACTCACATCTACACCGTGTTTGGTAATTAGACATAATTCAAACGTGCAGTTTCACGATACTTGAGCTTAGCTCAGGAGGATTCTGGGGATGTGTGTCTGCAGCCCTTGGAGATTATGGGCAAAGTGATCTCAGTTTGGACAGTTACACACCGGTTTGCAGGAGTCTGACCTACCGTGTCCAGCAGATAGTTCAGTTACCTAGCGGCAGGTTTAGCATAGCCTGTAATGTTCTTTTGCTTATTTCAAAACATGAAGCTGTTGCTTAGAAATTTGTATATACTGGTCGTGTCTAATTTCACACAAGTGACAAGGTGGTTTGTGTCAGTCTGTGGGAGGGTTGCAGAGGGCCCTTTGGAGCAGAACGTGCCAGTGGTGATGAGCGGTGCAAGCTGCTACGAGTCACCAGATGCAGGGGTGGAATCCAGCCACAGAGAGGAACATCTGAGAGCAGGCAGAGCCTCAGAGACAAATCTGCCCCTCTGCTTTCCTGCTTTGGGTCATATTAAATCTGATATCTTCTGGCCTGCTCAGAAGGGGAGGAGCGGCTCAGGTACGAGGCAGCTGGGGACATGGCGAGCTTCTCCCAGGAGGTGGCACCTCAGCGGCGTGGATGCAAGAGGAGCCTTTCCCATGCCCGTGCGGCACTGCAGGATGCTGCTCCTGGGAGCCCCGAAAGTGCATGGCCACAGCCTGGCCAAGTCAGCAGAAGGTAAATGTGGCATGTCCTGCGCCCAGGCTGTTCTTCGAGGAGAACAAATAACATTTGGGAATGAGATATTAGACTCATGAGATACTGCCTCAGATTCCCTGTTCCTAAAGAACTGAATCCCAGAATTCAAGTGTTACCAAATTTTAATTATTTTAAATATGCTGTATCTACTCAAAATTGCAAACTTTTTTGTTGTTCTTTATTTAATGTTTGTTGTTGTTGTTGTTAAGGAAACCCACAATATTTGCAACTGAGGAAAGGGAAAATATCAGTCAAAAATATGCATGGAGTTTATTAAGGCATCAGTCCCAAAATCCCAAAGTCAGGCACACTAGCACAAACAGCCCAGTAAGTCTATGTAATGAAGTCTGAAGAATATTTTACTTTCCTTTAGTGTTGCCTATTTCATTTTTCACTGATGGTTCTCTCAGTTCACTAAGAGAGAGAAAAAAAAGTGAGACTGCGGTAAGAGTTGTCATATAGATAGATGAAGTAGGAAAGCCTAAATAAAACAGCAAAAAATGAGAGATAAGGAACTGTGTGCTGCAGTTCAAGATACTGGTTGACTTTTGTGGGGAAGATGGCTAGGCAGGCCTATATGTCTCACATTTCTTCATAATCATCATGACCTTTTTTTTGTTTTGTATTGTTTTCCTCGACAGATACATATTTGTTAAATTCAGAAGAGCCCCATTGTATCTTGTGAGAGAATCCTATGACCATTTTTTTAAAAAAATGAAATGACATATTTCCACAGTCACCAGTTTATTTTTCCATTTCTTAGTTAAAACACTAAGTGTGTGTTGACTGTTGCTTTCTACCAAAAGATGTATCTTTGGCACTCAGTTGTTCCACTGTGTAATTTTTAATATCCATGTAAACAGAGGTATGTGGATTTACATTTGGGGAAATTCTGTTCCTTTCGTGTCACTGTTGAGTCTTATTTTCTACCAAAAAAAAAAGCTTCTCTACAATGTAAAACTTTTAAGTGACATTTTCACTCAGTTGTCTATATCTGTCTCTTCTCAGATTTCAGAGATTACATGCCATAAGAATAATAAGATTAGAACTTCCTTGGGTGAAGAGCTTTTTTTTTTTTTTTTTGTTCTGGCTTTGTGCTAGGTCAATCAGAATGTGAAAACTAAGTCCATAAATAGGATTCCTAGATGCTACAAGTACTAAAAGAGTGTAACATCACCACTATGTGAGCACAAGAAACTGTCAACTGAGACAGGTATTTTTGCATTAGTCCCTTTTGTGCCTCATGCTTGCTATATGTATTTTATTTAGCAATGTTTTACTGTCAGTATCCACAGCCCCTGGCATTTCCTTCTGCTTGCTTCCTGCACCTGCATTCACTCAGATTGGCAAAGGCTGCTGCGCAGGGCTGTGCTCTTCACCGAGCACTGTGGAAGCCGCCTGTTGGTGTCACTGCAGCTGGGCACTGTACTTCAACAGTGCACAAGAAAGCAATGAACCTCCTGTGTCGCTCCACCCAATCTGTGTTTGTTGTCGCCTGTATTACAGTGTTGTAGCACAGCGTGCAAGCCGCAAGTTTACCCTAAAATGGTCGAGGTGCTCAGCATTGCTGTTCCACGGCATTAGCTTTGTGTGTTTTTCTAAATGCACAGGTTGTTAACAGCAACAAGGCATTAGCTGCAGCAAAGCATATTTTTGGAGTAACGTAGGTTGTCACAGCTTAATGAGCAGATGAGCTAATTGAAGGAGCTACATGGAAGATGTTATTTCCATTTGCTGATTGGGAAAGTAAGCCTCAACAGATTTTTGAACTCAGATTTGTCAGTGGATTGAGAACTCCCTTGGACGGGAATAATTTACAAGAGTTTTTACACTTTTCCATTGGAAAAATCAGGGCCAAGAAGATTACACAATCTCCCCACAGTCGTGCAGAAAGTCTGTGGCATAAAGAAGGACAGGAGTGCTTCCCTATTTTTCACTTTAGGTGTACTGCCATGCTTCATATTTATCCTTCTTTCTTAATTTGAAATACGTATTAAAGTGTTCCAACTCACTAAAGTTTCTAGGAATAACTTCAATTACCTAATAATAGTCTCTTGTCAAACAGAACTATGAAAATGGTACTTTGACAATTTCCACATCATAATATAATTTGAAAAGAATGGTCTTCTTTATCATATGTAAGCATTCAATTCTCTTGAAAAATGGCTTTGTCAATGTATATAGAATGTATTTGCTCTTTTGGCACACACTTCTGGTATTCTGTGTATAACATAGTTAATATTAAGGTAAAGAAAGATGCTATGTATATAAACTATTCATCAGCTCTGCTTACCTTCTTGTCAGGTTCTTCCTTATGTTTTAAATAAAGATGACTCCATTTTCCCTAAAAAAAAAAGAAAGAGGGAAAGCCTTAAAATAATGCACAGAACTCAATGAGTAGCTCAGAATTTAAGCCACAGGATTTTTTAAACAATTTTGATGTTGTGGAAGATGGTAAGAATAAGCTTTCAGCACACAGACAAACCCAGTGGTGCTGGAAATCAAGAAAAATATTTAGAGCTTTAGAGATTGATCATTTGTTCAGATTTAGGTGACATTTTTAGAGGCAAGCAATATGGAGTGCCATAAAAAATTTAGAGTTCATCCGTTATCGTGCCATTGCCAATGTGGCACATGATTAACACAAGGTTTATTGCACCTCCATTTCTCCTGTTAGCTACTTAAGCAGATGTAACCCTTGATTTTGGAAAACAGTGAGTTTACTCTGCAGTGTACTGCACAGACATAACGTTTATTAATGATGATCACATTTATTAGTGTGACCGTAATCAATGTTGTTTATCCATTCCCTTCACCGGAGGCTTTGCTTCTAACTTTGTCCCATTTATTTGTTCTTTTGGAGGCAGCTAAGAATGTTCTACAGGAATATATCACCGTGAAAATGCCAGTTTAGTAAAAACAAACATTTAGTAGAAATGCACTTATCTTTGAAAAATAATTGGCATTTTTTATTACAGCTAAATCAAAATACTTCATTTCCATAGTGTTAATGGCATGTGTTGTTTGTTTTGTTCTGTTTTATTCCATCCTGGATTTTCTCATGCCCTTAGCTGCTCAGGTTTTAACCAGCTTTGCCCCGTCCACATAGAAAAGAGCCACCTGGACTTTATATCCACATCTAATCTATGTGTGTTGCCTTCTGTAATACAGCATGTTTTTAAGTTACTATCTGTGCCCAGCAGCATTTTTGTTCTTATATTGAGCAGTTCTCTTCAAGGCATAGTCAAAATACTGCCTTTTCAAGTTGCTTTGCATCCAGTAAATGTAATAGCATTGAGTTGCACAGCTTTAAAGTATTATTTTTCATTAGCTTTTAATGGACCTGAACCAAAAGAATACCTAAAGATTTTGTACTACAGCCTTCCTGTTCCATAATATTCTACCACTTTGAATGTATCAGAGAAAGATTCTGGGAGCCTACTTCCAGGACAGGCAGATTTTCCAGACGAACTGATTGCCAATGTTGTCTTCCCGCTGTTTCCAAGATGACTGTCATTTTCCATCATACCTCCTGGCTGCAATTCCAGGCGCTCGTTAATTTTCATTTAGTATGGTGCAGAGTTTTTCGAGTCAGTGAAAGAAAAAGGTGGTTATTAGGATAGAAGAACAAATAAATGTTTTGTGAAAAATGCAGATTCTTTCTATTTATCTGTAGTTATTCTTTATATATGAGTGATTTTACTGGAGTTGGATAGATCCATCACATTTCCCTGCTCTGGGAAACGTGCTTTGTGCACCCTTTGTGAAGGGTGCTGCCTGTGAGCCGGAATAATAACCATCCATCACTGCCAACTCTAATATACTCAGCTTTGCCTTTTGCATTATCTTGCTGCTTCACATAAATGTTAGTCCTATAGATGCAATAGAAAAAGAGCCTATATTTACACAGAGCATCACTGACCCCCAGAAAAACTATGTTTTCCTAAGAACTCCCTTTTTATTCAATGATAGATAATTCCTGGGTGTTTCATTTTACCTTTCCTGTTCAGAAAGTGGTCCAAAGTTTTATTTCCTTCATGCTGAACAAATGCAATTATCAAACCAGCTATGAAAATAAGCAGCTCTCATGAACAGAGCTGCTGTTGCCATCATATCCAAATATTTTACATGTATCAGAGAATCAACCCTTACAATACCTGTTTAAGACCAGGTAGTGTTTTCCCCTATTTTACAAGCAATGTGGGCTGATTAAGATTGAATTGTTGAAACTGTTTCTGATTATATTCTCTGGATTTGGGACACTGAAAGCACACTTTTCCCCAACACTTAGCATTATTAATCAATTTAGAAGTACTGAACAATTGTGGTAGCTGGAAGCACTCGCCAAGCATGAGAAAACTTTTGAGCAGTGCAGAATAAACAGCCTAAGTAACATCACACTTGTTCTAGGGCAGGGTAAAAATCCAGCTCTCCTGGATGACCAGACACCGATATTATTGTAATGAAGGCAGTTGAAGTGAATTATATTCCATTATAATTCAACAGTTAATCATCTGATATTATCTTTTAGCCAGAGACGTGGGATTCTGGTCTGATCCACGGAATGTTTTATGCAATAGCATCTCTGAGGTACAGCTGTCATTTTTCCTGTTGCTTAGGATGCCTTTAAGGAGCTAATTGCTAGTGTAGGAGTAAGCGGACTTGGATTCTGGTTCTGGCTCAGCTGTGCAGCGGTGATATCGATGAGACTTTGATCGAAGTGGCTTTACGGCCAGGTCAGCTACCTTTATTATACTGCTGGCATTCTCTTTTTTTCCCCCCAGGAATCCACTGTGTCTAGTACTTCTAAGCCATATGATTTTCAGAGTTGTATTTCATTATCTCTCATCATAAAAATGAAAAAGAAAACACCATAAGTCCTTTCTGTTAAACTCCTTCCTTCTCCATATATATATAGCTACATCAATAATATATGAAGCCCATTTCAGCATAGAGTTATGAATATTCTAAAAATCTATGAGCGCAAGGAGCTCATTTTTATTTTTTCTATTCTGTGCCAGTATCTGTCTACCACTATATTATCTTCTAGCAACAAGGATCTGAGAGTACTTTACCAGCTCACTCAAGATACATGCAGTTTTCCTTCCCCATATTTCTGCCATTGCTCCATCACATAAACTCGACCATCCAGAATGTCTGGCTGCTTCAGCATTTTCTTCAGGTGACATTTATAGCAATTTGCAAATGATCCTATCTGCTTCGGTATGTGGCACAGGCTCGTGTCCTTCTCAGTCTCGTCTCCAAGTATGAGCCACTAAACGATGCTATCAGGAGCTGATAAAGAGCAGATCCTCCATCTTGAAGAGTACTGCTCTCTGGTTACTCTTCATTACTATTTATATCAGAAATGAACTGAAAAGAATAAAAGACCAGATGGGCTGTGATTGATGTTTATATTGTCTATTTTAGACTGTTTCCTCAATCGGGTCCTTCTCAGTCAAGACATGTTCAGGGCACGGTGACCTGTTGCAAGGTTCTCTTCTGTTGACCGAGTTCTGTGCAAAGCCACAAGCCTTTGAGCTGTGAGAAACTTTTGTAGTATTACCTTGCTCATTTGCATTCCTGCTGCCTAATTGTTAGGAACCGGTTTCCAGAGAAGCGGAATGCATGGCATTAATTTGTGTCCTAGGATAGGAAGAAATAATTTTTGCCAACCTCCTCCATTCATTCCTCTCATTCAGTATTAAGAATTAGGTTCCTTACCCTTCTCAGCTTATCGTTTTTAACAGGAAGCAATAATGGCTGATGAGCAATACAATTTCACACTGGCAGCTGGTAGATTTTTTTTTTGCCACGACTAATTTATCTTTAGTTTCGGTACCTGCCTACCTCCATTCCTCCTACATGCCTTATGCGTGTCCTAATCCAAAAGATAATAGGCAGAGTGATTTTTTTCATCTTTAAGTCTCACTGTTCTAATGCTCAAGGTGTACACGGGTGCTACTAGCTCTAACCAACCATTCCTCCCTAATTAATGTGGATTTATTATCTAGGTCTATCGTCAGAAAACCAGTTAATGCTGGAAGTACTAACGTGAGTAGTCTAACTAGGGAGGAAGGAAGAAATGCACAAAAAAAAGCCGGAATAATTTGGAGTTATAGTTCTGGAGGTGACTCAATGAGGGATTTTTATTGCAATGCCCTTCTAAGTCACATGTCTTACCTGTATCTTCAGAACATGACAACTTCAATAGATTCTCAAAGATTTTCAAAAAATATTTTGGTAGTTGGTAATGTCTCTATCTTCAGTCAGAGAGAAAAATTAAGTAACTCTAATGTTTCTTAATTTTACATCTGAGGTAACTCTAATGCTACATCAGCATTTTCATACAGTATGCTACTGTTCTAGTGTTCTGCGTCATTTATCCACTGAAGTTCACTCTGGGTTGAAACAAGAGTGGGAAGATGACCATGTACACCTCTCATGTAGTGCATGTGTCTCTGTCTGTACTAGAATTACAAGATTTTCCAGCCCTTTGTTTTTAATAAGGGAGCCCTTTGTTAGTGCCCGTCAGCATGGAGGATCCCCGCGTGCCTGGCTTAGCTGCATTTGTGGAGTTCTTCCCACCAAACAACTAGGGGAAAGGCACTATGGTCAATGTGTATTTCACTCCAGATTTTCTCCGCTAATAGATGGGTCCTTAGAAATTAGCAAAGATTAAATTGCGCTGATTTATGCACTAAACTAAGCCTGAGGCAAAGAACTAGGAGAATAAATTGATAAGCTCTCCTTAGTTTCCTTGTTTAAAATCTTCCCTGATATATCTTCAGAACACAGTTCATGGCAAGGTAAACTTCCCAGAGTCAGAAAATATTGAAGATGCAAGGATAAAGAAATTCCTTTTTATTGTTGTTGTTGTTAATTTTTATTGCTTTGAGTTTTATCTTCTTTTCCCAGATGTTCCCAGCCAAGGTGTTTGAGTGCAACTTTTACAGTTATTGAACTTTATAATTTCTCTTTCCTAAAAAGATAGTGTTAAAATTTTATGTTCTCTTTTTGAAGGAAATCTCCTCCAAACTAACTACTATTCCAAAGGCAGGAATGTATAAAAAGACAGAGAACAGATCTTCGTGATTCTTCTGCACCAGACTGACACAATGAAACCACCACATGTCTCATGCTGCTTAGTGTGATGCATTCACCTGTTAAATTGTTTGAAAGACAAAGTCAGGAAAGAAGGAATGTGTAATAACAAATCCATTTGGATCAGTCTTATTCCAGCCCAACTGATACTTATATTCCAGTTTCAAAGTTTTCTTCCTGTGTAATCCCAGCAAAACTAATCGTTCATAAGCTTAAATTCTGGAAAAACTATTTCCTGATTGGATTCAAGTATAAAAGACATAATCTAGTTTAGTAACGAGAAATTGTAAGAGCAAAATAGAAATTTATTCATGTCTGAAAGAAGCCAGTTTATCAGAACTGAGAAGAGTCGTTAATGAACACATTTAAATGGACAGAATATAACAGAGACACTGCTACTAAACTTACACAGAGTTTACCATGTTTCCTCATTTGAAGGAAAAAAGACAGATTGGAGGGCACCTGCCAATAATATGGGGCCATCTAGTGAATATCATTAGGATTACAACTTTGTCCGTGGTAATTTGACTTTCTTAGCCTGACTATACACTGTACTTATTTTCTTTAACATGGAAATAGGTCATTTATGAATAACAAGTGCAGTAAACTTTTCTCTAGAAAGAGGATCCTGGGCATAAAACACATCAACATTTATTTTAATGTACATGCAGACTAAGAAGCTTAACACCATGAATGTACAGGACTGTACAAAGCTAGAAGAAAAATGACAATTTACAAAATAGCTACAAATTCTAGAGCAGGAAAAGTCAAAGTATTATCTAGCAAAATGAAGTCCTTGAAAAGGAGTACTTGCAAAATGAGAGAAAAGGCTTCACCAGTAAGAAAAGCTGAGACGGTGCCTGTACCGCTTCTGTGGAATAAAATCAGTTGCAAGTGCTAGAAAATCAGGAACTGCCACTGTGGAGCTGTGGAGGTTACTTAATTAGCTCACATGGAAACCCACTAGTGCAGAGACCGGGATGCTTGTGGCAATCCTGAAGAAGAGTGTTTGGCAGGAAGGACAGAGTGTCATTCCCTACACTATGAAGCAGTGAGAAGCATCAAAAGACAAGAGACAGCTGGAAAGGCTAGTTCTTGCCATGATGTGCCATCATCAGAGCAGGCAGGATGAGTGAAATTTAATTAAGGGATCATGATATGGCAGTGTAAAGCTGTTCCCAGCACTCTTCTCTGTCACTCAGAATCTATTCAGCATGGACCTGATTGCTTCATGTGTAAAGCACCTCTGCTTCTCCTGTAGAGGAAAAGAGGACATAGACATTACAGATTGTAAGCTTAATATTATAAACTAAAATCCTGAAGTTCTCAAAACAGAGAAGACCCTATAAACACTTGAAGCAGAAAGGAAGGCACTGACTTATAAAAGACTTTCTTCTAAAAAATATTCATTTTATTCCACAGGATTTTTAAAATGATGTTTCCAATGCCAGTTTTGAATTCTTACATGACCTGAATTGAATCAGGTGACTTGTCAGCAAGATTTTGTTCATTGGACTTTCCTCTTTACTGTACAAGTTTGAGAATTCCTGATAGAAGAGAAAGGTCCTGACAGAAATAACAAGGTCATTTGTTTTGATCAATTGGACCTTACTGTTGGGAGAAGCAATTAATCTATAAAGATTAAGCAAAAATGCAGTGGGGACCCTGAGCAAACTGGCAGCACTTGGGTGGAATGGAAATACCAAAACCCAACTCAGATTTTGATTTATTCAGGAATAATTACTCAGTATTGTACTTACAGGACTGCCTTGCAGAAGGAACATTTGTTGTTATAGGTTTTCCCATCAGAGCCACAGAAAGGTTGATAGAGCTTTTCACAGTAAATAGGTCTTCTTGCTTGTAAACTCCTGTATTCACTGCAGTCTACCTACAAATAAAGTTTAATTTTCCTTTAAACCCATTTTTCTTGCATTCTCTGTTCACCTACAGAAATAAGGGAAATATGAAATATCTGGACAAGCTATAGAGCAGCAGGGCTTCAGCATCGGCTCTAGCTGAACCTAGGGCTCTCAGCAAAGAGATGTTTCTTCTTGCAGAGGTGCACATGATGCTAGCTGTGCCATGTAAGCAGTATCTTACAGGCTTCGCTGCCTGCCTGAACAAAAACAAAATCACTGTAAAAAATATTAGCCCTCTTTCATCCACCAAAAAGCAGAGCTGACATTTTTTTCTACCTGGTCTGCAGCATAGGGAAACATTAAAGTCTCTTGGGACGTGGTTTAGGATCTGAAAGTCACCAAGGAAGCTTTAAAGCCTTAAAGCCAAGGAAGCCTTACTTGTCCGCAACAGACACGTATCAAATGTCTTGATTTCTCCCACTTCAAATTTCCCCTTGCCCAGTTTCTAGCCACCTACTACACCACACACAGCAGCACCTGGAGTTCTCATGGCAGCTATGAAGCAACCACATAGCTCAAACTCAGGCAAGTCTCTGTTTTCTGTAGCATTTACTTAGTGTTTAATAAGGCTTTTCTGACCTCCTGGATCCTGATGTACTGTTACTACAAACTATTTGTCTTTATCCAGAAACAAAGGGGAAAATGACTCACCTCATCCTTTCTGGCAGCATCTAATATGAAAACAGAATAACAAAAGATAAAATTAAAAAATGTCATTGGCAGGCATTCAGTTTGCAACTGGGATGGTTTCTTTCGTACCTGCTAGCAGCACCAAGGCCCTTACCTCCTTCAAAGTAAATACTAACATCATTTTTTAGTGTTTAATAAAATACATGTGTCAGGACCTATTAAACAAGTGGCCCTCATTGCCCTGTTTACCTTAGGAAGCCCTGTCAGCAGCTCCTACAGCCTCTGCTGCTGGGGGGAATGGAGTCTATTGTCCCTCTTTTCAGCACAGAAAGATTAAGGATGCAGGAGTCAACATTATGCTTAATGGTCAGTCTATACAGGATGAACTAGTTGTTGAGCATGACAGGATTTTAAATCTTAATTCTATCAAAAAATCGTATGTAGCTACAAGCAAGTCACATGGTCCTTTATACTTTGTTTTGCTGTCTGTCACAAGGATAATATCTTCATTAAAATGTAACATCAAGTATATAGATTATGATGATAGAAAAATTCAGATTGTAATATCACTTTTAAAAGCGCTTTCCCATGTCAGTCCATATGGATTCTAAACTATACGGTAGAGGAATTAAGTCCTATGTGTATACACACGGAGCCTAATGCAATGGAGCCCTGATCTTAGGTGCGGCTTCAAAATGCTGCCCCAAAGAGCTAATCAGTGATAATTACAGCTCTCAGAAAGTAATCAAATAACAGTGGCATATCTCCATTATGGTGACACATTCCTTACTGTCTTAAGGAATGTATTTGGTTCTTCTCCTGTCCTGTAATAGTCATTCTGTATCTTCCAAAGGATAAAAGTCCATGGAGCACAGATGCTTCTGTGCTGAAGGAGCAGGAAGGAAATGGAATATGATATGAAGGCCAATACAACCACAGCATTTATCTCTCTGGCTAAATACAGTTGTTTGGGATACCTGAAGATTTATATTACATTTTCATGGAGCAGCTCTTATCTAGTGATCAAATAGAGTCATCTAAGGTTAAGAAAAATCAACCAGCATAAATAACCCACCATGTCGAGTATTGGTTTATGTCACTGAATTTTGACTGAGTTTTCATCATCCTGGAAGTGGATCACATTTAGCCTACCTCCACAAAAACAGTAAATGTTAGTTTTCTCTAGTAACCTTTTAGTACCAGCTATATTTCAGGGAGTAAATGCAGGAAGATCTGGTTCAGAAAGCATTGATACAAAATAAACTAGAAAATTTAGGAGAGACATTCACTGGAGTTCTCTTAGAAAGCAAGAATTTCTTTTGCTGAAGTTATTGACACATTGTTTGAAAGAATAATATCCATCAAAAAAGTTGTTTCATTAAAACTGACATTTTACAAACAAACAAGAAAAAAAAAAGGGTATTTTATCATGGAGCAATCTGCATTATCCTACTTCTCAAATCTGTCTCAAGCCCAGCAAGCTCTCATGAAAGGGTTATTCACAACCAAGTTATGTGGCTAGTGCATAATCAGCTAACTCCTGCTTGGTTAGTTTGCCAGAAGGACTTCTTCAAGCCAAGTTCTCCACTCAAATGATAGAAAGAAATGTTTAAGTAAAAACCTGGCTTAATTCTGAGGTTTTACAGTTTTTCTTCTTTTCTTTTCTTCTACAGTTTTTAGTTGCAATGCAAAATGCAGCCCTGATTTGCACTACTGAAAAGAAATAGGTTTCATCTATTCAAGTTGACAGCTGGTGGAATATTGCTTGCTAAACAGTGCAAAAGCACAAAATTTCAAACCTAAGCTGCTACCAAAGCCCAGCAACTGTTGCTCCATATCTTACATGACTGAGCAGCTTCCAGTGTTTGAACATTAGAACAGAACATTGAACATTAGAACTGTTCAATATTAGTGTCATAACACAACACAGAATAAAAAAGGTTACTCACTTGCTAAGCAAAGAACTGCCAGGGTGAGGAGCACAAAAACGCCTGTTATCTTCAGAGCAGACATAGCTTCTTGACCTGCTCCACAGCCAGCCTGTGTTCTAAGCGTCCCACTGCACTTTGCTTGAATGTATTGAGCTGTCTGTGAGTGTATATATATATGTACACGTACAAAGAGCAGGCACCCTGATGATGAAATTCGCCTTGTAGAAGGTAATTGGAAGAAGGTGTTGCCTGTGTCTTCTTCAGAGCATGAAGGTCATAAGTACAGGGCTGAGAGTCATGCAAGGATTGTGTTGATAAGGGAGATGTGTTGTACTTCAGCTAATCCCCTTGCCTAATTAACTGTTCCATTTTCACAAGTTAAAGGAGTGACTCAGTTAGGTGGTTTCTTATTGCTGATCTGTTATTGCCATATTGACTCCTGCAGCTGAGCATAATTCCCAGGAAAAAAAAGGAAAAAAAAAAAAGGAAAAGGGAAAGAAACTGATTTCACTTAGACAGAGGAACTAAATACCTTTATGTAAAAGGTTGTAATAGGTCAAGCAGACTTTGGGTCCTAATAACTCTAGTTCCTATGTGGAGAGCGAGAGAGAAACCAATGTGCTTCTCTCTAAGGAATGTAGACAGTGAATAAATGGTTAATTTCTTAGTAGAACAAATAAATAAATGCCGTAGAATTGCAGTTCCCATTAAGATGGGAGGAAAGAAGAACAGGTAAAGATCTGGCTTCAGTTGGAGGCTTGTAGTCTGTTTTTTTGTTTTGTTTTGTTTTTGGTTTTTTCCCAATGCCTTTACTTCAGAGATTCCTTCTCAAGCGTTTCTACCTCGTTAATTTGAGATTTGTGTATATTTTTGTTAGGCAGAGTTCACAAAAGACAGGTTGTTATTTAATGTTTGCTATTTAATAAACTGGAATGGGTTCTGGATTCTGTTCTGTGCATCCATTTTTTAAAATATTTTTTTTTCTGGAAAGCTCTAGGCTTTTCTAAAGAGCCCGAAATAGAATGTTCTCATGAAGAATATTCAAGAAATATTGTTGGTTGATATTGACAATTACCAGTATTAGGCAACAAAAGCAAAGCTGCCAAAAACCCCAGAGGGTTCTGCTAGTCTGAATAGCTTTAAGCAAACTTCAAGACTCTTGAGGACACCATGGAACAGTAAAATTGCAGCTTGACAGAACTTGCAACTTACTTGACAGTGGTATGAGGAAACCTCCCACTTTGGTTACATTTTCTTGCCTAGTTTGGTGCCACAGAATGTACTGCCTGTTGCAACCACAGAATCCATTCCATCAGGCTAAGGTAAAAATTCTAAATTGACTTAGGAAGATTTTCTGGAGACAAGTGAGGAATGGAAGACAGCATGTTTGCGGGTGAGAGAGAGATAATGGGAAACACAAATTTTGAATCAGATTTTTCTTAGCATTTGAGACTTGTTACCTTTCTTGGTTACCCTTTTCTGATGGAAATTCTGTGTCCGGTATGAGCAGATCTATCGTGTGAATGTTTTTTTCCTGGTAATGTTTTTTTCCTTAGGTGTTTTGATTAGGATTTCAGATTCAAATTAACATTTGTTTTCTGAGCAACAGACCTTAGGCCTTGAAGGACTTGTCCAAACCATTCAGTTAAGGAATCATATGGTTGCAATGAGAGTGTGCGCCGTTCAGTCAGGCACGTTGACTGTAGAGCAGAACAGAAGTGGGCAAGGCAACTTCAAGCAAAGTTTAGGAGCTTCTTGCATTGTGAAACATAAAGGCTGCCTCAAAGTTTTGAGGAAAATAGCAAACACAGAATGCAAGATAGAGTCTGTTTCACTTTCTGAAATGATGTGATACTCATATGCAAAACCTTGAAATGAAACTCTGTAAAATTAATGTCGCAGTGTTCATGGCAACTCCAGTTTAAAAGGATACATAAGGCACCTCAGTACCATAGACCTAGCTTTAAGAATGGGAAGAATTCACATTGACAAACTATAAGAAAAACATCCATTGGCTGAGATGTTTCACTCCAGGCATTTTTTCTGAGGCACCTGCCCAAACTTGCAGAGTCTTGTTTGCCCTTCACAGGGAGCTGGTCTAACCACCTAAGAATTGTCATCCTCAGGCAGGCCAAATGTTCATCTAGGTAAGAGTTAGTTCTGTCCCCAGAAATATTCACTGACAGACTAATAAAGAATAGAGAGTGTTTCTTCTCTTGATAAGTTGAACATGAGTTGTCAGTGTGCCCCTATGATGAACAAGTCCAAACACATACTAGGTTGTATGAGTAGAAGTGTAGCTCTCAACTCAAAAGGAAATTATTCTTTCCCCCTGTTCAGCACTGGTAAGGTGACATTTGAAGGGTTCTGTCTAGTTCATAGAATCATAGAATCATAGAATGCCTAAGGTTGGAAGGGACCTCTAGAGGTCATCGAGTCCAACCCCCCTGCACACGCAAGGCCACCTAGAGCACGTGGCACAGGGCTGCATCCAAGCGGGTCTGGAAGATCTCCAGAGAAGGAGACTCCACAACCTCTCTGGGCAGCCTGTTCCAGGGCTCTGTCACCCCCACAGTAAAGAAATTCTTCCTTAAGTTCCTGTGGAACTTGTGGTGCTTCAGTTTGTGGCCATTTCCTCTAGTTCTGTTGGAGCTTTCCAGAACAAGAAAGACACTGACACACTGGCACAAGTCCAGTGAAGAGCCACCAAGATGGTTAAAGGGTTTGGAATAGGTGACATAAAAGGAGAGACTGAGAGAAGTGAGTTTGAACAGTTTCAAGAAAAGAAGAAGGTCTTACAGTTGTTTTCAAGTACTTAATGGGACAGTGTAGAGAAGACAGAGATGGATGCTTCAGAGGTGCACAGTGAAAGGATGAAAGGGAATGAGTGCAAATTGCAACAAGAGAAATTCTAATTAGATGTAAGGAAAACAGATTTCACAATGAGAGTATTCAAGCATTCAAACAAATTGCTCAGAGAAGTTATGGAAATTCCATTTTCAAAGATATTCAAACACTGACTCGTTATGAATTGGCCCCAGCTTGGAGGGCAGGATGGTAGAACGAGATGACCTCCAGTGATCCAATCCAGCCTACATTATGCTGTGATACTGCGATTCTCTTGGTTACGTGGTAGCCGCTTGGTTAATTTACCAACTTGCTAAATGTTAACCAACGCCAACCATAGCTGGCAGTCAGGTATCTAGGGATTTTGTGCTGTACTATACAGTCCTGGTCTTGATGAAGCAGACACGGAGAACACAGTGAGATGTTGGATTTATTTTAGCTACTTTAAAAAAATGCTGTTTTCAGAAAATCAAGTGTTCAGTCTATTTAGTAATATCTACTATAACATCCTGGAAATAGAGATGTGGATCTCCTTACAAAACTAAAACTAATTCTATGATTATGAAAAATACCCTGTTTTGATTAAAAATTATGAGTCAAATTTTGACCTCATTGGCTGAACACCTACAAGTTTCCATTGGGCAAGGAGATAATGTTTTCAACATGTGTATGTTAGCCAAAGAATAGTCTCTTTGATAGTTTTCTACTTATATTATTATTGTATCTTTTCTTCCCCTATTTCTTATCTCTCCAAGTTGTTATTTTTGAAGAACAAAAAGTAATTACTTGGCAGCACAAATGCTCACTCCTTTTAATGAGCCTGTTAAAGATAAAGGTATGTAGTGCATATTTCACGGGGAGTGAGGACATACGTCACAGTTATTGATATATAGCTCTTATTTTGGAGCTCTAAAGTAAGCCAAGATACGACACCAAATATGTTGCTGCAGCAAGTCATTAGTTAGATGCTTGTTTTGTTCTGTGTGGGCGGGTGTTATCTGGCTGTGTTCCAGGAAGTTTTGATGTGCCCTAGCTTGTTCCCATTCATATGATGAAGTGCCTCACATTGAGGACATCAACAGTGCTGAAAAAACTGCAGGAGGGCTGGCTAAAAAAACACAAAATTTCATGTAACACTGTATATCTGGGTGCAAGCCAAGATACATATTGATATCATCAAGAGCAGGAATTCTGACCTCTCAGTTATCCTGGTTCACAATTCTACATAACCCATTTCACAGACTCCTTAATTTTTGTTGTGTGGGGGTGGTTAGGGTTGTCCACCCATGTGCAATTGCTGGATCAAACTTTAAGGTCTTGCTCAATGGAAGGTTTGAGAATGAAATGATATATTTCTTAAGGAATAAAACTATGCCAAAGTATTTGAGTACTTGCCTAGAGGAAGGTGAGTTTCCAGCATCCACACCTTAAGAAAGATCAAAGACACTTGATGTAAAATTGCAGATATCAAGCTGGGACAGATCCCAAATGCAAGTTTCGTATGTTACTTTGGGAAGTTAAACTACAATCTGCAGAGGCTACAGCTAATGATTTTTCTTTCTTTTTTTTTTCTACTTTTTTTTTCCTCCTGTATCTTCTGATACTTTTAAGATAAGTTACAAGGCTGGGATACCTACTACCATGAAACTAGCATGTAAATCCTTTTGACTTATTTATTTAGTGTTATACTATTATCTATGACTGCATTCTTCCCTTATAGATGTATACTAAATATGCATTAACAGCTTAACACTGAGCATTGAATGAACTGAACAGTGAGCACTGAATAGGACTTATTTTGAATTGCTTTCTATATTGTATTTTCAAATGTAATTTTCAGGTATTCAGCACTTTTACGCTCTGTCCCACTGAAGTCAGTCAAATTAAAATGCTTGAGGGAAGGTTTATTTTAAGGTCGCTTTGTGTCTCGGGACAAGGGTAGATGAAATGCACTGATTTTGTCTGCACTTAAAATATTTTGATTATTTATAAAGAAGAAGCTGTAACTTAAGGACAAGGAGAGGATGTTATCATAGTCAACATGGAAGGAGGGGTGGATGGGGAGCATATGTACCTGAAATCCTCACATTCTCTCATAGAAGTCCTAATTAAACCTAAGCCTCGTTTTCCCCTTCTGTTGTTCATAAGTCCCTGCTTACCCATCTCTAAAGGCTGATGTACACAGAGGATAGCAGATTCCTACTGCGACCTATTAGTGCCTCGTTCTGTACATGAGCTATTTGTAAAACATTCTTTAAGATGAGGAGCACTCACAGAAAGCCTCGGAGGAAATTAGTCAGTCTCTGCTTAGTGCAGATTTAGGGAGGTGTGGTAGGTAAAACTAAAGCCACATGCTGAACACGAATAGCTGGGAAGAGGTGCCACCCTGAGAATGGTGGATCGCTGAGTAAGACTGAAGTTTGGGAGAGGATGCATTGCATGACTGTGTATTTTAGACTATCATGTACTAGAAATAAACTTAATTTTGCCATGATCTTATTTCTGAAGCCTTGATTTTGCAGTCTTCAGTTCTTCCAGGACAACTTTATGCACTAACCCTGCACATTGTGGGACTAATAAGAGGATCTCTGGATTAATTTCAGTACAAAAAAGAGAGGAATTAAGAAAGAGAAGCACAAGAATTAACTGACAAATCAATTATTTTCTCCAGTGGATGTAAGAAAGGTATCTAATGTATGAAGCCTCCTAGTGAATATTCATGGTGTGATATTATCATCTCTTTTACAAACTAGGTAATTTCTCAGACATGGGAGACTGACAATTTCTAAAGCAGATCTTCAGAGGTGCTGGATCCATACAAGACCCAAGAAATGTGTAATTAGCGAATGAAGCCAATTTTATGTCTGAGAGCAGACATCTTACAATGAACTTGTTTTCTGCAGAAGAAGTGGCAGTTTCAAGCTGTGCTTTTTTATTTTTCTGAAGAATCTTAGACATTTCCTCACAACCAGCTGCTTAATGCCAGAATAGCTTCCTGTAAATTCACAGGAGGTTAAATTCACCCTGTAGAATGACACTGGAAGTGTATCCCTCTAAGTAAAATATATCAGTCTTGCATTTGTCTGGATACTCATAAGTATAGCCTGAGAATTGCTAAGAGTAGAAATGAGGCTGAATCAAAGATAGATATTTGTCATTGATTTCAAAGGTGCTGAGGTTTGACCCCAGAGAGCTCAAGAACAGGAAGCTCTCACTAATTTTGAACACGGTAACAACAGTGTTAGAGAGAAACCTCAAAGGCCTCAAGTATACAGCTCATCCTCATTTCAGTTACAAGCCTACTGAAACATGAAAAGCTAATGAACTTCACTGCACTCTTAGATTTCAAAAGAAAGAGTCACTTCACAATCTACAGGAAGGGGTTTGGAAGAGGCTCCTCATTAACAGACATCCCTTTGAAGTGTTGTCCTGTACAGTTTTACAGGTCATAAGTTTGGTAACAGGAGCCAATTTGTACTGGAAAAGTTAATATTCCTCCCTACAGATTGCCTCTGAAGTAGTAGAGAATTCTGATAGGTAAGTAACAAGTATCATTAAACACTCATGCTAAAAGACTGCAAAGAAATCTTTATTTTTTTCACGAGTATTTAATAATTCCTTTGTATAGCAAGCAGGTCATGAGGTAAATTGCATTTACAGAAGAAATAAGATTTAGTTCTCTGGAATATCAGATACTTCCTACATTTCACTATTTAAATATCTTAAATTACCACCCATTACTGAGACTGGAAAAAACGAAGCACGGTCACAATGGAAGACATTTTTGATTCCAGGAATTCTGTATCAGAGTTTAAGGTCTAAATCCTCAAAAGTATGAAATTT
Organism: Crypturellus undulatus; assembly: GCA_013389825.1. NCBI lineage: Eukaryota > Metazoa > Chordata > Aves > Tinamiformes > Tinamidae > Crypturellus > Crypturellus undulatus. Next base: position 224,206 of record VWPW01027425.1, read on the forward strand.
GGAATTGAAGTGTTTTGCAGGAAGCGTAGGCTCCAACACATGCTTCTGCCTCTTTCCAGACTTGGGCACTTACACTGTAAGCAGTTCAAAACTAGGCCTTGGTGTTCAGAGAAGACACCTGGCACACCCTGAGGCACTATGAAAGTAATTTCAAAATAAACTATAAATATTTGTATTCTAAGATTCTCTAAATCTTAAACAGATGCTTAACATTCACATAGAAACCAGTGAGCAATATGTCTCTGAAATATCAGATACACCACAGTCAAACTTTTAAATAATTTAAGCTGCCTTTGGTTTCAGTTGCAGAGTTCTGGCTGCTTGTGCTCTGTGGCTGTGCCTGTGGCATGGGAGGTCTCAGTGAATTTCAAGTCAAGTCCTCCAATAAGCACAAGCATGCAAGAAAAGGAGATCTGTTCAGGTGATGTGATATTCAGCTCTTGGATCTCTTTTTCTTTCATGTTCATGTTCAGCTTTGGAGTGAGTGGACACTGGCACAGGACTTTACGAGTGTTTGCTTTCTCACCAACAGCCATTTGCAGTGTCTACCAGCTGGGCGTCAACATGAGGTAAACCAAGACAGCCGACAAAAAGCTGAAGCTAACGTTTCTAGGGACCTGAGTTTGCAATTCCTTCTGCAAAAATATTTGCCATCGCACTGTAAGATAAAGATGGCATTGACACATGATATATGGCTGCTTCATGCAGCCAAGACTTTCTATGCTGATGCATTTCAACAAAATAAATAATAATAAATAAATAATAAAATAGTTCTTTCAAGAAGTTATTTGCCTTATAAATTAACACATGAATATTTCAACTAGTAACTGCCAACATATGACATCACAATATTCATCTCAAGTAAATAATAAATAAATAAATAAGTTAATAAATAAATGCAATATAATAATATGCAGAAATACCATAATAGCTGGCAGCAATGTATCAAAAACACTTCTACAATATATGTTAATATAACATGATATATGATAGAAGAGTTATTCAAATCTAATTTAAAACAGCTGCCAGAATCAACATCATATTAATCTATTACAATAAAAAATATGTCATGGTTTCTTAGTAATCCAAAATGCAGATTTTCTTCCAATTATTCTTATTTACTTCTGCACACTCATTCCTGCTTTCTTAAGGAACAGTGCCATTCTCCTAGAATTTCTTACTGGTGTCTGTAAAATAAGAGAAAGGAAATTCACATAAGAATTATCTTCATTGTCCACACACACAGATTTTTATTCCACTTATCAATTAACACTTTTCTGGTCAGAGAGCTTTGCATCTGCATCTAACTTGAAAGAAAAAAAAAAGATAAAAATAAATTACTTATTTCTTTTTGGTGTTAATTTGAAATAGCCTAATTCCATTTTTTCTAGTTAATAATGTCCCAACCTGGAATCATAGGTAGATATGAATTTAGAGTTGCCAGGGAATGCTAACCAATGCATAAAAAATGCTTTTTTTTTTTTCTGAAAACAGTCATTCCCAAGACTAGCAGAACCACTTAATGAGCACGCCTGTGCGTGTGTGCATGTGTGTGTCTGTGTGAGCCTCTCTCTCTCCTTCTCATTTTACTGGTACAAATTAGCTGTTGTGAACTGCCTGCTGTATTTGGACCTTCAATACTGTTCACAGGCTATCCAGATGCAGAAAGGATAGTAAGCTGCACTGGTTAACTCCAGTAACTGCCAAATGCACTTTTATATCTTAAAGAACATTTTATACCTAGTTAGGCATAATACTTCAAAAATACTAGCCAGATCCATGAACCCACATCCATTGTTTCCTCTTCCATTTAAATGGATTCTATTTTTTTTTTTTTTTAAGAAAATCTTATGTGTCATAACACAGACATGTTTGCTTATAAGCCTGTATTGTCTTACAGGTATTTCATGAAAAATTGTGCAGGAGCAAAAACTGGTCCTGAGTATATGGAAATGTAAGAAGTTCATAGATTTGTCACTCCTCTTTAAAGGAAATCAGATTTGCTTCTCCACCAAAAAGATCTTTTAAGTCTTACCTGCAAGGTGAAGACCACGCACTCCAAGATGAGTTGTAGTAGCGATCCCGAGCCTGAACAGAGATCTTGTCTTTTGGGCCAGTCCTTGCAAGCTGAATATGCTGCTCATCAACCTCATGAATCTGCAAACAGAGCACAGGTCCTTCAGCGGATGGTAGGGGTCAAGCACAGAGATAGTGCCAGACACATGCAACATGCAGAGGTAATTCAAACCCCTCTGGTAGTCTGCTGTTTCGAAAGCACCAGTCTGCTCTCATAGATGTTAACGTAATGAGGAATTGTGAGAACCTCAGTCTCTACAGACACTAGAAAGTCCACTTTCCACTGAAGTTAGTAAAGGGATCCTAATTCAAAACTGAAACTTAAAAAACAGGGTGGAAAATTTAAAACAGGGTTTATTTTATATCAAGGTTTTCTTTCTTTTTCTTCTTTTCCCAAAGTATGAGCTTCAATGGAAAGAAGTTCTTGATTTTCAGTATCCATCAGATTTCCCCTGAGGACTTGTGGCAGGTACAAAAAGTAGTCCTAAAACTGGCCAGTTTCACTGCTTAAGGTATAACAGACAACATCATTGTGAAATTCAGAGTCAGCACTGGGGGAATGGCCCCATCTGCTGGTAAAAGTTTACTTTTCTGATTAATCAGCTGACAGTATGTAACAATCACACATACTGGTTTAACTTTCAGGTTGCTGCTCCTAGGAGGAGCAGCACTGCAGGTCAGTCTTGCAGTTGACTGCTTTGTCAACCCTAGGCAAATCACTAGAATGCTACTTTTCAGTTGTTTAGCGTACTCAGGAGTATTAGCAATGGAAACAAAGATATTTTGTGATTTAAGGCTACTTACTTTAGATCTACTAAGTAGATTAGTAATGTTTAGTTAATAATTAAATACTAATTGGGAAGTGAATGGCAAAGGCTGTAGTCTCCACAGAAATGCTACCAAATGAATCATTGATTCCCTATTTGGCTATTCACTTATAAAGAAAATCAGAGCTAGCGAAGTGCAAGCAACATAAAAGGAACTCAGTGCAACAGATCTTAGACTTCTTGATTTTGAAATCGGGTTTTTCCCAAATTAGGACCCACACAACCCCGCATATGAATTAGCAGAGACTTTTCTCACGCTACACAGGTATGCAACTCTGGGCATGACATTAGCTCCTGGTTACGTCAGGATTGCATCCACTGCAGCGTGTCTTGTTTGGGCATTATAACTCATTGAACTGGGAAGAAGATTGTTTTTTTTTCAAGATAGAATCTTACCACATTTGGGGCTTGGCGTGGATTTTGTGTACTAGGCTTATATTATTTGTACTATTTATTAAAGCAAGAAAAGCTCATTTTGAGTGCTGTACCTCTGGGTTCATTTTGTGTCTCTTTGTACTTTCAACTTTGACCCTGAAAGTCAAAGGGAAGTAGGACTTTGGTGTGCTCCACGTTTTCGGATATGTCCAGGTCACTGTTCCATTTCTGGCTGCATACTGACATTTTGGTGGATCAGGTTTTACTGCAAGAGAAAATATAGAAGGCATTAGATCTCATTAGCAGCATGGCATCAGACTTTGGTGTCCTACTGCTGACATTTTATAAGAATAAGCCCTGGAGTCTCCAGTAGTTTAAGACAAGAATATGTAAGATCCGTGTTTCACGTGGAAAATTAATTACACTCCACGAGCTTTCACTTTTTTTTTTTTTTTTTCAGGAGGAGTTGCAGGGGGATTTGTCAGACAGAGGACCACCTTCAGACCCTGCTGACTGTTAGGACATTTAGCAAAGCATCAGTTTCCTTTGGATGCTGCCTCACCATTAGGTGAGCCAATGGTAAGTCTGTAGTTCCAAAAGAAGATCCTGCTCAGTTACTGATTTTTCTCTGACTGGGAGATCCCATGTCCCTTCCCAAACACGTCCCTACCATAGAAATTTCTGGGAGATGTGGGGAAGAGAGAGTAGGAGGTCACAAGCTATGAAGATCTTGGTTCTTTACTTCCTCATCTACTTCCGGACTGCTGCTATGATTTGTTTTCCCCTGATTTACAGTAGAATAGGGCAGGGATTCCCAAGTGTAGTTTAGTTAATTACCATTATTAGTTCCACTCTCAGCAACAACAAAAATAAAGCTAAGAATAAATCATGATTTCTGGTGTACGCACTGATATCTCTGATGAAAAAGCTGCTCGTATAGTTCTCATATTCCACTTCATCGATAACCTCCAGGAACATCTCAATTGGCTGGTGCTCTTCAGCGAATGGGCAGTAGTTCTCTTTCTGGCACTGAGCTGTGTATTTAATCACTGTGTCATCAGTATGAGCCACAGGGCTGCTGCAGGTTACATCTTCAGAGCTGAGCAGACAGCAAAAGAAAGTATAGGAAATGCTGGCTTGTTCTGAGAATTTTGTTCACACTGATATTTTGTAGTTGGTAAGATTATATTTTCTGCTGCCTGATTCATTCTATGGCTTCACTTTAACGACCATAAAGAGTCTGGTGGGTAGTCTTACATTTTCAGAGATTTGTAGAAAGACACGTTCCCCCTTAGCAGAAGCATTTGTGGTTAAACCTAAACCAGGATATGTCCTTTTCTTTTTTATTACCACTGTTCCATGACAAGCTCTGGTATCTAACTTTGTTCCTCAGCCCTTTCCATAGCATTGCTGGAATAAATAAAGCAAGGTTAAAATGCATCCATCGGGAAACAAATAGCAAAAGCCTACTATAAACTGCTACCTGAATCTGGCTCTATTTTTGCATTCACCAAAATAAAACACTTTGCAGCTATTTCCTCTTTAACAAACTGAAATCACCTCTGCCTGAGTACTCCATGATTTTGGAGAAACCCCCAAGAGTAGTGGGAGGAAGGAAATCCCCGGAAGGTTCCCCTCACACATTTCCCTCACAGGTTTCTGCAGTGACCCTCAACTGAGGCTTGTCAGTGGACATGTGGCTTTTGCAGTGGGCGCAGCCTCCCACTCCCCTAGTGCCACTGGATCTGCTGAGAAGGGACTCAATGCTATGATTGCTTCTACTTTTGGCTTAACTTCCTCTCTCTCCCCTGCATGGACAGTTTTTGCTATTGCTTAAGTGACTCTGTGACTGTACAGAAGAAGCTGTAACAATCTAGTGTGGGTTGTTCCATGGTCAAACCTTTATTAATTCCTGAGAAATTTCCAAGCCCTTATTAGTTAAGTAGATCCCTGTAATTGCCCCAAGTCCTTCTGCACATGTTCACACTCTGGGAGTGGGATTCCTCCCCTTCTTTATGTTCTCAGTTGGCAACCCACAATCCCGGATGTCCTCCACAGAGCAATACCGAAGACTGCTTTACCGAAGGCTGCTTTACGAAGAGGAAAGTACAAGCTTTTACCCTTTGAGACTTCTGATTGAGAACTTCACACTTGGACTCTCATTTTCTGTCATCCATGAACATATGAAAATTCCAGAGTAATTCTTTGCCTCACATTTTAAAAATGTTCCTTTTGGTTCTAGATGGAAAAAGAAAGAAAGATTTTTTTTCCCCCAAGTCCAAGCAGGGAGAACACAGTAACTCAGCACCATCCCATCCACTTTGGCCGGCAGACACCAGCTTAGGCTACCCATGGTACAGCAATTTCTAGTTAAAAAGCCATGTAACTACCTGTAGTGGCTGAAGGCTGGTCTACATAGCAGCACACTGACCACATCTACATGGCTGTTGACAGGAGCTAGCATGTACCCAAGCTGTTGTAGATGCCTGATGATGCCTATCCTACGTAGACAGAGATTGTTTCTTTCACAGAGAAACTCTGCAGCAAACAAAGCAAGTCAGTTCCTTCCTCACCAGAAAAGTAGTAGGGATGTATGGATGTTATTCTATGATTTTCATATCAGTCTAATCATTCCAACCGTTACTGTATTCTATGGGTCTAGAAAGTCCTTAACTAATCCCAAATGACAATCCATTCCTATTTTTCAAATCAGATGCACAATACATATAAGAATATAAGAAAAGCCATTATTTGCCATCCCTGACAATAACCATTTGAAGAGAACTCATTTAATAGCGTATATTTCTCATGCAGCTCCCCAGAGAGCTATCTTGGTTTTGTGAAGTGTAAAGCTGAACAAAAATGCACTATAACATCCTATGACCTTACCTTTAAAACTTGTCAGAATTGATCTCATCATTTGCCCATCCGAGTCTATTTTAGTTATGAGGAAAAAATTGTAGCTGATGATTTCATGGGTGTCAGCTGCCAGACAGGTGTAGTTGCCAGCATCTGGGAATTCTTTGACTTCAGCAATCAGTGTCTTTCCAGTTCCTTTCACTTCTGTATCCTTTTTCCAGTAAACAGACAGTGCTTCATTGGTTGTGTTACAGGTGAGCTCTACTTTTGTGGCTGGTGCCTCATCGCTCCACTCAGATTCGATGACATATACTGCACATTGAAGAAAAGGGAGTTAGCAACTGTTCACACTTTACAGTGGTAATAAAGATTGAACTGAGTCCTTTTTTCAGCTTCAATCTACAGAACTGACAAATCTCTTCTTCTATTGCCCCCCAGGTCGTACTATTACTTTTCAGTACAGTGACATTGCTCAGGGAACCCGTTTCTTAATATAAAGATACTGAGAAAGGTAGTGGAATTATTCTTTAGAAATAAAACACTTCACAGTCAGACTGAGAATGCTTTTTTTTCCATATTGCTTAAGATACTTCTTTGTGGATCAACCCATTGAAAACAGCCTAGATTATGGAGCTAGTCTGGGTGAAGAAGATCAGAAAATATGACCATCTGAATTTAGCCTAATTTTATGGTAAGTAAATTACTTTTAAGTCAAATTAGTATTGACCCTGTATTTTTTACAAATGCATTTGCAATTCATTTGCATAAACTATTTTTAAATTCTGGATTTTTCTGTGAAATGTTCTTTTTGATAGTTCATTCTTCACTGTTTGTTTGTGGGCTGTTACCTAAGTCACAAGACAATGTTTCTGTTTCTTGACTGCATCACTGAAACTTCTGAAACAAGAGAACAGGGAATAGGGAATAAGGCAGTTCCTAATGCAAATATTTAGATTAACCGCTATTGTGTTAGAAGCATCCACATGTTAGGACTTCTAATTGTTTCCATTAATACCAATTAGTTGGCTAGTTATTCACAAACAAATAGTCATAAGCTTAGCTAAGGCATTGTAGCTAATAAACTGTGCTTTTAGACACCAATATACTTGCCAATCTTTTTTTTTTAACCATTCAGTCATCTATAGGTCTCAGTAAATGAAGACAGCTTACCATTCTCCCTCAACTTCCACTGTGCTTCCAGAAGGGTAGCAAAGGATAATAGTGAAAGTAAGACAAATAGAAGGTGAGACATCTGTAGGGAAAAAATAAATTACTAAACATCATTTAGCATTATTGATTGTATGCTGAAGCCAACAAGCTCAATGCAGGACTCAGAGAACAGAGCAATTTCCAATGAACCAAGAAACCTTCTCCTATTCTAAGAATTCCTAGACACATCAAAATTGCATAGTCTGTTTGCACTAGGTTTCAGGCCAAAACTTTGGTATGCCATTTATATACACCACAAACCAGTTTAGAAGAAATCATAGAACTGTTGCATGCATAATCCTTGGCCCTTATCTGGTCAGGGGCTCAGCAACATTGCCAAGTTTTTCAGCTAAGTATCCCTTACCAAAGGAAGTCCTACTAATACTAGTGGAGTTACTGGCAAAAATAAGACTTTGGACCAAAGAATCTTTGCACATTCAATTCCAATCACACAAAGCTTTTAAATAAGTTCCTTGCTTTAAGTGTGTCAGTAGCCCTACTAAAGCAAAACTGTATAGAATAAAGCACTTAAATGCTTTGCTGGACCATGTTCTTCACCACCTCTCTTTGTGAGGACAGGTGACTGTGGTGTCCCTAACTGTATATAATGTAGGGCTGGCTTCAATATTGATAATTTTCTCCCTGGTCCTGGTACTCAGCTTAGGTACTGAGGCCAACTTACTTTTCAAGTAATTTCAGGCAAAATTCCTACTGAAGTCAGTGGCAGATATATTTGCAAAAATGGCTAGATATGTGTATCATTGCTGTAGTGTTACTTCAAACCTACATTTAATTCGGATTATATACTTGTAGTTCTGTGTTTATTCAGGTTCTGGATGTCAAATTACTTGTCTTGAATTCAAAATACAGCTAGAGCCCTTCATGAAACACAAAATATTTTGTCAAATGCTATGGTAACCACCAGGCACATAAGAAAAACTTAATGACAGTTATTTAAATGGCTTCAGGCATTTTTCTTTAACCAAAGAGTAAGCCAAATGGATAGGAGTATGACGTAGTGACATGGATATAGCTTTCAAAGTCTATTTTGACTATCAGTGAGAGTTTGAGTGCAGATGAAGTAAGACAAAATTAGGTAGTCATTTTGTTTTTTGTTTTCCTCTCAAAGAAGCCCTTTTTTTCAATGAAAGAGAAGCACTTCTCGTGTTTTCTTCTCACATACTACAAACCTTTACATCCAGATTTATCAAGGAAGGGTGTGTATATATTTTGATATGCACCAAATCAATAACCTCCTGGCAACTAGTAGCAGTTCTTAATCTTGACGAGAAGCCAGTTGTGTCTGCATCAATGCCAAGGAAAGCATGCTCTCTCATTTTGTATCTATCCATCTCAAACATCACAGCTACTATTAGTGAGAGTTTAGGGAGCTAGGGGTTTAGTCTCCTGAAAGAGCATCTAAGAGAGGAAGCAGCTCACAGTGTGTCTGACACTCAAAGGGAGGCAGAAACCTCAGTCATAAGCTAGATACTATCAGGCAGCCTGTTAGCTGCATATTGCTTCATTAACAGGCAAACACTTTCTTAGCGCCTGCTGACTTTCTGCTGCAGTAAGACTGATCTGTAATCAGCCTTTTCTTGTGAAAGAAAAATACATTTTGTATCATCTTAAATGTTGCCTGCTCCCGCTCTTTTCTATCACCTTCGGATGGCATCTATCAGTTCCCCTCCTATAACTGATATCTGAAATTTCAACTAAAATCTCGGAGGGAGAAAAAGGGGGGTAAATATGCTTTCTTTTCAGTGTCAACCTTTCATCAAAACTGAAACATGGAAAATAGAATAGATTTTAGGGAGAAGCTGAAATATTTGAATTTTTTATTAGTAATGAAGTTAGCAATTTCCATGGAAAACTTCAACTTTCCCCCAGCCACCCAAATTCACCTTCTCACAGTTTTATCGAAAAATCAGTCAGAAATAAACTCAGTTTCTAAACACTATTAATCAGTGCAGTTGCCTGAGAACTTCCCAGGTGAGGACAGAGAACCAACATTAGGTGTTCCTTGTGATCCAGAGCATTAACTTACATAAATCAGCAGAGGTTTTTACTGAGAATCCCGTATTAATTCCTGCTAGAAAGAACCTCTGGAGGTCACCTGCACCCATCCCAGCTCAAAGCAGGGTACCAATGAAATTTCATTTATTTAAAGTAAATAATGGTCTCACCACATATACATATTTATATAGGCACACACACCCCAGCAAAATGATTGGTATTTAAGATTGTTATCTTACAACATTAGTCATTTTATTAGTTAGTTAATAATGCTATATACTTTACATACATATGCTATGTGGTTGAGTTCAGTCACATAAGCATATAAACACTATTCTGAGAAAAGTCTCATGAAAACTTTTAAATACACTTTTAAATAAATTACTTCAACTTTCCATTTATTTCAGCTGAAGGCAGCTGTGGCCAGACTTGTGTTATCCCACATGAAGGACAGCAAGAGAAGAAAGAAATTCTTACCTTTTCCTGTGGCTCCTGCTAGCTGCAGCTGCCAAGCAGGTTGGTTTTGTGATCTGAAGGAAGCAAGCGCTGGCTCTCTTATAAATGTAAACTCTGAAAGGAAAGGGATGCTACGTTTCACCGCAATACCACAGAATTGCAACACATGGCCTGTGTTCCCTTTTTATACAGTGGTAGAACTTAAAAAAAAAAAAAAAAAAAGAGAGAGAGAGAGAGAAAAATTGGGAGTCCCAGGTAAACTTCAAAGAGGAAATGAGATTGTTACAATGACCTTTGTGATTTGCCAGAGGCACTTCCTTTCCTGTCCGGTTTTCTGTCTCTCATACCACCAGTCTCATCAGCTGGGGAAGAGTAAATAACGAGTCAATAAACTTCCAAAATTGTTTGATGGGAAATACAGTGTGGAGACAGAAAGAAAAAGTTAAATAAACTAATTCTACTGCTACCTGGTAAAGGAGAAATACGTGAACTAAAATCCCACTTACCATATCAATCAGAATTAGAGCTAGGGCTTTTTTTTTTTTTAATATTACATTTATTCTATAAATTGAGACTTGGGCCAAACAAAACAAGATCTGAAATTGCCACATTATATTATGGTGGCATTTTTAAAATAAAACCTATTAAGCCACTTATATAGAACATATTTTAAAAATGAAGCAAATGTCTCCGTTTGTTTATTTGAGAAAGAGAAAACAATTCTCTTCATTCGGCAGGCAAAACCAACTCAGTTGGTCAACTAGCCCTGTTCTTAACCTAAATAATAATAATACTGGAACACTACCAGTACCAAGAAATACATTGCTTGACAAAACAAAAACGGAATTCAATCATCTGATATACTTTAAAATTGCATAAAAAGATACAACTCTATTCGGTAAACTTTCTAGTGACAGAAGGGCTCTTACATCTGGGACATCAAAGATATAATGTAGGCAGAGAGCAATGAAAGACAGCTCCTGCCCTCCTGCTACAGTCCATGGCCTTTCCAAGGTCCTTCACCAAGGTGAAACAGCACAAGCATGGACAGTATGTTGCATATTTGGTGTCCCCAAATATGTCAAGAACTTAAAACAAAAGGAGGAACAACCCAAAATAGCAATGAGAAAATTCTGTTTTTATAAACCCCAGCAGTTCTCACTACACCAAGTTCCTGTTCACTGCTGCCCGTTTGGGAGGCACAACAGCTGAGACAGAGGCACAGCCTCGTGTTAAGTGAGGGCAACTGCACTGATGGCTTTAAGCAAATGTACAGAACTGCTGTCGGAGCCCTTGCCTCTCCTCAGCTGTCCTCTCCAATGCAACACGGCTCAAAAGGGGTCGCACACCTTGGGTGGCGAGCTTTAACGCCCTCCAACCCAACAGAGCACCCTCACATGGGCCTAACAGCTGCCCTGCCGAGTCCAGCATGTCCAGCCTTTTGCTCCCATCCTCAGGTCCAGACTTTGCTCTGCCAGAGCAGACAATGGTGAGAGCAGACGATAGTTCTAAGATAGAGAAAACTGCTCAGTTCACACAGTTCATACCAAATCTGGATCAAAGCGGATTGGAGCAGAATTAGGACATGGAATTAGGCCTGAAGCAGTGAGCTGTGCATTCAAGAGACATATCAATAATGCAACAAAAAAAATACAGTACTGGATACCTACAAAATTGTAATTAATATCTACAAATTTCTAAACAGCCTTCTATACCTAGTCCCACAAAGTTCTGATCACACAGACAGTCACACACACACACTAAGTGGAAGAAAGTGTGGGTTACAAGCACAGTCTGCTAAGGCACGTGCTAGTGAGAAAGGACCTTGTGCAGTTGCCTCCCGACCTTGTGCAGTTGCCTCCCGAGATGTGAGTCCCAGCTTGCCACACTGCAGACTGGCACTTCACCTGGAGCGGGGCTACTCACAGGGTATCACGGGCCATGCTCCGTCAGGCCTAGATGGAGGTCGTGGTGCTGGTGGAGTGACTTCTGGCAGCCTTGGGCCAGGTATTTTCTGGTGCTCTGTCTCAGCTGCCAGGTCTCTCTCAAATATTCATGGTTCTTTCATACTTATTTTTAAGATTTCTTTGTTTCAAAGGTCACTTTGTAACTCCCTGGTTACCGGTTAATCCTGTTGCTGCTTATCTTTGCTTTCACAACATCAGTTGGCCAAATGTTCTCTCAGGCAGTTTTAGTGTTCCATTCACATATAATGTTGCTCCCATTTTTATCTTGACTGATGTTGTTATGCAGGCATGTGGCCTTGCAGGGGTGGGCTATGGCCCCCACTTCTCAGCATGGGCTCAAATGTGTGCAAGAAAGGAGTAGATGGGAGAGCAGGCAAAGGGAAGGGGATTCAAGCTGTTCCAGTTGACTAAATTATCTCACTCTTGTCCTAAGCACTAGATCCCCATTCATTTGGTCTTTCTCACAGAGGAAATCTTGTCACCAGAGGAAGGAGGAATCTTCAGTATATTTTGACACCTTCCCCAGTGGGGACATTCAGGGGACCGGAACACACCAGAGCACATTTTGTGCACAAGTCCCCAGCAACCAGGACTACGGGGTGGGCAGTGCTGCCCGTCTCCTCGGATGGTCTCAGTCTATTGTGCCACTCACAGCCTCCAGGCTCCTTTTCAGAAATCAGAATGGGCTGACTCAAGTTTAAGCACATTATTCCTACTTAAGGCTATTTTCAAAACACTTCTGTCAAGCTGTCTGTACAAGAGTTCTGTCTGAACACAAAAGCCAGTGATGACCTGAAGCTGAGACCTGCATTCAAAGCCACTGAGCAGATAAATATGTACACAAATAACCATACATACACAGCGCTTAGTCCCTTTCCAACATATCCTAACCTTCCTGTTTGCTTATATCAACCACATCTCAACACATCTTAACTTGCCTGTTTGCTGTATATCTGCCACATCTTATGGCTTTTCTTTTTTGACTATATGTCAAACTAATGCTTAGCTTAAACATCTGCCCAACCTGATGGTTATCTTTGAATACCTGTTCAGTCTTATAGTATGGATAAAGATTAAAGAAACAGACATTTACAGGGTGTGTGTTCTGTATACATATATCCCTACAGCACACATATTTGTCTTAGCTCAATTATTGACCCAGGACAAAAGGAATAATAAAGTGCCCAACCTTTATGTCCAGAATCCTAGATGCCAGTAATGGAGTGTAGATAGATCTGTATGGAATTTCCATGCCAAGACCATTTGCTATGATCCATCAGAGTGGAATTTTTAAATATTAAAACACAGAGATTGTGACAATATCCTTTGATGACAGTCTGGGTTTCCATTATGAGCTCATATATTCTTAAGGGGAAATTTGGAGAAGAGCAGCTGCTCTCCCATCATTTTATCCCACTTCCTCTATGTCAATGAAAGACAGAATGGTGGAAGCCCTGTCGGTGCTTTGCTTTCCCCTAAGGCATTGGAAAAACTCCTTATTGGCAGAAATGGCAAACAGAAAGTCTTTACATAAGAACAATTTTTTTCTACTGAATACAAGGGTCTATTTGAAAAATGGTTTTACTTTCTTTTGGAGGATTTTTTTGCTTATTGGAATGACACATCTATTTCACCACAATCCAGGAAAGATTTCTTTGCGTAATATTAGTAAAAGGAATATTTACAAAAACTGTATAATCAATATGGTTCCTCTTTATGGATTTTCCTTCAGCACCTGTCTGTCTAGCTTTGCAGGGTTATCAACTTGTAGGTTGATACAAAGATTAAGTTTTATTACTGTTATTTTTAAGGTAGTATCAGTGAAATGGGAACTCTGCTCTTTTATATAATTAATCTATTAATTTGAAGAGTGACTTATGTGACTTCATCAAGAAATATTGCATAATATTAACATATCAATGATCTTTAGTAAAAATTCTAATCCCAACCTATTTGAACGCAGATCAAACTTTGGATGAAATGTGAAACAATAGAGGGAAAAATGTATATCCAACTTATATTTATATATGTATAAGCTTTATACATTAGTGTATTTCTAGTTGGTATAACTAGTGGAACCATCCAAGAAGGGGAGTTCAGCTGTGTCTCCTTAGATGGAGATGGTAAAATGTTTACCCCATTCATCTGCTAAGCTGCTAGTTCCCCCCACTAAATCCAGAGTTGAAGCTGTCTACCAGCTGTTCCTATGACCTAATTAATTGGAAGTATGGCCAAGATGAGTTCATTGCATTGCAGTGCAGTAATGCAAGGCTTCCCATTACATCCATCTGCTGGCAAATATAATTCTACACTCAACTCCATGACTTACATGCAAGTTGCTCACCTCAAGTGAGCTTCCTGCATTTCTTGAATGCCAGTTATTTTAATTCCACTGTCTCAATTCCTTATGCCAGGATATAGTGCTGAGGATGGGGGAAATAACACATCAAACTGACAGTAAAGGCAAAAACCCAGTAGTAACTAGAGGACTTAAATTTAAGCAACATTTTGTTATTTGACCGGTAACTTCTGTGCAAAACAGAGAGGCTAGTTAATTTATGTATCATTCTAAAATTGCATACAGCATTGTTTTCAGGCATTCACTATAAGGTAGTAATGTTGAAGGATTATATCCTGGGGGAACAGATTCATTAATTAATGTGTGTCCAGATATTTGATGAAATACTTGTAATCTGTATTAGGCTAACTGGAATTTTCTACTGATCTAAGATGTGCCAGAGAAAGGGAAAGATGATAGAAAGATAACCAGACAGACCAATTGACCAACTGGTGGATCTATAGCTCATTTGATTGATCAGTGACATTATTTAGAGTAAGTGATAGTGTTTTAAACCATGAATCACTCTGTGTGACCAGGATCAACAAGTCTACAGAAAAGGACTGTAGCCTTTCCACATAATCTTAAAGGTGACAGACCAGCCAGGGCAGTCCTTTCCATTGTTTAAAAACCTGCAAAAGTCTGTATTTTCTATACCAAAAGCCAGTTAATGTATTACATTATATTGTTATTGGGATTAGGCAGTGTGAAAAATCATTTCAGCATGGACTAGAGGGAAGCTGTGATGTACTCTGTAAAATGATTTGATATTCTCATACTGCTCTTCAATAACTCCTTGGCCACAGACCAATGGAGAAGAAAACTGGAGAACTGTAGAGTAAGATTGAAAAGCAGAAAAAAAATACACTAAAATTCAGTTAAACTAAATTATCCTCAAGTTTTGGAAGTATACTAATCATCTAAAATTAACTAAATGCACTTTTCTCAAGCATCAATTCATTTTTTTCATATAAAATATGTCTGTTTGGCTAAGTATCATTACAGCAGGTATTTGCTGATATGTATTTTTTGTTATATGTTGAAATAGCTTAGTGATGAATGTCAGTTCTGTGGAGCAAGGGACAAGATGCTTTTAGCACCCATTTTAGATAAAGAGTTCAGTGAGGAACCTCAAGGAAAACACAGACTTAGCATCAAAAGACAGTTGCAAAGATTAAGCATGCCTTACAGAGAGAGACAGTTATTAGTTATAACAATATCTTCCAGATATTTCATATTCCAGTGGCCATTATAGTTTAATTTTGTTTAAATATGTGGAATATTTCATTTTATCTGGTCATCCATCACTTTATAGCACACAGTTCATTATTTTTGTTTGGTTGATTGCTTTTGTTTTGTTTTAATTATAATCATTCTGAGGAGAGGAGAGGAGAGGAGAGGAGGGGAGAGGAGAGGAGAAGAGAGGAGAGGAGAGGAGGGGAGAGGAGAGGAGAAGAGAGGAGAGGAGAGGAGGGGAGAGGAGAGGAGAAGAGAGGAGAGGAGAGGAGGGGAGAGGAGAGGAGAAGAGAGGAGAGGAGAGGAGGGGAGAGGAGAGGAGAAGAGAGGAGAGGAGAGGAGGGGAGAGGAGAGGAGAAGAGAGGAGAGGAGAGGAGGGGAGAGGAGAGGAGAAGAGAGGAGAGGAGAGGAGGGGAGAGGAGAGGAGAGGGGTTGTTCCATTGACCAAAGCTATATTTACATGGTATTTCACAAGCAGTGTTGAACCCTTGGGAAGAGGGCACACAGTTCAGGCTCAGATCTGTGCTAATGACTGCTACATAAGTTGTGACCAAGCTTAGGGGCTCAGCAGAAAAAGTTGAGGTCTGTGTGTGCAATACTGCATTGCCAACTTTTCAATTCAACTCTAGTGTGTGTCTGTCAGTACAAAGTAGGATTGTTATGAAAAATACTTTGATTCTATGCTTTTATCACAACTTTGAAGAGGAAGGTGAATATAAATTAAGGAAAGTCAGGGGCATGCCTAGAAGGGAAAACATAATTTGCTACTTTTGCATTTGCTACTTTGGCTTATAATTACTAATGTGCATGTATTCCTTTTATGCTAAAGACTAGAGGCACAAGCCAGCAATGGGGCCACATCTTGCAATGGTTTCCAGGAGATCACAGTATGACCGTGATCCAGGCAACTGGTTGCATCATTTATTACCTGTCAGAAAATTCCAAGTCCCTGGTAGTTATGAAAAGACATTATACATTATGTAATGAAAGCTTTAATACCTCTTATGACTGTTAATGAATGAAGTCATTCAAAACTTATTTGGAAAGCAAAGATGTTTCATATGTTAACCACTGAAGCATCCTTCAACTTCTGAAAAACAAGGAAAATTTCTGAAATGACTCCAATAGTTGTTTTACAATATGACTTTAGCTTCTGTAATTACTGTGAACGTTAACATTGCTAAGGTCATGTTGTAATAAGTGAGACTACGGTATTACCAACCCTAAGCACTAAAAATTCAGGACCCTCAATGTGTCATGGCTTCTAGCAACCATAGCGTGGGGCAAAGAGGGAGACTGTGCATTGGCACTCCCATTGTACACCAGCTGTGGAGGAAGGTGCCTAGGAAGAGATGAGATTATAGTACCCATGAGCTGTCCTCAGATGTATCTACCCGGTTATATTTAAAAAGTGTTTTCTGTCTTTTTTTTTTGTCTTTATTTTCTTTTCATGATAGAAGATAAATGTGAATTAATAAGAATTTTTTAATTCTTAAAATGGAAAAGGAATGTTCCATCTTTTAAGGGAAAATACTTAGGTTTAATCCTGCTCCCTCTAATGCAATGGGTGATTCAGCTTTGGCTTCAGTCGAAATAGTCTTGAGTCCACTGTTCACAAAAAAAAAAGGTACTACAGCTACAGTGCTTAAACATGAAAATTTGTTTAGACTTGTCTGGCAAGTAAATTTGTTTCAAACTTGTTTGAGACTGACTTAGTTGCCTGTGCAAAGTTAGTCCTAGATGTCTACTGTCACCAGCTGAAACACCGAGGAATCACCGGACTTAAAACTGGGAAAAGCTTCAACTAGTTTAAAACAGGTCAAGAGTAGACCTGAAGCACATTTCAGCCTTTCTCAGGTAGTAAGTCAGGAAACCCATATCCATCCTCTGGCTTACTTAAGGAATGGATAATGCACATACTAGGTCTTCTCTAATATATTTTGCAGAACAGAGGTTCTCAAACTGTCCAACAGCCTCTTTCAAGAGGCTTATAAATGAGCTTTTTAAAAAAGTAATCTCCCTCCAGTACCCTTAAATTCTCAACAGAGATTTGAAATTCCACTGGAAAATTTGAAGAAACATGAAACCTACGTTATCAGGGTCCACTTGAGTCATGTAGCACAGAATTTCAAAAACAGAAAGTAAAGATAGTCAGTTCTCTCCGTATAGGTAGTGTCATATAATCACACAGCAAACCACTGTAACCTCAGCAACATATAGGTAGAAGTTGGAAGCATGTATGTGAATCCATATCCATTAATTTGTCCATTAAAAAGGTGCTCAGAGTAAAAGTGAATTTTAAAAAGGAAAACACAAATTCTTTAATAATTTCTTAATGTATTTCTTTGTTAAAAAAAAAATAGTGGAACTCCAAAAAGTTAATTTTCAACTGCTATTTCTTTTACTGCTGAAACACACTTCATGTAAATCTGCATTATACAGCAGTCTGGTCTATTTTGTCTTATACTTTTATACTTCTTAAATTATCCTTCCTGAAAAATTATCCTTTATTAGATATACTAACTGCATCCATATGCCAGGAGATCAGCATTTATTTACTTTTATTTCATCTAAACAAAACTAGTTTTGTTTAGCAGTTTTGAAAGTTGTGAACAGTCCTTGTTATGAGAAGGTTTATGACATCATTCAATTATTTGGATTAATCGTGTTATTTGAAGAGAAGGTCAAAAATTCTTTTTAGAATTTCCTTTGCCACTAATATGACATCTCTGCAGCCAAAAGTAATTAAATGGAAAGAGAGCATTAAAAAGAGGCTTTTTCGACTTATTCCCAGCTGCACTGACATACATACTGTACAAGATTAATGGGAATTGGATTGTTTCACACTTAACCACAGCAACTGCATTTCCAGCCACTACACATTTCTGGTTGAGATCTCTGCAGAAGGTTTCTTGACCAAGATACAGGTGCAGGTATGTGTGGCCACATGCTAGCTAGTAAGAACAAACTAATAACAACACAAAGTTTTATTTCAACGCGCGCCCCTGTTCTGATTTTGCTTTCTCCAGTGGCTCACGCCCTGTGGCACAAGACGCATCACAACAACACTCCAACACCCCAGCTAAAGACCTAGAAGCTTCAGAATTAACTGCAATATTGTCACATACTGGACTGTTGTTATTCTTGTTGTTCTGTGGAATTTCTCAAAACAGCAGCTTTCAGAGGTTACAACATCAATTAGTGAGCTAAGAAGGTGAACACTGAGCCAAGTGATACGACCCAGTGTTCAGATGCCAGGAAGTGACTATGAGGGTGAGGACTTTTACATGATGTTACTTCATCCAAGAAGCAGGTCTCTCCCGCCGCACCTGCCGGGATGCAGGCGGGTGAGGAGCAGAGCTGTCCTTCCCTGTCCTGTCTGTCTGCTAGCAATGTCAGCAGACCCGGGTGCAGAGGAAGCAAGACAGAAAAGGAGGTGATGATTTATATTGTTTTTGATCTAGGCAAAAGCAGACACAGCTTTTCATGTTATTATGGGCTGTCTATTGAGAATCTGGGTGTCAACCTACCTACTGTTCTGTGTTCAGGAACTTACTGACAGGTTAGTAGCTGTCATCCAGCAGACAAACAATTAGGTGTCAAAGCAAGGAGAAAGCCTTGCATGAGGGAACTTCCACTAAGTACTTTCCCAAAAGAATGATGAAATTGCTTGCACGGAGAGCACACGGCTGTTTCTCCTCACCATCATGCAAGAGTACGATGATGCGCCTGGCGTTGCTCATTTTGGGAACTACGTGCCCTCACTCCTCCCTGTGTTTTGACATCCTCCTGAGCAAATGCACCACAACAGCTCCACGGAAAACTTGCCTGTTACCCACATGAAACAGTTAACCAATGTCCGTAAATTCCTGAAGATGGGCAGGAATGAGATCTCTTTTAAAGCTGTCTAAGAAGACATGAATAGAGGGAATGAAATGGTTTATATTAAAATGTGTTCATAGATCTTATACATGGGTCTCCCTAGGTAGCAATGCCAGTGGTATGTAGATACTGTTCTAGTAATAACTGACTCACTCTGGTTATAACTAGCACTTGAAATGTCTTGACATTGGAGGGCTCACAGGATCCTGTGTTTTATAGACAGATCATTTACAGCCTAACCTTGTGAATTGGAGTGGCTCCCACAGATCCCAAACAGAGGAGAAACTCAGCTGGACTCTGCTCTTGTAGTGAGCATTAACATGCTCACTACATTAACGAGACATTAACGAGAATAGGACATTCTGGGTTACAGGCAGCAGCAGTGCTGTCCTGTTAAGTAACTAAACAACACCTGCAACCACCACGCAGTGAATGTTGACTCCCATTCTCTCTCACTTCCTACCTCAGTCCTGCTCTATCAGGCTGGAGAATGAACAAGGTGGAGGATCAAAGTCCATCTCCAACTCCATAATAAACACCTGCAAAGCTGCGTAAATATGCATTCCACCCTCCCACCCAATACCACTTGAATTATAAGCTAGTGGATCCCCAAGTGTGTCGCTCCATTTTTTCATTTTACATTTTCAATTGTCTCTTTCTGTTGTCTCTTTCTATAGGCAAAATCCCCTGGTATAATCCTCACAGCACTCCAAACACAAATTCAGTCTCTCTGGGTGAAGCTAACTGACATTATCACTGAGCATTGACATGATGAGCACAGCATGGAGTTTCTCCTTTCCTCCCCCAAGTCTTTCCCCAGCATTAGAAAATAAATCAAAAGCAGGTTACAGCCACAAAGGATATTACTTCTTTTCCGTGGTAATAGGAAACACCACCTGAAAACAAAACACCTAATGTTAACTCTTCATTTCTCTATCTTTGTTGACTGAGCAAGGCATATGTGACATTCCACCATGTAGATTCCTCTGATATTGTGAGGCAAAGCTGGACGTCTTTCCAGTTAGCCATGGAATTTCTAAGGTAAAAGCAAAACATCAAGAGAAAGCCCAACATTGCTGAATCTTTTCCATAAACACACATGCCCAACTACCTCAGAAATTATATGTATTAGTATTCCTATGCAAAGCTTGTATGCAGAGCAGCACTAATAGCAATATGTCTTAACTCTTCTGTAGCAACTCTCTCTAGGTATAATTAACACTGAGAGTGAGAATCAGTTCATTGAGATCTTTAGTCTAACTATCATAGCAATAAATTCTTTTGCCAGAGAAACTGTTGCTTGCCCAAAGCAAACAAGATGTTCAGATCAACCACAGGTACAGATATCAGGAGAAAGAGCTTTTATCAGGAAATGTATTTCAGCATAGGAAGCATAATGGTGTAGATAAATCAGGTGTAAGAGAAATTTCATAAACTAACCGCTCCCTTCTATTTTTTTTTGTGTTTAACCAGATAAATTTAACGTGCATATGACTGCACCATGAGCAGTGCCATTACAGTTAATCAGCTAATTCTCCCTAAGAAACAGTAGAACTCTGATACACCGTTATGCAAGCAAAAATGTACTTTTAAGCAGGTAGGATTAATCCCATTCGAGTACTCGAAGTTCAGCAAATACACTATGATCAGAACAGTGTTTCATCCTCAGAAAAAGTAGTCATTTGTAATAGAGAGACTTTCAGTCTACTGTGATCCTATTAACAGTGTAAAAGTAGTATTACCAAAACTGACGATTTTTCAGTATTTCCACACTTTTTGCACAACTAAATTAACATCCAGCAAAGAATACATGATCCAAGTGACAACAGCACCTGAATCACTTTGCTCTTATAATTTCATGTTCCAATCTCTATTTTGTGTCTTTTAGGGTGACATCTGCTATTTGATCCCCTAGGATCCAGGATCTGCAAGGAACTTCATGCTGGTAAAAAGGTCCAGGTTTATTGCAATTTGGGGTCAGTACCTTGAGTCTGGGCCATCTTCATGAGCCAGCTGGCAAAAACACCACAGACAAAGGCTGTAGTACAAGAAAACTGCATTCCTCATACAGGGTCTCATACAGCTTTCCACAGAAGTTGTCTCTGCAAAAATAAGTGTGCCATTTTAATAAAATAGGAACTTTCCAATCTGCTGTAGAGCTATAAATAACTGGAGGCAGATTTTACTCAGAAATACTAGATGGCAGGTGACTGGGCACAGCCGGGGGTTTAAGAACAGAGTCATCAGAGCTAAAATCTCTAGTAGTCATAAGTTTACATGTAGCAATACTATAACTTCCATTTCATTATGGGAATGAATTTGCACTGACGTTTTTCATAGTTAGTGTTTCATGAGAAGGAAGAAATGGGAAGAACTCCAGAAATACTACGTGATCTTACATGCAATGCCTCTTGTAAGACAAAACTGCATCACTCGCTCTGCAACTTTATTTACAAATAACAGTTTTAATGAAAAGAAGAGGCAGGGAGAGGAATTCAGATTCCACGACACAACGCTGATGTTTGTCACAGCAGCGAAAGTTAGGTTATGTCATCTCAGGTATTGCACACCTGATGCACCCTGTCTCTGCATGCATACGTCTACATCCATAGGTCTGCTGGAGGTACCTGTGTTGGAACAGGTACATATAAATCCACAGAATGTAGACAAGGCAACAGCAGGTGTTAGGTGTGCTTATGTATGGTTTGTACAGGTTATGTCTCAGTTATCACTAGTCAGCATTCAGAGACTTAGCTATGATGGTATAACCTCCACGCTCTTCACATTCATGTCCCATCTTATAGATGCAAAGGCCTTATCAGTAGTAAAATCCAGTTGGATGCAGACCAGTTTCATATTCTGTCCTTAACCATTTCAGCACATCTGCTTTGAAGAAGGAAAATTTAAAACCACTCCTTTTAAAAGAACTGTTTTTTCAATATATCAATATATATAATAAATGGCATCCGGGACAAAATTAAGGAAAAACAACCCTTTGCTTAAGCTTAGGAAATTGTGATAAAAGGTTCTCCCTACAGCAGAAGTCATCATGTTCATCAGCTGGTATGAAACTAGAAGGTCTTCTACAGTTTCCCTTCTCCATTGACATCTTTCATCTGGAGCTTCAGAGCTGCCCCAGGGCCATGTGGGAGGATTCCTGCATCTGAGCTATATCGGGAAGCCCAGGATGGTGTAACCCATTGCCAGTAATGCCTGGCAGCATCTGACCTTCGCTGCCAGCTTCAGACCAGAGACTACCCTGGACTGACATAGAAGTTCAAGTTCCCCTTGATCTCAGTCATGACGAAAGCCAGCCTGGAAGTGACTCTCCTCTTTCCTTGATGTAGCTACTTGGTTGTTATGAATCAAAGATGTTTCATCTGCTGTCACCTCAACTGGCAGGAACTTCCATTTTACAGAAAACGAAGCAAAAACCCAGTGCTTGCATGACCTGAACAGGTATAGTGACAGTGCAGAGCCATGTCAGCAGGATGATGATCAGTCCCCAAATCCCTGGACTTCCCTGGTACTGCTCATTAGTTAGGGCACACGGAGAGGAACAGCCAATATCCCATTCAGCAGCTCAGACCTCCCAGGGATGCTGCTCAGTTCTGCAAGCCAAGCTTCTAGTGGCCATCAACTGCAGTGAGTCCTGGTATCCACACTATCTGTTGTTTATAACTGTGCTACGCAGAAAAGAAGGAAGACACTATAATATATTCAAATCTTTCAGGATCTGAGGAGTTTAAAAAAAGCCATGCAAACCCAGAAACCTCTTGAGACTTCCCTGAAATCACTTAAAGTTTTGTTGTAACATTATCATGAAAATTTCGACCTTTCAGCAAGGTTCAGCAAATTAGCTTGATAGACTTGAATGGTAAAGACAGTATTTTTATGCTGTTTTATTGAAATTTGGCTATTTTACTACTGCTTCTGAAATACCAATTTATTACCTTAATCAACTGATCTTTGTATGTGCTACATGCATTTTTAAGTTGGGCTATGAGTCTTTTTAAGAAATAAAATATAAAGATTTTAGTTAATGTTCCAATTTCAGCACATTTAATCAAGGAAAAATAGAAAAGAGAGAAAGAAAGAGAGGAAAAAAGTGTGAGAAAGAGAAACACGAGAGAGAAGGAGAGAGAGGAAATAAGGAGAAGAAAAAAAAAGGCAGGCAAGCAGGAAGGCAGGAAAAGGAAGTAAAGGAAGGAAGGGAAAGAAAGGAAGAAAGAAAGAAAAGGAAAGAAAAAGAGAAAAGGGTTAAAAATGAGGAAGCATTTGAAGTAACATTTCAAAATCTAGTTTCGGGGAATCTTAGTGTTAGGGAATTTTTTAAAGATATACTAATAAAAAACACCTTAAGTCCAATTTGCCTGTTGTTCTGGCCTCTCTTAAAACACTAATAGCTTAAAGTCTCTGTTTGAAGTTTTAATATGTACTGTCTCTTTTTCTTAGTCTCATCTTACTTTCTGTGATGATTAGTCTCAGTGAATATTTCTTCCCAGATTTTTGGATCCCTTTTCTGTCTCCTGATGGCTTTATGAGGTAATCAGACTTTCTGATGAAAAAGAAAATTCCATTTTCCTTCACAATTTCATCAAAAAGAAACCACACGTGTAAAGTTTTGAGTTTTAGCAACATTTTCTCTGTCTGAGATTGAAACCTTCTGTTTGTTAAAACAATGTTAAAAGCGTGAGCTTTGGAGAGCGCCACTTTTTGGACAAAAGCCCAATATGGCTGTCAGGGTCTGTGGCAAAGGGATCCAGCCTGTCCCATGGGCCCGGCCCGCTCCTGTGAGAGGCCCCGGCAGTGCTGTTGTCCCATGCTGCCCCGGCCATTCCAGCGAGAATTCCGCCCGGAGCGCAGTTCCACGTCGACACCTGGCCCTGGCTCCAGCCACTATGTCAAAGAGCTCTCGTTTGCTCCCAGGCCTCACAGCCATGCCCTCAACGGTGACAAGTGACTGGCCACAATGCTCCCCCATGCCATCACGGGAAGCAGTGGCTCTCTTGTCCCACCTGGACGCTCTCCGTCTGCAAAACCTTTCAGGGTTCCTCGTCTCTCTGCACAGAACAGAGGAGATTTGAACATACACAATTTGTAACAGCTAAAGGGAGACTGCAGAGCCTTGTCTCCCCTTAGGCACTGCGAGAGAGCTAACAAGAGCACTGGGATATCTCGGCAGGAAGCATTAAGAAGACCCAGCTCTGGTGCTCTGGAAACCACCATGGCCTCCGTGGCACAAGGCCTGTTGATTTAGTCAGAGCAAACACTAGTTTTTTATTTGTTCGTTTGTGTTTTGTTTTGTTTTTCTTTAAATCTTTTTGCCCATGCTATCAGTGCCTTTGACCAACAGAAATAACTTTTTAGAAAAAACCTACAGGCTTTCCATTTTTCCATAGTTTCTCATACTTACTGACCATTTTCATGGTCCAGACTGTTCCATGGCCTTGAGTGGAAATATGTGCCTGTGAAAGCCAGCATCTAATGCCAGACTGAAGTGTCAGTTCTTCAGATGCTTTTTTTTCCCTCATTAGACTCTCCTGTTGTGCAGAAAGTTGGCAATTCCCACAGAAACTGCTTTCTCTGCCTCAGAAAGTAAGGAAAACATTTTCCTTTACACTAAGTTGTATGAAACCTAGCTAAGCTGAAGCTTGTCCAAGCTCGTCCAAGGTTTCTTTGTCCAAACAAACAAACAAATAAAACAAAACACACAGAGATCACCACCAAATCTCTGGAGATGATTCCTTAGGAAGACAAAGAAGGATCCAAAGATCTATTGGTACTAAAATGATGGGGAAAAAATAGGCAATTATAGTAGGAGCAGATGGGAGACTGGAGCAACACCAATCCCACAGATCAAGTGACGCCAGTGACGAGACTGCCCAGCAATGTGCAGAGGCCACTGGAAGGGAAGGGGAAGGACAGCCATGGACACTGCAGGTCCTGGCTTGCTTCCCCGCTCTGAGTGAACACACAGCATCAGGGCAGCTCACAGCGGGAAGGGAAAATACTCAAATTTTGGACTGTATGGACTGAGGCAGCAACACCAGATGGATGTAGGTGTCCCATGCCACCCTCACAGCAGCCATGACAGTAACACTGCTCCTGTGGTATTTCTCACACGCTCCAGCTAATATGGGGCAGCCGCAGACTCATCTCTTGTAGCCCTTCGCTCCCCATGGAGCCCGCGTGCTCATTCACCGCAGATCCGTCCGGAAGCACGGCACAGGTCTGTGCTGCTCACACCCTCCGTGCTCATCACAAGATGAAACAGATCCACACATTAGCCCTGGCATCCAAGATTACCTATGTATTATCTGAAGCCATTGCAACGTACTGAATTTTATTTCAAGATAGTGATCTTTTGTTTTCCATATGCATACATTTTTTACAGCTCTAATTTTATCATATAACTGTTTCAAAGAGATTTCCGTTATGTTAAAAGCATTGTTGTTTCCTTCCGAGAGCAGCTGAGGTGGAGTACACTGTCACTGATTTGCATACCCTCTTCGACTGTCATCTAGCAAAGCTTCCAGTGGCTGCCTGGTTATCTAGGGATGTCATACTCAGCTCTAGTCAAAACAACTCTGTGGTTTCATTTACATATTAGGGGAAATAAAACAATATGATGAGTCAGAAGTGGAGCTCTCTTATGTAATAAAATAACAAACCTTTCAAAGAAGGCACAAGTCTGTGTTGGCTATAGTACTTCCCCCAGAACTGTCTGTAAGACTTAAGCAGACCACAAAACCCAGAAGCCTGAAACTGGCTCCTTATTGTCACAGGAAAACAAGCTGTCGTAACAGTCATATGAGTATTAAGATCAGAGCAGTTTTTAGGCTTACCAGTGATGTAGTGGGTTCACACGAGATATCACATAAGCTTCCCCTTCCCCCAGTTTCTAACACAGTGCATGTAATGAAACCTCTAGAACTGAAGGGAGATCTCAAGGGAACTTGGAGATTTTCACCCTGAATTCTCTCTCCTTTGACATATCTAACATTGCTTTCACACAGAGAGAAAATCTGTATGAGAAACTTGTCATTCTTCTTTACCCAAGTCAAGAGTGTTCCCACTTCTAAATCATCTCCAGAAGCAGACTTGGCAGTTCTGTTGATGGTTGTATCCCACAGTGAAGGATTCCTCCACATAGCCACCAGACAAAAGGTGGATACTGAAAGAAAAGTTTCACGACCTTTAGATTCAGGCAATAGAGAGAAGAAGATATATAAATTTGATACAAAGAAATACAAAGACCAGAAAATCCTTGATTCCAGTGCTTAATGTCTCCAGAATTGAGTCCTCTTGTAGGGCAAGAGTACCTGGACGTAGAGGTTTTTTCACTAGTTTGTGGAGATGGGTTTTATCTGTCCCTGCAGGAAGCACAGCTATGCAAACTCCTTTTCTCATTACATCAGGAAAAGAAAGAATGTGTAAGCTCTGATGCAAACTCAGAACTACCATTTTGTTATTTTCTCCTGCCAGTAGGAGCATGTGGTGTCTGATTTCTTTTTCCATACTTTTTCCAAAGACCAAAATTCAAATTAAATCACTAGAAACACTGTACACTGAAGAAAAAACTATATATACATATATGTTTTTTATACAATAGATCATTGGAAATGACCCACAAGTGGGTGAGGAAAGTTTCCGCGAGAGCTTGGCAGAGCTGGCATAGGCACAAGGGGAGCAAGGTGCCATGGGCACTTCGAGTGCTGGCTTCTGCACCCTACTGGCTGTGGATTCTCACTGACCCTAGAGACATGTTCCATGCGTGTTTCTGGAGAGAATGTGCTTTAGTGAGCAGAGACCCCGCTGGGATAACCAGGACCTGCTCCCATGCTTGGTCTTCACCCCACTCCCTCCACCCAACCCAGTCCTCTTCCCTGCTCCCAGCTCCTTTGCCACCTCCTCGCTGCCTTCTTTACCTGATATTCCTATTACCCAGACTCTCCTCTTTGTCTTTCATCTCGGACAGGAGAGTCTCATTCTCCAGGCTTACTGCTGGACTTCTGAATTTCTCCTCCAAGAGACACTGAGTCCCTTACTGCTTTTTAGTCTCTTCCTGTGCAGTTTCCTCAAGTACATTTCCTCAGAACCTCTTTTGCTATGAAAATTATAATAAAAATGAAGTCGCAATCATGTATTTTGACTAGAGCTTATAGAATTCAGTTTTGCATTTTACACTGAATTCTGATCTTTCCCCAAATTCAAATCTAGGCTTTGGATGATACTTTTTTAATGGAGGAGTCACCTACAATGTTTAAATCTGCAGTGATTTTCAAAAAGCCCAAAGACAGCAGAAGCCAAAGTTTATTAAAACTGTCTTTGTGAACATTTTCACTAAATCTGGATCTCATTAAAGTTTTGAGTTTTGCTGCTGGTATTTGAAACTTGAAATGAATTCATGACAAATTCAAAAGGGCAACTAACATGTATTTTCCAGTGTGGCTACTAGTCTCACTTCTGGTGTGCCAGCAAAGCCCATATGACCAATGCAAATATATAATGACAAGAACTATAATGACATAATGGTATAAGCAAAACTAAATCTTGCCAATGGGTTTACAGTAAGATCTGATTATGAGAAATGAAGACTCATTCAAGCCGAAAACTTTGCCAGCTTTAGGACTAGAGAAAGAATGTAAATTGTGTCTGGTCTAACAAAAATCAGGAACCTGTCCTGAACTTGCATTGAAAAAAACTGCAAAATGCATATAGAATTCTATATGAAACTTAATGCCAGTCTCTGCATCTTTTCTTCTGTGACATAACGACACCTGCTTAACAAATTAAATGTGAGGAGGAGAATCATTAGTGTTTTTTTTTTTCTCCTGGAAACTGTAAACAACCTTTACACTGTAAAAATTCAATTACATTTTATCTCTCAATTGCAAACGTAGTTTTTGGGCAAATAGGTGAAGGTCAGGAGAGGTGAGGAGAGGCAGAAGGAAAAGGAAAAGGAAAAGGAAAAGGAAAAGGAAAAGGAAAAGGAAAAGGAAAAGGAAAAGGAAAAGGAAAAGGAAAAGGTTAGTCCTATACAACAACCATATGAGATATTTCTAGTTGATAAAAATATAATCTATACAACGTACAGTGATGTTTGAATGTGTCAGGTAATGACACAGCAAAGGACAGTGTTGTTGAAGTTTTTGAACTGAAATATAGTACTGTAATGTACTTTAATAATGCAGTATTATATTTGGTTCATCAAAACCGCAGCCACTAGTTCACTGTGTTACTGATGCAAATTCCCTTTTCTACATAATATTTCCAAACTGCATCATTATTTTAATACTATTATTTTAAATATTTGTACCTTCCGTCCAGTAATCTCACTGGATTATTCCTAAAAGATTAAGTTACTTGACTAAAATATCACAAATGCAGATTTGTTTCTGCCTTTTGCTGTGATTTCAAGATCATTTCTCTTCTTTGTTTAAATGAATGATTTAAAAAATTGAAAGAAAAAAGAATTTCTGACTTTTAGGTTAACAATATTGAGTTTTTACCTATGAATGAGAAGTTTGAATCCAACCTCAATCTACAGCAACTGAATGTCAGTGATATTTAATGTCTAGCATCATAGAACATTTGAGTGGTTCACTTTTCTCCTAAATAAGCCTCCGTGTTAGAACATATTCATGAGACCAAGTCTCACGATTGCTTTGCCCTTCTCTAGGTGAACAAGCAATGTAATCTTTACATATGAGGCTTCACATATCACAGGAGGATGGAAAATATCCAGTCACATGACCTTAAAAGTTCTCTTACAATACTGTGAAGGGTATGAACTGGGGGAACTCACTGGGGCAATTTCCTTTTTCCTTCTTTCATTTTCCACATGTGTGTTTGTGTATGAATATAATTCCTAAACTGAAAAAAATTCAAGCTTAAAAGAGAAAAGGTAGCTGCCACTTCGAAAAGAAATACCATGAGTTTCAGCAATGGTCGAAGAGTTCATAAGCCCATATTTTTCACCCTGAGGAACAATGCAAACCAAAAAGAAATTTACCACATGTGAATTTCTTCATATCTCTCTGTATTACCTCTTTAAAAAATAAATCAGAGAGACTCTTGTATCACCAGGATTAATAGTGATTTCTCACAGTAACATCAGAGACTCATTTCAGAGCTTCCTCTGAACAGCCTCTTCTCAACTCAGGAAACACTCCTCTGAACACCTTTAAAATGGAAGGGTATAAGACCACAGTATCTCACACAAATTTTTGAGGTTCCTCCAAGGACTACACCTCCTGATGCCAGAAAAAAAGGCAAAAGAAACTCCTCAAATCCTTGGGAATTCGACTGAAAAGTTCTCCCTGAGCCTCATCCTATTCACTGGCTTACTGACAGTTGTGTGAGAACACTGCACAGTCATCAGTCTCCCTAAGCAGTGGCTCTGGGCGATTGTTGCCTTACTGGCTTCAGTAAAAGCAGTAATTTGCCCCTTTTCCCAGAGAAGGTCGTTGTTATCTAGGACGGTGCATGAACAAAACAAATACAACTTTCTATCTGAAACAAGGGTCCTGGGGCGTTGGCTGAAAGTAGGACACCCCTTTTGAGACAGAAAGACTGGTGCATTCAGCATGCTGGTGGTTTTGGGCATCTGGCCTCACAGCAGCTGGGACAGTCCCCTGGGATTAGGCTGTGTGCCCCCCACAACAGGTCACACATGCCCCTGGAGCAGCCCAGATCCTGGATAAAGAAATGATAGAATCACACCTCTCTCAAGTTGTACCTCAGGAATTAGATATAGACCATGTTTCATGAACACAAAGTTTTCCCAGAATCTTTGATTTTGTTATTTTTGTCTGCGGGGGATTCTTTTGAATGTGGAGGAAGCAAGAGACTCCCTCTAAATGTCTACTGCCAATTCACAGATGATAATATATCCTTTTGTTTAAAAAAAAAATCCAGAAGGAAAAATAAACACCATTATTTGCTTTCACGACCACTATGTTAAACCGTGTCAGAAAGTGCTTGATTTTTTTGTGCCATGAGCAATGATAGAAGTTATCACAAATATACCACAAACATATTTCACATTCCATTGTCTATCTCAACCCTTATCTCTCATCTTCACAAACATATGCCCTCAAGCTTCCCTAGAGGTTCCCTGCTGTTAAAAGAGAACTATTTTGTGGATCCCCTTGTTGAAACACTGTCAGAACACCACTGACATAGTATTCCCAAATCAGAGTCTCAGTTCTGCAATATTGTCTTTGTAGTCTTTGAAAATTAGACAGTTTTGACAACAGCAGTGTGGTTTGAGTATAAAAAAAATCTGAAACTCATATTTAGAATTGCAGAATGATATAACCTTCTTGAAGCGAACAAAAATTCCATATTTTCTTTCAAGAATTATAAGGCACCCTTTCATTGGAAAAACTTTTTTTTCACTTCTATGGGGTCTAGAATCAAATAGAGATAGTGAAATAAGCATCTTAACCCATAGGCATCATTTTTTGTCATAAACTCTCCCATCTTAGAGGTAATTCTGCAATGCACAGAGCACATCCCTAACCATACTCACTGGTTGCAACATTGCCTTTTTTTAGGGTTCCTACGGTTCAGACACTGGTGTTATGATCCTCTTCCCACCCTTAGCATTCTTTGGTTAGCCAGTACAATGATCCCAAACAGCTTGATGAAAATCCCTGACAAGGATGTCTTGTTAATGTCTAGCTTACTTCACATCGTAGGCATGACCATGGATAAGAGAGGGAAGCATTGCTAGTGTGTGAATTTGTTCCCTTAATTCTTCTCTTGCTTCTTGCTTCCATGTTTAAATTCAGGCAGACTTACATGTTTGCACATCCCAGTTTAGATTTACAACCTAAAATCAAACTGGTGCACTTCTCAAGGGCTGAACCACACAACAAAAGCAATACGCTTTGCTACTGCATCTGTACGTTTTATAAAGGTCTCTCAAGAGGTCAAGGGGTGTCTTATCTCTAGACAGTACCTTGGCTTTTCTTTTTTTTTTTTTTTTTTTCCTCCTTTCTTTCCTAATAGATCTGACAATTTAGTCCACAATTGTCATAAGCAGGTATCAGAATATGATGTTCTAAATTATTATAGGCAACCATTAAGCTGAGAAAATGTTAGACATATTTTCTACCTTATTAAAATGCTGTTAAGGGCTCAACTCTAGGATCCTTTGTTATATTTCATTAGGCAGTCAGAGAAAACAGCTGGCACAGGAGAACCTCAGTAGCTCATACAAGCACTGAATTTTAATCAAGCTGCCAGGTAGGTATGGACACTTGAATCTGTCTTTCTGATCCTGTACAGACCCTGTTGCTGTTTCTGAAGCTACTAGTCATCTTTAGGCAAGGAAAATCAACCACTTTCTAAAGGGTAAATGCCTCTGTTCCCGAGGGAAAAAAAAAAAAGTAATTACTCATACAAGATGCCTCTTTTCTGAAATTAAGACTCCATCTCTCTCCTATGTGAGAAATAATAACATGTTCCATTGTTCTATATTAACATTTTAATGAATTTTAGACTTGCTATCAAGACAGAAGAGTTGGAATGCCGAATTTTTCCATTCTTGACACTTATTCTTGTTTATCTTTCTTGCTATATTTGACAAAAATTTCTAGGTTGTACTAAGCAAAGCACAATTCCTGAAGAAATACCATCACATTTTGTGAGTCTAGCACACTGTGGGCTCGTGGAAATAAGGTCTCAGCAAGATGGTGTGAGAATAAGTCTCTTTGTCAACAGCAAAAGCTGTAATGGTGGTATGATCACCGTGGTTCTGCTGCCATTCAGACGGACCTAGACAGGATGGAGAGCTGGGCAGAAAGCAACCTCATTAGGTTCAGCAGGGACAAGTGCAGGGTCCTGCACCTGGGAAGGAATAACCACAGGCACCAGTACAGTTTGACCTGCTGGAAAGCAGAAATCCCTCTGCGGAGAGAGATTTGGGAGTCCTGGTTGATGACAAGTTAACCATGAGGCAGCAACTTGCCCTCGCAGCCAAGAAGGCCCGTGGGATCCTGGCCTACACGAAGAGGAGTGTTGCCAGCAGGTCGAGGGAGGTGATCCTCTCCCTCTGCTCAGCTCTGGTGAGGCTGCACCTGGAGTATTGGGGGCAGTTCTGGGCTTCCCAGCACAAGAAGTGCATTGAGCTTCTAGAGAGGGCCTAGCATAGAGCAACAAAGATGATCAAAGGACTGGAGCATCGATCATATGAGAAAAGGCTAAGCGAGCTGGGCCTGTTTAGGCTGGAGAAGACTGAGAGGAGATTTGATCAACGTGTTCAAGTACCTGAGGGGTGAATGTAGAGAGGATGGGGTCAGGCTCTTCTCTGTGGTGGCTGGTGACAGGACAAGGTGTAACAGGTGTAAGTTGAAACACAAGAAGTTTAATCTCCATATGAGAAAGAACTTCTTTACTGTGAGGGTGACAGAGCCCTGGAACAGGCTGCCCAGATGGATGCCACCCTGTGCCACATACTCTAGGTGTCTCTCCTGGAGCAGGGGCGTTGGACTAGATGATCTCTAGAGGTCCCTTCCAACTTTAATTATTCTGTGATTCTGTGACCACAACCTCCTTAGTAATAGATAAGGTCAATAATGAGAGACAAAACTGCCTGATAATTTGCAAGTGAATTACAAGGTAAGCTAGTATGGCGCCAGATACGAGTCTGCTCTGAAAAGACTCATCTGTAACTGACTGATCAAGGTCATTATAAGGCCACTGAACACCACTCAGGTGTTTCTGAAATTTCATCTCTGAGCCACTTGACAGCACTCCATGGAGTGCCTGTGTGCGGCTCAGCAGTGTGACCATCTCAACTACACCTCAGGGAACAGATTAGAGCATCCAGGCAATTCTCCATAGGATCCCAAGGTTTTCTTCCCACCCATCCTCCTTCTCTTTGGCTAAATTCTGCATTTTCTAACTGCAGAATTTTTGCCTTTGAAATCAATGAGTAATTGATTCAATTGGTGTAATTGAAGATTTCAGAATTCAGGACCTTTTAGGAACATTTTCAAGAAAAGAGAAGTTCTGACTGTTCAGAAACTTCCCAACCCTAGTAATTATTTTGAGGCTCAAGCAACAATCCCTTCTTTACAATTTTTTGATTTGATACAGTGATGAACATTTACTTTTGTACACATACACAGCATAGGTTGGAAAGTAGGAAGCAAAAGTACGTAGGTTGCCAAGAAAGAAATAAATTTCCTTAAGTAGGCTGGAAAAAATAAAAGGAAGTATTGATAAAATTTTCAGACTAAAGAAATTTGGTCATTCAGTAGTAATATCCAGTAAGAACAAAGGAATTGTTTAAAATAATACAGGAACTACTACCATTACCTCAGCCAGAACCAAATTCAAGCAGATATCACAGATACACTATTTGCAAAAGACAAAGCAATGACAGACCAAAAGGAAGGTAGTTTTCTCAGGATACTTAGCATGACTTTGGCTTCAAATTGAGAAAGTCATGGTAAAGTGCTTTCTTCAAAGATTTTTGTTAAACTATAAATTTTTAGATCAATCCTAATATACTTCAGGGCTTTTATAATCCCAGTATGTTTTAAGATTCCCACTCCATAAACACTCACAGAGTATAAACAGAACAAACCACAAAGTTTTGCCTAGAAAAAAAAATCAAGTAGCTTTGATTATGAATCTAAAGGCTTTCATGTATTATCTTTCTATCAGTGTGCATCAGAACAACACACAGAGCTCCGTGCATATCTGAGAGTCCCTGGCCTGGCAGCACCATGCAGATAAAAGAGCCCCTTCTGCCCCTCACCCCTCAGTACTTAGCCCACGAAGGTAGGAAACACAGTAATTGATACTCTCCATCAAAAAAAAAGGTTTGTTTAGGAAGATTTTTCATCTAGGAAGCAGCTAGCACCTGTGTCCACCCATGTCCTGTCACGCTCAAAACCTTCAAAATAGGCTAGGCAAAGCAAAAACCTTCTTGAACAAGACAAAACAAGGCACAGTAAAATAAAATGAGATAAAAATAGAATGTTTTTACTCAAAAATAACTCAGCATGTATTAGCCTTCAGTGAGGTTGCATCAAGGTGATGACAATGGCCTTTGTGACCAGAATCTAAACTCTCTGATCGTTACAGTCTTACACTACACTATATGTAGGGATTAGCAGTAATTTCCTTCTATCTCTAAGGCTGAAATCAAAAGGGATACTGAATAAGTAGTTCATGGCTTTTCTGTCCTGGCATTGGCTGGCCTTATTGTGACTGGAAAAGTTTGAACATTATGGCAGTATTCTCAGTAGTTTTATATTCTCAGTAGCACTGGAAAATTCTGCCGTTAACACGTAAAAAGACAAGATATTTCTGCTTTCAGTGTGCTGTGATCATTCTTTGTAATGAGAAATTGAGACAATTTATTTTCATACAAATCATCAGCTTGAACTAAACACCACAGAAAGCTTTATCGTAAGATCCTACGGAGGACACGACCTTATCTTGTGTTCCTAACTCAGGACAATTAAGGAGAATTAATTAACCTCTCATGACATACCAAGAAGTCAACACTTGAAATGCAAGAAGCTCTCTCATCTATTCGAATTCTGTCACTTAATTTGGTCAAGCACCTAGAAGAGTATGAGGAAAGAGAGGAGAAGAGAAAGACAGGGAGCCTTTGATGACCATGTAAATGGCATTTGTCTGGAAAGGGTCAGGAAAAGGACGGACTCCTCTTTGTTTTGCTGTTTTAGATCTTCCACAGAAGAGCTTGCAACTCACAGAGATCTGTATGAGCTGATGGCATAAAGGCACTTTGGAAGATTTGAGTCATTGTCATATTGTATGTCTTGAGCTTGAACTGAAAATCTTGTCTTCAATGGCTTGATTTATAACCCTCATTTTAGCTTTGGAAGCTTCAGAGAGCTCATAGCATAGGATGTGCCATCTCATAGCTGGGCTGAGAAAGATTCTCTCTTTAATCCCAGACCAAACATGGCAGAGCCAGACTCGTCCTAATTTCCCAGCAACATAACTTTAACCTGATAGTTCTTTTTCTAGTCACATTTGAACTCGGGCCTCTCTCTGCAAGTGTGAGAAGTATAAATGGATCCTGGCATGATGCCTCCCTTGTTTTCCTCTCACTCAGAGCTTTTCAGCCCAGTATTAGGAACAGCTTTATTCTGCCTACACTAACATTTCTCCTGCTGTTAGTATCGAAACCTGCTGACAAAGAACACAGAAATAATGAAAACAGATTCTTGAAAATGGAAGTAGTAGAACTACTGTAGTACAACAGAACTTCCTGGAAATTCCCCTTGTGGTTCCAGACCACCGCATTCTTTGCAATAAACTGTCATCCAGGACAGGTTGCACTGGTTCCTGTAGTATCTTCAGAAATGCCTTAGCAAAAGCATTGTCCTACTGTGGGGGGAAAGGGGAAACAAGCAGCCTCCCACGGACTAGTCTCTGTCAAGCAGGGGATGAACAAGAAAAGTCCCTCCTTAATAATTATGTGACGTGGAATATCACTATGGTTAGAGTCATAGTTATAGCAGCTCATATATTACTTACACTAGTTATAAGCAGTTATACTAGTGGGGTTGTTGTAAGATTCAGCTCTGCTACAATTGCCATTTTGCTATCTAGAACTGCTCAGAATGAAAAAGATAAACAGTACACGCTGCGACATTTGTGCTTGAATTGCAAGATTTAGACCTGCTGCCCATATGCTGTGCTGTAGAGAATAGAATACATAACTGTACGGCTTACTGCCTGAATTGGCATTTAGAAAATAAGGACCACCTGGTCTATCAGGCCACCAACTATCTCTCTGGCTGAAGCCAATGTCTACCCTGAGAGACCCCCTCAGGGTTATTGGAAAAGGGATGAAGTCCTTTCCTACTCACATATGACTCCTCTGATGGACAAGTCTTGGGACATGGTTCTGGATGCTCTTCAAGGATTGTAGTGTGAAAGGCAGAACAGTCTGTCCTTGACAAATAGAAATCCTGAATAAACATCCAGACTTTTCATATTTGATTAGAAAAATGGGTAGGTAGGTAAAGATGTGTTTGGTTAAAAGTCAAAGCTTGCATTATTGCTAGGTGAATGCAGTGGGTAGCAGAGCTCAGGTACTGCNGTTGCATTATTGCTAGGTGAATGCAGTTGTAGGTGGCAGTGGGTAGCAGAGCTCAGGTACTGCTTGAGGAACATGTCTTGGCCCAGCGCTCTCTGAGCCGCTTGCAGCGCTGCTCCCCGGTGCAGCTGCTGCAGGTGCCGCAGAGCAGCGCCCGGCAGCAGGGCACGGCACGGGGGACGAACGCCGCGCTCCACAGCACAGTATAAACGAGCTCTTTCCATGCTCAGAGCATAGGAAACGACTATCTGATGCCTGCAGATAACAAATGCACTGGGGCAAAAATCCAAGAGATTGCGCACATTTTGTTTATTCTGTGCTGATGTCAGGATGTCATTTCTTTTTTCTGCCATGCCACTGTACCCACCAATGGGACCACGACACATGAAACATCCCACAAAATAGCTGCATTTGACTATACTGAAGTTCCATGAATAAAGAAGGTGCTCTTTGGGGCAGCTGCCCTCATTTTGAGAGCAAAAGGAGAAAGTGGCAGGCAAAAGCATTCGTATCGACCATTCCAGTTAAAAACAATCAAAAACAATTGTTAATCTGGATACATGTGTGACTGTTTTGTACTTCAGAAATATTCAAATACTTGGAGTTCCGAGTTCCAAAATATCTTGAAAGAATTTCTCATGATATTATATTAAAATCTCCATCAAGAATGCCTGCTGAGTTTGCTTTGTTATGTAACTATTAATGATTTGCAAAAGGAAAATAGTGATATTAAACCTATCACGTGAAATGTGTTACTAACTAGGGTAGGGTTATGTAAATTTGATGGATATGTTTCTGCTAGTTACAATAAACAATGCAATCATACTGAAACAATGTAATTTCAAATTGAATGTTCTGTTCTTATATTCATAACCGGAATCATGTTGGTTATTTATGTAAGTCCTTGCGCCAGAACAGAGATAGTATCACATAACTCATTAACCATGACAGTGCAAATAGCAAAATTATGAATATTCATTGAAAATTCTTAATGCAAGTGAAAATCGAGACATATGAAATTTAATGTAACTGTTCTGAATGAAATATGCCTTTTAATCTCACTATTTCTTTGTAAACAATAAAACTAGGGAAAATATTTTCTTCGTTTAACTGGAATTAAATTGAAAAAAGCCTGCTGATTTCCTAACAATAATGAACACATGATTTTTACTGTTGCATAAATTTAGAAAGAAAATAGAGAATGAACAACTAGAACAATTGGCCAATCCCTTGACAGAAACACATAGATCAATTTAGGTGATATAAATTACTCCAAAACTCTTTAACAAAATTTGAATTTAGAAATAGAAGCTGAAATTTGAAATAATTTTATTCCCTGTGGACTTGGAATGATTGGTCCTCTATCTTATCCTCAATAATAATATACTCAAGTTTTACAATATATCCTCAAGTTTTAATATACTTCTCCTTTCCTAAATTTTAAATATTAAACTCCTCTAAACTGCCTTTTTGCCTCTTCCACTCCTCATCTAGTCTGAAAAGATGTCAAGGCTAAAAATAAACCTTTATCCATGTTTTAAGTCTTATTTTTATCTTTCTATCGTGGCTCTGTATCTCTCAGTGCTGAAGATTGTTTTGTCTCCCTTGGCAAGACGACACTGTGTTTCTCACATCCATTTTGATCAAAGATGAAGTGATTGAGGTTGTTTTGTTTGACTGTTGCCATTT
This sequence comes from Crypturellus undulatus, assembly GCA_013389825.1. Lineage (NCBI taxonomy): Eukaryota > Metazoa > Chordata > Aves > Tinamiformes > Tinamidae > Crypturellus > Crypturellus undulatus. The sequence continues at coordinate 262,237 of VWPW01027425.1, forward strand.
CTATTATTTTAAAGAAAATTACGTACAATGTGAAACATGTAAGTTCAGTGAAAATGCACAGTCTGTTAAAAGACACTGCATGCAAACCTTAGTTAACTTCTTGTCTTTACTTTAGGAGATAATGATGTTCCAAGACTCAGCCACTAGAGGGTAATACAAGATAAGAGAAAATGACCTTACATTCCTATGCCCTTTTTCTGGGCTCAGATTTTAGTTACAGTGTTTATCCAGATCAGATAAAGGACTCACATCTTCTATTGTAGCTGTGCACTTACTTCAGTTATGCATGGCCTCTAACACTAAATATAGAACAAGTTCTAAAGACATTTCAAGCAATTTTCTCCTAAATTAATACTGATCCTTTCCTTAGCAAAACTGCAGCAACAATAAAGAGAAATATCATTTGAGCCAGGGTGACTTGTGACCTGGATTCCAAGAGGAAGTTTACAGAGTCTTTTGGGAGCTTGTAAGCATCCTAACTTCAGCACATGGACATGTATTTTCTAAGAGTGTTGGTCACAGCAAGGAACTGCTGCTGCTTACAGTAGGGCAGCGTGTAAAAGCCACAGCCAAGGACCAGGACGCACAGGTAGAAAGAAGTGCTGCATACCCAGGAGAAGGAGTATGATGCAGCATTCATATCAGTTTCTCTGCTTAAAAAGCTACATTGTCTAAGCAGACATTTTTTTAAAACCTAATGTATTTTCAGACCGAAAGTCATGAAGACAACTATTTAAATTCAATTTAATAATTTCTATGTTACTTTCCGGCAAGTGGCCCTAAATCCCCCCAAAGCTGCTAGAAATTTTTACAAAGTGAAATTTGGCCTAGTGGATGGGAAAAAAGATTTTCTAGTGGAATCATAGAAAGTAGAATTAGGAAAGACCATCCTATTGGGCCTAAAAAAATACAAGCAAAAGCCCTGGGAACTTTTCAGAGACTTTTCAGGCTGAATGGAGGGCCACTGAATGCTCCTCAGATACCAAAGACTAGCTCAGGGATAATAAGGACCACACTATAGAGCTCATTGACTACATTATAATGTCAAGTGCCTTGTCCTCTCTGTTTTCAAATAAACTAAGAAGTAAGATTGCTGCAAGTTCCTGGGGATAAATACCTCTGCACTGACTCATACAGGAAACTTCTGAATGACATGCAATGGCTGATATGTTCTAAAGTCTTTACGCACAAACAAGCCAATACAAAAAACATCACTGAATGTTCTAGGCACTATACTGTGCAAGTTGTTTGATTTTACTAGGATTTAATTTCCCCAGCTTCTAGTTTTTATTTATTCAGTGCGAAAGAGCTTACAAATATGGCTTATGTCAGTAAGATATGTACTGATCAAGGTAGGAACTGATTAAGAATGTCCATGTGTCCTATGCCTGGCAAACTTGTATTGGATTCAAATTCAAGACTGGTAGAAAGAGAGGTCCCTGTGTTGTGGAAATACTGTAAGAAACTATGAAAATAAAAGGTATAATCCCAAATAGAAAGGTACCTTTGCTTTTTTACCTTTGCTTAGTTACTTTTGCTTTTCTCCCTTGGAACATGAATTTCTATGGAAAGGTCTGGGGACTCTCGGTAGATGTTTCTGTGGGTGAAAAGGGGGAGAGGGGCCAACATGGGGACAGGAAGGTGATATTTCATACCACCTGTCTTTAGGACCTAACATCATAACACCTTCATCACACACAGCCAAATCTGATGTTTGCTTTGGCCCTTCCTTTCTGTTGCATCTGTCTGTGCTCTGAAGGTCAGCATGCAGCTCTGAATTCCACACTGGAAGGTCCCCACCAGATCCCACTAACAGCCTCCAAAGCTTGAGCTGTGCATGCTGCCTTACCCTTGCATCCCATGAGAGCTGAGGAAAATTCCATCGTCTGGGTCTTGGGAGTCTGGTATGTGAAAGGTGTCCAAGATTTTCCAGGTGGGCTGCTGTTTACAGCCAGCATTATTTTGTCTAATAGCTCCTGACAATTTACTCCATAGATCACACGGCTTCTTCCGAAGTAAAATCCTAGAAGATTTCCTGAGAGGAAATAGACACAAATTAATAATAAGCTGTTTCTCTTTTGGGATAATTAAATGCTGATAGACAATATTCAAGAGACCCTCTTAAAAAGTGAGATCACACTTTGATAAGATGTGAATGCTCTAAGAATGTAGATTTTGATATGCTACACTTATTTGAAAAAGCTCAGCCAAGTCAAATCACTCCCAAATGTAAACTACATATAAGACCAAAAGATGCCTTCAGTAAATTAAAGTATGCCTAGAATTCTACTCAGAGCTTTCAAGTTTAACCAGTAATCATTCTCCTGCAGCATTCACAGCTCACACTCAGCATTGTTCCACCACATAAAAACACTTCAATAAAACTAATTAAAAAAATAAATGAGAATTTGAAAGGCACCTAAAGATCAATAGTTCCTGGGATTTTCAAAAGCACTTAATTGCAAAACTCCCCCGTCCACATTATCTACCTCTATATAGCTCTAATTACCATTGAAAATCTCTTTTTAAGTGGAAAAGAAAACTTTTTTTATTGTTATTATTCAAGTTGAATAGAGTCAGCACAAGCAACAGAGAGTGAAGACTTTTTTAGTCTTTGCTTAAAAATTCCTTGGAATTAATAATAAATGTTAAAATTATACATGTAAATACAGTATAGAGTATTATACTAATACACGTATTTTTCAATTGATCCTTTCATTTCATCCTATTTGGGGGCACTTGGGGTAAAGCGAGAATGATTTTACTTTTAACTGAGTTATATTAGAAAACAAATTTCAATCATTGGGTTTTTCAGTACTGTCTGTTCATCATTACGAGTCATACAAGGTAACTGCTGCTCTCTGAAATGCTGACTAAAACTTTCAAAGTCAAGAATGACAAGTGGCTTGCCATGAATAAGGTCTGCCTGGTGCAGAAATTTTTATATTTGTGCTTGCATTTGAATAGCATTTAGGATTTGTGGATATGTTCACAAAGGAAGCAGGCATGTCCTGACTACTCAAACAGTGCTTCTCTGTAAATAATAGCGAGAGCAGGTTTGCTATTATTTCTTTTGAGATTTGGGAACTCTGTCAGCATGAGACAGACAAGGAACTTTGCATCCCATCTTTTGCAGTATAAAACCTTTAAATCTTGCTCAGCTATTCAGGGGTAAGGTGAAGGCTGTAAAAATCAGAAAACGCTTTACACTCACGAGCCAAGGAGTTGTAGTCTTTGTGAAGAATACAGAGGAAGAGGTAAAAAGCCAACTTTCATATCAAGCACTTGCAAGGATTGGTTTTGGCCTATCTTAACCTCCTCAAACACAAACTTTCCCAAATAGACATTTCTTACCCAAAAGCTTCAAAATCTAAACTAATCTTCCACCCCTCCCCAGTGAAAAAAAAATTAATGTCTTATCTAACTCCCATTAAAATCACTCTTGGATATCATGTTCATTAAGTGGGTAGCAGCAGAGCAACCTCCACCATGATTTCCTAGTGACAGCTCTACTTCATAAGGAGAACCAGCATGGCTCCTTCATAGTTACATGTTGCTGAAAATTATATTACTATAGAAAATGGATTTCTGCAGGATATATCAAAGGCATCCAATACCCAAATCATCATTCCTCAGAAACGATAATCTGGGATTATATCAAAGAACATACCTGACATTTGTCAGGTAAAATTCAATAAAGTAAATAGAAACAGTCTAAAAACTTCAGAGTGTGTTTTTTTAATTGGAAAGAAAAACAACAGAGAAAAACAAAAAGATCCCTGTCTTGTTGGCAAGTTAGCTGCATATCATCTCCTGTTACTTAGCATGACTCATTGAGCGAGTAGAGGGGAATAAAGATTCACCCTATAGTATGGGCCTATTTCAGATTATGCTGAAATGCCATTCCCTCACTATTGGTTATACCACAGCTGAGATGACTTGCAAAGCCCAGACTCAAGGTAGACTGGATGGATCTTCCCAAAATATCTGCACAAAAATAGGTTATATTTTTGTATAGCAGCATCAAGCGGTGCAGGGCAGATGAATACATCTTTTAGTATTTTTTCTGATTCCACTTGGCTTACACAACTAATCACCAAACCCATCATCAGGGACAACATCCTCAACCTAAGGGAGTCACACAGGAGTTATCTTGCCCTCAACATACCTGCTAGAAAACTTTGTGCAGAAGGTTGTGGCTGTCTGTCTGGCATGATTTCGGAAGCATAATAAACATATTGCTGATCTAGTTTTCATTGCAAGCAAGAGGTAAGATAGATGTATTAACTCTTCAGGGTCTAGTTGTTTTCCTTTTCTAAACAATGAAAATAAACAGTTCTCTGCCGCAGTGGCACTTAAAATACAAACTTAGTAACATTTTTAACATAAATGTGCCCTTAAACACTACCAAGTTGCAATTAATCAAAGAATTAATTATTCTTTGCAATTCTTTATTATTCTTCTTGCAATTAATATTGCTGCAATTAATCAAAGAATCATAGAATAACTTCAGTTAGAAGGGCTCTCTTGACGTCATCTAGAGAATCATTGAGCTAGCTTACATAATTAAAATTACGCATATGCTTAAGCAACTTTTGGAACTAACTGAGACCAAAGCAACTAAACCACTTGTCTCTTTGGTTAATTCCTAAACTGAATTAGACATGTCATTGAACACATCTTTTTCTCCCTTCTCTGTTGTGATTGTCTTCACTGATTCTCTTCAGCTGATTATTTCCTAATTCTGCCAAGAAAATTAATTTATTAGATCCTTCAAAGGGTTTTGCTTTTACCAGTATAACCATCCCTGTAAATCCTTTAAATCTTACTAGAATATGGCATGGTAAACCACAAGCAAGACCTTTCTCTTTCTCCACTTGATACACCTTTTTTTTTTTTTAAAAGTGGCCCTGACTATTTCTGTCCCTATAGCTTTCCCTTTTTCACTCTTTCTGGTTTTGAAATAGCTTTTTCAAGTTTATCTTGTCTTGATTTTGCTAGTATATGTAAATCAAATAATTTTTCATTTCATTTATGAATTTTTATAAATTTCATTTTATTTCATTCCATAATAAATTAACAGACTAACTGTATATAAACTGCAATGGTTCTTTAGGGGAAACTACATTAAAATAAAAATCAAATGAACAATCTCCTCTCAAGAGCCAAGATTGCAGAACTCTTGTGAATATTTAAAAATTAAACAGAGGGCAACCTTTAGCCATATGACAGCTGACAAACCAGAACATTTCTACTGCATTTGGAAACCAAATAATTCCTATTTCTTATCAGATTAAGCAAGTGGGGATGATACAAAAGAAGGCAGTCAGGACCTACAAGGTTGGAGAACCACCAGGACCAGACCATGCCCTGTGCTCCACAAGATGAATGCAGTCTGATTTACGGGCATAGGACAACCCCATTCCAGAAGAAGAGCACATGGATTTTTCCTTCTGTGTTAGGAAAGCAGAGAGCAGGGTGCTTTCCATGGGCAGAATTACCTGCTAATAAAAAGCCTCCAGGGACACTGGAATACACAACCTCCTTCCCACAGGCACACTGTAGATCCCCACCTCTTCCTGCCCATAGGCTTAGCAGAAAATGTTCAGCCTTCTTGCTGGCCCCTTCACTTGACTGCTTTAGTCTCCCCATCTCTGTGAAGGAAGAAGAGCAAGCAGCTGGACGGGAAGCTTAGGCCCAAGTTGTCCCACTAGCCTGGACTCCTCAACATTAGTAATACAATAAGGTATGGCTTTGTAACAAAAATAACTACCAGAACGGCTCTCACAAGGGAGAGACAACAGTAATTCAAACAAAATGGGATATTTTTTTCCCATGCGCGGTATGATTCAATAATGTGTAACTTTTAGATAACTTTTTTTAGTGTCGCTATTGATGCCCGTCTGGGAGCTTCACGTCATTCATGTCCATTTGCATAGCAGTTTTTCACTTGAAGTTGGCACAATTTCTATTGCTCATGTAAAGAACAAAAAAGCATATGCTGATTAGGATGCATATTTCTGGGATGCGTCCAGCACAATTTTCTCCCTCACTGACCACAATACCAGTAATCCTTCATTTGTTCGGGGCATAACACTAATCAGCATTCAAGGCAGTTGTACTTTGCCAGTAGTGTTGCAAAACATGTCCCGGTGTCTTACATTAGAATATCACAGTTACCACACAATTAACAGCACAATTAGCAACAACCTCTGGAAAATTTGATTTCAAATGACTTGCTCAGCAGCTATCCCTTCTGTCCCTGCAGATTCCTGACTCATGCAGCCCATGCCTCCAGGAACAAGGCAGAGTCTTGTACACAACAGTTGGTGTTGCTATGCACCTGATTTATCCCCCAGAATTCCCTCTGGGCAGTGGATGAGGCAGGTCCTCTATCAGGAGAGTACAAAAATCAAGTAAATAAGGACTGTACTGCAATGCATAACCATAACTGTCTGATTTAATGCTCATCAGGAAACAGCAGCTATGGTATCTCCTTGCTTTTGACACTTTTATAGTGGATTTAGTAACATAGCTTTTAGTTGTCTCATATAAAATATACAGACCCATCACAGATATGGTGATCCAAGATTCTTGCACATCTTCTGCAAAGGGCTGCCTTCCACCACGGCTGCCTCTCCCAAGGTTCCCCATGACAGTGTTTTCGGCTCTGTGATGGTTGTCTGCACTGTCTGGCTTTCCACAAATGACTGCATGATGCAATGATTCACCAATCCTGTGTAGGGAGATTGCATAAGATGTGTTTTAAAAGATATTAAAACACTATTTTTATGTTTATTTAGGAAGATGTCCTCCATATTTACTTAGTACAGCTGCCAAGGAAGAGCCTATCAGCTCTTCTTCCAGCTAATCTTGGGACTAGGTTGGGGCTTAATCAAATATGTGACAGTTGCAGAGAAACATTAGTTTTATACTGGCTGCTACAATCACTAAAAGCCATCAGCCTTGCACCTTTGAAATGTACTGTTTTCACCCTCCTCCCTTCTTATTCCTGTCATATGTTGGAACTAGTAATACAGCGTGAGCATATGGGTTAGCCCTTCCTGTCTGTGGCAGCAAGAGCAATGATTCAGTCTCTTATCATAGTGAGCTGCTGTGGCAGTGAAGGATTTGTAAGCAAATGCAGCTTACAGGTTGTCTCCTTTACTGCTAAGAAATAATATTGTACTGTTTTTCCCCTGTAACACCATATCTTCACCAAACCATCTCCCCATCCTCTCATTTTTCCCGAGTTCTCTCTCCCAGTTCTATCACTTGGATTCATCCATCTTTTCCTGGGAGAGGAACAGCTCCAGTTCCTTATTCTTGAATGGGCAATGCCTAATGGCTTACTGAGTGGGGAAAAAGAATCCTCTCTAGTCTGTGCAGTTCTTTTATTTCATCTGGATTAGCTACTGTCAAAGGCAGAATACCAGCAGCTGAATCATCAGCCCCACTTTCAGTAGTTCGTGCTTTTTTCATTTCTTCATAGTAATTAACAAAGTGGTAACCTGTAGACTAAGAGAGAAAGCAAATACATTTTTTTTAAATGCATACAATGTACCTTTTGGCAGAATTACATACGTTCTCCTGCCAGATACCCATACTGCTGACCCTATTGATTTTTAGTGGAGATTACTAACCTACTTAGTATTCTTACGTTCCGCCTTTCCCTTCTTGACTGAATAGTACAGTAGTTCCCATAATTAATCTCAGAAGACGAAGTGGTAAAGTCTACCTTAGACCTGCATGGCCTGGCCAAACACAGGCACATCAAGAACAATTCTTATGTGTTCATAAGCAATGATAATCTTGCCATCAAATGGTGACATGAATCATGTTTCTGTTTCAGGGCTCCGTACAAACTCCCTCAGTTGTCACTTGCAGTAGGTCTGGCCTGACAGCCCCTGGCAGGGCAAGGAAGGGTCCCAGAGGTTTCAGCGGCTTTTAGATATATGCAGTGATGCCGTACTTGTGATGGGTCAGAATCTCCATAAATCTACTTTGTGGTGGTTTCTTTGAAAATTTGCATTTGTAAGAAACCATATCAAAAAATTCCTAAATTCATTCCAGAGGCATCTACAATTCCTGAATTTATTTCCTACTTGCACCTGCATTCTGTGACTTTTCATTAGGTGGGAAGAGCCATTAGCCTGTGATGACTGCTAGAGTTAGTTCCCCCAGAAAGTTCAGTGGGGAATAATTCATCATCTTGCACTTGTTTTGCTTTAATTTCCTGATGATAAATGCCCTTCCCAAATGTTCAGTTACAAAGGAGGCAATGTCATCCAATTTAGGTAACATCTCTAGCTACAATTAGCACAGATGTAGTTGAAATGCAACACATCCACCCAGTCAACATAGACTTGCTTTGGTCTACAGCTTAATTTTAGACCTTCATATCATTTTGCAAAAACATGACATACTTAATTAACACCAGTATCATCAGTGCAATTAAATTTTTTGACTGCAAGATGCTCATTTTTGCAGCAGTTTAGCTTTGACATTTATTTTGCTCCAAAGACTGTAAACTAGTCATCATTAGCTTGTTCTGAGTTCAGTATATAACATTATTCCCATATCTTGAAAACATATAGCCTTCTTACTAAATACTCTGCTGTTGAGCTGTTTCCCAAAGGCCTGACTTCTTACCATGGCAAACTAGAGAGGGTCTAGAATGGGAAATCCCAATTCCAGCTCTCTGTTAGCCTCAGTGAGGACGAAAATCTTGCTGTGAGTGAGGCTTAGGGCTATATCAGAACTTCAGATGCTGACACATTTGATCTTACTCTTGCAAACCAAATTTACCACCCAAACTGGCCCTGAAGACGGTTGCTGTAGCTCATGCCATTGCTAATACAGTCAGAAAGGGAACGACACAGATATTCTTAAACTTTTGAATTCAAATAACGAATTGCCACTTGCTTAGAATAATTAGAAAAAATGTAAAGACATTGCAAGGATCAAGGATTCAAAATATGTCAGTAGCTGCCCACACTACTTCGTTAAAAAACTTAATACCCTACAATTATTGGATGAATAGTAAGATACTTTGGAGAATGTTTCTCTCTGCATAATACTTCTCTCTCTGGGTAAGAACATATCCTACTACTAAGGTCAGAAAGGAAGCAAGTTCTTTTAAGCTTTAAATATCCCTGTGGACCTGAGGCCAGTATTCCCCAAATATCTGCTTTCCAGTCAATAAGCTTCAGTGTTCCCATCAATGTAGTTTCACCCCTACATATTTCTCCCATGTCACATTCTATGCTCTTTAGTCTTCAGCAGAGAAAACTAGGATGCAAGTTCCTTGCACGTATCCACACTTTGGAAAATGCATCCCGCTGCATGCAGATACTCTGTGCTCTATTCCTGCTTTAAAAAAACTCTCTACTAGTCAAGGAAGACAGATTCTGCTTATTTGAACAAAATCGTGGATTTCAGCACGTCTGGACAGCACATCTGGAAGTCTGGACAAATTAAATGCTCAGAAATGGCTTCAAACAATAATTTACTTCTAGGGGCATTTAATCATTTTAAAATACAAATAAGAGTAATGCCGATGGCACTAAAATGCCGTAAAGATCATGAAGTTTCATCACAGGGAAAAAGATTTTCGACTAGCACCGAGCAGATATAACCACTGCTGCTCCCTCTCCCTGCCACAGCCAGCTTCAACACCCCCACAGAGGAGCAGGCTGCAGACTAAAACCATCCAAGGGGGGCTAATGCATAAATAATATTGCATGCCTAGGAAGCAGGGATTTCTTTATTAAATCCAGTCACTTAAATCAGAGCCTCAGCTTTTACATGCCCTGGCACATACACACATCTGGCTTTGGAGAAGACATTTAAGGTGGAGTTGAAATCCTTACTGGGGCAGGGAGAGAAGAGTGCAAGATCAGATGCTTTTCTAGGAGTTTCGTTTCATTTCCATGAGTCTGAGGTCAGGAGAAGCAACATCAGGATCTAGGCATAAAAGAGATGCCTATAAATTGTAGGAAATACAGCTTTTCCCTGCCTTGGCCTCCTGCCTCCTTGGAATATCAAAGAGATGGAATGAAGGCTTGGAGAGCCATGGTGAGATGTCAGGGAAATTATTCCCACAGACCTTGGCCAGGACTGATATGTATGTTTGTATGCTTTTGTTAGGATGGGTTTTGTACCTATCTTCTCTGAACATACTATGCACATTTAACAAACACAGCTTTAAACAGCTACAAAGAAAATTGTCCAGACATCTCACTGCCTCCATTAGGTCCTTCAGAGCTAACTCTACAAGGAGTGTGTTGGGACAGATAAGAACTCATTTCCATATGTGTGCAATCCAGTCATACTGTGTTGTTGGTAGAAAATTCAAGTTAACAAGCTTAAAAATACTATTTCTTTCCCCACACAAGTTCAATCAGAAGATGAAACTGGGAGCTGTAACTGATTACTTTGTTTCCCTAAAAAAGCCAGTTCTAAGCTCGTTGCTCCCTCCACAAAAGCAAGCCTCAAAGCACTGCAAGGGCTTTGTCATGAACAAGATCCCCCAGAACTTCTGCCTCAAAAGTCCCTGTGCCAGCACATAGCCGGAAGCTCTGCTTAATGTATATTCCTGCTTGCTGGTGTCAATTAGGAATTTCTTGACCTCTGGGACAACCTTCATTAAATACATTTAAAGTATAAATCTTCAGCAAGAAATTGAAGGTCTGGGGAAATGGTCCATGCTGAATTGCTATTAAGAGTCTCTTCCGCTCCGTTGTTTCTCAGTAATCTCAGAGGAGAGCTGCAATCAGACATACCTCAGCTCTGCGGCCTCGCAATTAACTCCCTGAATAACAGCGGAGGCTGTTTCAGCTCAGCTGGCTGCAAGGGGCAAAGTACAAACAAGCCCCTCAAACTCTGCAGACTGCTGCCCATTCCAGAGCTTCATGACTGAGGCTGTAACAATCTGAGCTATATTCAATAAATTTCTAAAATAAAGGAACAAATAGGAAGGAACTAGTAAGCTGGGGAGAAATTTGCATCCTTGTTTTGAAAATATGCTCACTCACCAATTGTTTTTCTGAAATCATCAAATGATCTGTTGGGAACAAGGCTGGAATTATGTTAGGATGTTCATATAGTTCTCACAAAAAGAAAGCCAGGCTGAAGGTGACTGTAGGTTTGTTGGGGGCAGAAAGGGAGAAACCATCGCAGTCTGGTCCTATCTTTTTTTGGCCCACACCATCCAGCAGCAAAGGCCTTTGCCTTACTGAGGAGCTGGTTACCCTCTCAAATTAAAGTTTGGACTTTCATTCCCTCTCTGCAAGATCCACCTTGATACCATGTTTTCACTCAGCTTGCTGGGCAGTTGTCATTGCTAGTGACTGTTCAAGCTGAAGAGCACATTCTTGTGGCCATGTTCTTCCTTTGAAGAGACAAGTCCTTCTTCCTGACTAGGACTCCCATAACTACTCTCCATTCTCACTCTTTGTGTGGCACCTTTATCTGATACTCAAAACACTTTCACTGTAGAAGTTCTTAATGCCTTTGCACCTGTGGCTTTGTAGAAGGTCAGTGTAAGACATGAGCCTCTGGAAGAATTGTCTCCATGGGTTAAAGCGAAATAGGGTATAAATCCTGAACACATTTGCCCCACTGAGGTCAGAGGAAAGGAGAAATTTCTGCATCAAGCTCAAGTTTCTGCAAGCCCATTCTCAGAGTTCAAGTCACGCAGCCATAGCTCCATAGAGTGGAAATTTTTGGCTAAATATGGTCTAGAGAGAAATGGGACTAAATTGGCTTTGCTTCTCAGAATGCAGAAGAGCTACCATCCCAGCAGAGGCACTCCAAGCCTTCACCCCCGCTGCTTTCCTCTGCACCCCGTGGAGGCATTTGCGCAAGGGCTCCAGATCTGACGAGCGCAGCTCCCACAGAAGCACTTTCTGAAAGAGAAGTGCTGTCCAAGAGCAGAGTCCAGAAGGATGAGGCAGCAAAGAAAGGAAAAAGGAATATCCAAAATGATGTTACTTGCTCCACGACAGTTTCCTCTTTTTGGTCAAACTGTGTGTGATCCATGACTAAGGAATGAATGCCTGATTTCCTCATGGTCCCTAGAGATGCTCTGCTCAAACTAATTTCTGCCTAAAGAACACAGGCATCTATTTTGGCTGGTTTGGTCTGGTTGAGTTTTTCCCATCATTGGTGTATTTTCTGAAGTCCCAGGAGTTGGGTGGAGTGTTGCAATTTGAGTTATCTTCAGTACTGCTACTGGGAATGCCAAGGAATCCTATGATGCTCCACCCATCTGAATTTTAGGGGGACTAAAAACCACATTCCCTGAGGTACTGTTAAAATCCCAGGGTTTAATAGAGTAGAACTGTTTCTTTCACTTAAAGACAGTGTATGCCTTGGCATTGCCAATGATTTTCAGAGGTTGCTTTTCTCATTTTCCTTTTCATTTTTCTACAGAAAGGTAAAAATAAAAGCATCTGTCTGCTTCTCTGCAACACTGTTGCTCTGCTTTGCATGAGGAAAAGATACAAGCAAAGATGGTTCTTTGTGTGAATTCCTGTGTGACACAGAGCAGCCTCACAGCTTTCCTAATTATCCCCAAACTGGCCAAGGACAGACCAAACAGCCCCAGTCTCTGCACCAAAACAGCCCAGGGACAGTGAAAGATGCTGCAGCAAAGAACTTCTGGAATGACTGTGAGGAGCAGAAAGTTTGTGCTGGGTTATTCCCTGGGGAAATTTCCACCAGGTTAGATGTCTTTTACGTAAGTCAAGGGATGTTAAGGGAACCAGTTTCCTTAAGTCTCCTCATTCTTTTGATTAATGCACAAAGCTATGAAGACAGCATCCGAAAGTGCATCTGCTTTCTCGCTTGCTAATAATGCTCAGTGATTAGTTCCTTTCTCAGAAAGACGCAAAGATTTCTTTTTCTAGGAGGTTCTTCCAGCCCCATAGAAAGTCCTTATTTGGTTAAATAACAGTAAGTTCCCCATGAATCTGATGCTTTCTTCTCTTTAAAACTAGAGCTAGTTCAGAATTGGTAGCCAGTTCTGTAAGAGAGACACATGGTCGGAAAGAACTAGTTTCCGTTACCTGGACTAGAGCATTAATCTCAGCTGAATTAGTGAAAACCAGCAGTTGCTATTCCCATAGGACCAAACTGATGAAATGCCTCTTGCCTCCTGGGCGCTCATGCCAAAGAAGAAAAGAACTTTTTCCTCGAGTGCAGTTCAACCGAGCTGATAGTGGGAGGTGAGGGAAGGTTAAAGATGAATGGCAATATCACAGGATCTAAGATCCACTTGGAGCTGTTGAATTTCCCACAATAAAACTATTTGAAATCCTTTTCTGCTTATTTTAGCTGAGTTGTTTCTGTTCATCATATTTTTTCCTCAAAAGCTGTATTTTACTTCAAGGCAAAGTTGCAGGAACTGGAGGTGGCGATAAGCAATTCCTCTGTGCTCCTTCTCTTTGGGCTTATTTCATTTGTTTATTTTTATCTTACTAAGCTTATGTCAACCTCCAAAGGAGAAAATGCATTGATATTTTTTAATTTTCTCATATGCATTCACACACATACAGAAAAAAAACTCCTCCTCAGAAAACTAAAGCAACTTGCTTTTTAGTGAGAGAAATTGCTATTAACCTGAAAGGGTAGAAATTGGCCAACTGTTGACCAGGACTGCTGACAGGTGAAGAGCAGTGTGGTGAGCACTTCCAGCAGCTCCTTCAGAACCCTGGGCTGGATCCCATTTGGTCCCTCAGGCTGGTGAGTGTCTGAGTGGAGCAGAAGGTCGCTGACTGTTTCCTCATGAATTATGGGGAGTTTCTTCTCCTCCCCATAAGTATCTTCCGGCTCAGGGGGCCAAGTACCTTGAGGATAACTGATCTGGGTGCTAAAGACTAAGGCAGAGAATGCACTAAGTACCTCAGCCTTATCCTCATCCTTGGCAATATTCCCCAACGCATCCAGGAAAGGATGGAGATTCTCCTTGGTTCTCCTCTTCCGCTTAATGTATTTGTAGAAACATTTTTGTTGTCTTTTACAGCAGTTGCCAGATTGAGTTCCATCTGAGCTTTTGCCTTTCTTATTTCCTCCCTACATACCCTACTGACGTCAAATTGTAGAGTCACAAATTCAAACCAGATAGATGGCTATCCCCGCTGAATAACAAATTAATGAGAAACACCTTTTGACTTGTTCTATTGCCAAAAGAAAATACTCATTTAAAGACAGCTTCCATCTTTACTTAATAAAGATTAATGGAACAAGCAGAAGAAGACAAGTGATCCTCTGTGATGAGAAAAGACAAAAAAAAAAAAAAAAANAAAAAAAAAACCAACAGACACCCTATATGAAACTTGGCAAAGTCAGAGCTGCCAAATAGGTTACCAAAACAAGCAAGGGCCATGTGCTGGTCGGAAGGGAAGGAAGTGCAACGTCCTGGGCAGGCAAGCTCACTGCAGAGCAGAAGCAACATGACAAAGGGGAATTGAGAGCCAACAGCTGAGACAGATGAAACGAGTGAAAAATAAATAAATAAATAAAATAAAACCCTTAAATCAGCAAGCAAAACTCTGAACAGACTTCATTTCCCAACTGATCATTGTGAGAACGTATTACTTCATTGCTTTTGCACATGCAGATTTAGACATCTTCACCTGAACTCTAAGCAATATCTAAATGCAGTCTGCAACTTTGGACCGTGCATGGCCTGAAGGCATATCCTGGACCATTCGTATCCTGCATGGCTGCAGTTGAAATTACCCAAGAACGGGACTACCACTCTTTTTCCCCGAGTCAGCTAAAATTTAACCAGTCGCACACTGAATTTCAAGGTGGAAATGGCTTCCCAGTCAAAGAAGAGATGCATTTCTACACAGCCTCAAAAATGGAACGATGCGTGGGGTATGTATTATGATTAAAAAATATTACAGTCCTTAAAACCTATTTTCCCCCTCCTAAGGGTGCTGAGAGCCACCTATCTTCCCTCGCACCGTTTGGCGAGCAGCCATCCCAGCCTCGCTATGTGCTCCCAGAGGGCACAGCCGGCCCACTCTACGCACCCTGCTTGGCAGAGACGGGTGGTCTCTCAACTAAATATGGGCAAAATGTCCAAATGGAGCAAAATAACCAAATATGCACATTTTGGGCCAGATGACCAAATATGGATGAAATGATGAAATATGTTAAAAAGAGGACAAACATGGTTAAAATTCCAAAGATGGTCAAAATGGCCAAATATGATTTGTCCTAGATGCCCAAATATGGGCAAAATGCCCTAATATTATCATTTTCTGTTGGGTTGCCAGATAGTGGCAAAATGACTAAATATAGTAATTTTGGCCCTGTGGTGCCCCAAAATGCCGAAATATGGCAATTCACCCTGTATGTGCATGTTTTCCCCATTGCACAGTACTTTTTGGCTAAGTGTGGAACTTTTGGCCATTTTTCTCAATTTTGGAAATTATGTGGAGAATTTCCGCAAGCATATTTTGGAATATATTTTGGAATATTTGCAATTTATACATATATGGTTCCACATCTATATTTTACACATACAAATTTGCTGGATGAACAGCTGAAAATAAACACTTAAACATAAAAAAAAAAAGATTCACAGCTCGATCATTAAATTTTGTACACTCCTCCTACTAACCAAGGAATGGGAACCGTTTCTTGTTCACAGTTGGTCACTGCTCACATCTCTTCCCATTCCTGACCGCCACAGCTGGGCTGACAGAGCCTGCTCTATAGAAAACAGCCTCCTGCTCAGTTCCAAAAATTTGTCAACCAGCTGAAGGTTACAGCACTCTACTCCTTTGAAGAGGTTTGTTTGGGATCCCAGAATGCTGTGTTTGCAAGAAGCAAAGGAAAACATACAAACCCACCAACTACAATAATCTGTTTTAAAAGTAGGAAAACTATTCTTTGGCTTTCCGTTCTCACAAAGCAAAGGGAAGCATAGAAAGTCTTACATTAACATTCTTCCTTTCTCCGTTCTGCTGCTGCAACCACACTGTTATTTTGCATTAGCGACTCCTTAATGGAGACATTATATTTACGTCTCCCTTTCCATCTTCTCCTTGCTTTCCCTCTCTCCCCGTCTCCCATTTAATTTTGTGTCATGTTCATTTCATTTGTTTGTATTAACACACAGCAAGCAAACTGATCCCACATCGTCAATTAAACTGGAGTCATTTGGAGAGAAGTACAGAAGGTTAATTAACTGCTAATGAATTGGGCATTTGCTTAGGTTAGTCCTTTAGCTTAATTTATTGATGTTTTTATTATTGATAATTTATTGGTGTTACTGATAATTTACTGATAAAATACAGACCATCTATCTACATTGGAGAATTGTGATTAGGCCAGGTTAGCAGCTTCTCTCAAAGTAGAGGATTCCTGGGGCCTGTGAGTCAGAGTCACTCAGCAAATGAGGAGGAATCATCACACTGGAAGTTTTTACAAAGTAGTAATGAAAAAGAAAGATGGTGCCTAACATTCTTTTCATCAAAGAGATGAATATCTCTAGAAGAATTCAATATTCTAGAATTTCAAGTATTTTGATAAAACTTCTGGTATCTGTTCTTCTTGACAAAAAGTGTTGCTAGATCCTCAATACTGCACATTCCTATAAATCCGCAGTTTCCAGAAAAATGAATGAAATCCTATGGTCAGTACAGCTGCCCTGAGGAAAGGGTTGTACCTAGGGGTGCCCAACCTCATTGTAGCGTAACTGCCTACACTAGAAATAACTCCTCTTTACTGCAATATGTCATGCTTCAGCAATAAATCTGGCCCTTATTTTCCTCAAATGAGAATTAAAAGCATACAAACAAACAAATGTGCGTTTATATAAATATATGCATTCAAAACAGTAGGAATCCATATTCTTTTAGACGCTCTGAAGCTTAGCAGGAATCACTTTGCTGGAAATCGCACTGTGATCATCATGAAAGCACCACACAGATCTGGTAAAACACAATGGTTAGACGCCCATGGCATTTTTATGTATTGTTATATTCGTATATTAAACGCTATCCTTGCTGAAATACAACTTGGAGCTCTGCTGTCATTGTCTTCTGCAAATCTGGAGGTTTGACTAGGAGTACTATCTTGTCACCATCGGTTGGCGGTACATTGTGTGGGGAATAATCTCACACTCCATTACTCCATCCCACACGGTTCTGCACTGGCAAAGGCTGAGGGATGTGATTAGAAGTGCTAGCTGAGCAATGTGCTGCAGTCTGGCAAATCCTGCTTTCCTAGTTTAGCAGCAAACTAAACTAGCATCTTCACTGAACTTTGGCAAGACTGTCTCTTACTGTTCTGATAAAGCAAGCAACAGTTGTTGAATAGGAAAAGGATTTTAAAAGCAGCCTATTTTCTTTGCACCATTGCATGCAAGTGACATTCTTTAGAACAGAAACCTCTGCTAATGTATTTATGTCTAAACCTCCAAATATTGTGTTACTTTTTTTTCCTCAGTGAAGAAAAATTATATAGATATTTTCTCTATAAATTCAGTGAACTAATTTCTGTGGATATTGCACTGTTGTCTGCTTAATTGTGGATATTAAATCTCAACTAGAATTTATGCAAATATTCCACTATTAAATCTCAGTATCAAAGTTAAAAGTGAGGAAAATATGTGTATTTTTTTTGTATTGTGAAGTATTTTGTCAAATCCGGCATTAATTTCATGGGACGGAACTTCTTAGAGAGAAAGTTTCTTGTTCTGCTTTTCCATGTCTGAAAATATTCATTTATTCATAAAGTGTGAAGATAAAAGATGCTTTAAAACATGAAAGATGCTAACTGTTTTGAACCTTTTCTTAAAACATGCTGAATTCTGAGGTCTCATAGTTCCATAGCAGGGCTGTTTACTAATTGCTGGTAGGACTTTGAAATGAGGGGCACTTCAGCCCTGCCCAGGATGCAGCACTCCATGCAGTTAGTGCCCGTGGCACCAGATATCAAATTGATAGCTGCCAGTGTCACTTCAATTGTGAATTGGAAAACCACTTCCTTAGTGCTGTGTATGCTCTGAGTCATGCTCCATAATCCAAGGTAACAGAGATGAGAGAGACCTACTGCTTTCTAGTCTTACAACTGAGTGGCTGGTGCCCAAGTTCCATTGCAAAATGACACTTTCACACAAGGGTCAACAGCAAATCAGAGAAGCCACTTGGTCTCCAGGACAGACACCTGTTCTCAGGGTCTTTCAGTAGCTGACTATGGCTAAAACAACAGTAAAACAAACAAACAAACAAAGACAAAAGCAATAAGTTAAAAGTAAATGGTTTTCTGCTGCTATAATGGATAGTCCTTAAACCCAGAAATGCATGACTGCATTGCAGCTAGGAGAGTGCTGTGAATTTCTTATATCAAAAAGGGAAATGCTAAAAAATGCTGACTCAGGAGGAAAAGCTTCACCGCTTTGCTGATGTTGTTTGCTCATCCAGTCATCAGCACAAACAGTGAATATTTTTTTGAAGTGAATGTATTAAAAGTGAATGCTTATTATTGACAGATGTTAGGAATTTTAGTGTCCTCTGCACAGGTGAAAAATGGGCATTTCAAGCCTGCAGATCTTTCCATACTACCCAGGAGCACTTCTGCTGTTTGTGCAGACAAACAGTGTTTGTACACTGTTTGTGTAGCAGAAGTTTTGCTTCAGTCTCCATTCCCATTCAGCTAGTAACTGTGATGACCTCTTCAGTGCAAGCTGTAAGTGTAGCACTTAGAACTGTGGAATTGGGTTTGGATGAGACTTGACTCTTGTTCTTTCACTGTGCACCTTTTTTACTTTGTCTTCTTTAACATCTTTTCCCCCTTAGCAGATCAGGTTAGCAGCTGTCTGGATAGCTCCTAGAATTATAAACATCTGAAGATGAAAATCTGAGATGAAATAATGCTCATTAGAAGAATTCATATTCTCAAGCAGTCTAAAATTTGAAACCTCAATTTCAACACAAAACTCTGCGTGCTCAAGCCCATTGATGATGAGTATGAGCAGGTGACTTGCAGGAAAGCAGTCTTATGCCAGCATGAGACAAGTGCCTGACTGCTGTGATGGAGGTTCGTTTTATGAGGGACTTATAATTTCAATAGCATTTCTGAAAAAATACCACCTGTCTTTTCCCCAGAAGCCTATCTTGGGCACACTTGATAAATAAATGAGGGAAAAAAATGAACAAACATCAGACCTATTTTGGCAGATTTGTCTAGAGTAAGAAATGAGACACTGAAATTTAGCAGACTCATGTCTACCTGGTATTTTGGCTAACCTGCAACAGGACTTACCTCCCATGCAGTCCCACACCAAATCACAGACACCTTTGATGTCTGCAGAGCACAGCACCGTGCAGAGATACCAGCCTGGCCCCCAGAAAAACAGCCACATGATGCTGCAGCTGAGATAATGAGCTGAGCACATAGGCCTGTCTGGAGAGGTGATCTGACAAAGCTCTGGCAATTTCCAGTTCTGGGCCTAATTAATAGTGCAGTGGAACAAATGCCAATAGATGGAAACTGAAGCTTTGTCATCCCAAATCAACTCATTTATTAGACACAAAATGAAAAGTAAAACAACATGTAAAACCACAAGGGAACTTTCTTACCATGGGTGGAAAATATTTTTACTGATTCATGAATCAAATTATGGTCTGACTCACCTCATTTTTGACTTGATTGACAGCATAATTTCTGCAACCAAAAACTCATATTTTTTCTTGTTTTAAAATGTCTGGTAATGTCACTGAGATGTGACCACAAGTCACATGGTATCTGAAGATCCTTGAAATGGTTTATGCACTAGACTGGAAATTAGAGATAGCTCTGAAGTGCCTGCAGTATAAAGTAGAAAACCCTGGCTCATCAGAAACAGCAGCTCTGCTCTGCCAAATGCCAGAAGAATTCTTCTCCGCCATTTCCTCATGCTCTAAGTCAAAGATTTATTCAGCGGCTTTGCCCCTTCCATTAGATTAGCCTGTTTATAGCAGCAATTTTGTCAGATGGGGTCTCCAGAGAATGTTTCAGCTAATGAGTCATATTATTTTAGCACAGAAAAAAGTGCTTCAGAGGGAGAGAACATTGGAAAAAATATATATATATAATGGAAAGTCAGAGGAAGGGCAAGAAGGTCTTTTCCAGCTTTGTAGAAATCGCTAAGAAATAGTGTTAATACCAGATTCCTTAATTCTTCACTAATATAGGACAACAGATGAGGTGCTGATGAATCTAAGCATCTGAATTTGGATGAGCAGCGGGTGTGCAGTGACACTCCAAGAAACCTGAACCAGAGGCATCTCAGAAAAAAAAAAAACACGCATCACAGAGTAAAACTACTATTAACTGTAGAAAAAGAGTTGTGACAGTCAGTCCTCCTAGAGTGTCCTCCCAAACCTACTGCTCAGGCTCCCACGCACGTGTTCTCAGCAAATTGGCACTGTGACACATCCTCAGGAGGAAGGCACATTACAATGCAGCAGAGTAGATGCATGTCACAGTTAGACACACATAGTTATTATAGGATTGAAAACCACAATTTTATTCAAGTAACTAGCTGAATGTGGTTACTTAAAGGCCAGTTTCCTTGGAGTTGTCTCCCTCCTTCAGCCTCCTACAGAAAAAGTGACAGTCTTACGGATGATCAAAGGAATAGCTGTACCAATCCACCAGTCCACTATCTTGCCACTAGAAATGAGTAATATTGAATACCGAGAGGAGAAAATACAACACAAGCAATCTGCTTGCACCTTACCTTCTGCTTAGATGCTGCAGAACACACTTCAACAGCAGGAAACTTCATTTGGAGGTGTTCTTGTTCCTTGGGAACTGACTGCATTTGTAATGCATTGATCATTAGCCCTAGATGAAAATAATTTCTTGACTCTCTGCTCTGATCTACAAGACAGGGCTATTAATGTCCAGTCTCCATTAAATGTTTGAAATACGATGACTGTGAGGCATCCTGACTCTTCATTCCCACTGTTATCTTCTGTGAACAGTAATAAAGACGCTGTTAGTCAATTGTCCTTCCTCTAGGGAGAAAAGGTATCAGCACAGAAAACGTGATTTATAAAAGACAAATGAGAAGGGTCAAATGAATATCTCACTTAGGGCCTGATCATGCTATCATTACTCACGAATAGTTGGGACTTACAGGACTTACACATTCTTGCCTTGACATAGCACTTGTCCTGAGCAAAGGCTGCAGAAACAGATCTTAGTAAGTACTGGACTTTCAGCAACGTGTGTTGAACATGTGTGAAGAAAAGAGCAAGCCAGCTGAGCTTAGTGCAATGGCCTGTTCTGCACTGCAGCAGACAGAGCTTTCCTTGGCACAGCCAGGAGCTGTGGCTCTGCACTCACAACTAGAAAAAAGCTTGTAAGTTTTAGCTCAGTTCAGCTGCCTGCTGAGCTAACAGCTCACTGAAAGGCCTGGCATCTCAAGAAGCAACATAACAACTTAAAAAGACAAAGGGAAATTAAAATGAGTTGATCATTCTAACACTTTTCCTAATGCAGCCTGAGTCATCATTGCAGTTAGTAAGCCATATCTTACTGCTTTAGCCAAATGATTACAGATTTAGCCAAATGATAACCATCATACAGTGCATTACTTCAAAATCTATCACAATTACAGGATGAATTCTATAAATTGAAGTTCCTCATTATCCTCAAATGTCTCTGCTCTGAGTTGAAAGAGAAACATTTCTCCCCTTTTTCCCATCTGAGCCACAAAACAGAAATTCAGTAAGTAGCACAGGCTGTTGCAGTAACTCTCATAGAGCCCGACCAGTCACTCCAAGGTCTCACTGCCTTGCAAGAGGAGGCCAGCACATGAGGCCTGGTGTTAACAGAGCTGAGGGAAGTCTCTACAGAGAAACAGACTGCACGTGTGCCCTGGAAATGGATGGGCATGGCACACTGTATCGCATCCCTGCAGCATGTGTTGTTTCTGGGAAGACTTTGCTAATAAAACCTGGGCTTCCACTAAGCTGTATGAGTTGTGGACGTTTTTTGATTGCTGGAAAGTTTTGGTTAGGAGTTTGGAAGTGATGCCCCCAGACCTTTACACAACTTTTGAAGAATTTAATCAGCTGTACAACCCTCATTTAGAGAATCCCCAATAATCTGCTACCTCATCCTCGTGTTTCCTAAAACCTTAATCCAGTTTCATTATTGAAATTGCACCTGTCTTGAAAAGCTATCTTCCTCATTCCTTAGGACTCCACTTTTTTTTTTTTCCATTTATGAAAACAGAAGTCAGGTATGAGGCTTTCTACCCTCTCTTATTAGTCCACTCAAAACAGTTTCTCCTTCTTCTGAAAGTCCAGTAGTTCAGCTCCCTGCCCTGCCCATCAGAACACAGGCAGGGAAAAAAAATAACCACAGTAAGTAAAAAAAAAAAGGTCAGCTATATTATGTTTACCGTGGGATAGTATAGGATATAATCCTGAATTTGGACAATTAATTACAGTTGCTCTGTGGGAATATTTCTGCGTATACACAGGAAATTGTTGGCACATCCATACCCACGGTTCCTCTGTCTATGCTATGGGGATGACAGTACTGACCCTCTCAGTACAGTACTGCAGTGCTACAGCTAAGAAATACCAACTTCAGAACAGCATGTTAACCTACACTGAATTTCCCAGCCTCAGTGGTTACTTTTTACTATTTATGAATGTTTATGTCTGTATTTAATTTCCTGTAGCGCTTAAAGTTCTTCTTTGAGACTTGCAAAACTGGCATCATATATTTCCCAGAGAACCTTTTGTACAGCGTAAGTAAAACATTAGGCAGCAACTTCAATTTCCGATAATTAAATACAAACCTTTTTTTAATTTTCTGGATCCAGCTATATGAACAAAACAGTGTGTTACTAAGGAGACTTCAGTTTCCAGTTTCTGTATATCTTGACATTCATAAGTCTCTCAAAGTTCCACATTTAAGCAAGGTGAAGGCCAGGCTTCTATTGTAAGCAGGGTAGGTACATAAAGAAAAAATACAGAAGCAAAACCATCAGAGCATGGGCATTTTGTATGGATGCGGAGAAGCAGACAGTTTGAGGTATAGAAAGGCCCAACGGCAGAATGGTTTTATATACTTGGGTAGAGAGTGACATACAGATCTCCAGAACATTTTTGAGACGATTTGAGCAATTAGGGCTCAAAGAAGACTAAAGACACTTGCCAAAGACAAGTCAAGTTGCTGAAAAGGTTTTCAATTTATCACAAACTTTAAAAAAGCACCACTGTTTTTAACACCATGATTTCTTTTTTTCCTTCCTTTGATGTTGTTGTTGACTAAAGAAGTTTTTAATATTCTCAATCTTCTCAGGGCTATGACAAAACCATTCTTTTATCATTGAAACTACCCGTGAATGGAATGAGGACTGTGACAGAAAACCGTGATTAATGCATATGCTAATTCATGGCACTTTCATTTGCCAGTTAGCAAGTTTAGTGGAACAAATGAATGCCAAAAATACAGGGCATATCCTCGAGTTGTGTAAATCAATGTAACTCCGTTATAGTTGAGGCAGCTACACCCATGTACATCAGCTAAGATCCAACCACTTCATACTCCAAGGAAAAAGACACTTGTTTGCTATTTGATTTGATATAATCACAAATCAAGGTGTGGTTGCTAAGACGAATTTCAGAGTTATGGGCCAAATTATTTCAGCAGACTAAGTTAGCCATCATGCAGCCCTTTATGCAGAGCTGCAGTTATCACTAGCTGTACTTTAAAATAATCCCTTCTCATTTTAGTTATACTCCACTAACACTAAACACTCTCCCTCTCATGAAGCAATTCTGTTTTCCTGTAAGACGGGCTGCTCACAGCACTAGTCAACTAAATAACACTGGACAGGCCAAGGAACAACGTGAATAGGCCAAGGAACAACGTGAATTTTTCCTTACAGAGGAAAAATTTCCAGATCTGAATGAGTGCACTAGTCACAATGAATAATCTCGATGTAATAACAAGCAAATTTTATTCCTGCCAGCTTTCAGAGCTCAAACAACTGTCTCCAAATGACCTAGTTCCTTCTAGCCGAGTGTTTACTAGGTTGGATTAAGAAAACTAGAGGTTAGTGCCTTCTTCCCCTGTAACTGTTCACTGATTCATGCAGTAGCTGTGAAAACTGGTTTTATGACTGAGATATCTGGACATGTGACTCAAAATTTTCACTTCAGAGAAATATTCGTACAGTTTTTGTATTTCTAAATCTATCTAGAATTCCTTCAAACTCACAAACTTTGTGCAAAGGAGGAGGATGCTTGGACTGCACATCAGAACACTCCTGTTTACTGGTAAATCCCACACAAGGACCAGTGCTAGAATATCTTTTTGAAGGATAAAAACATTTATCTTTCTTAGTACTCCCTGCCAATAAAATTTAGGTGCAAGTTACTTGCTGACATAGTTACTGGGTAGACTAACTGCTTAAAATGCTTTTTTTGTTCTTAGATGGAAGCTACTTTATGTGTTTAAGTTTTTTTTTTTTCTTTCATGACTAAATTATATATTTTTTCACAATAATTATTCCAGCAGAAATACTCTCATGCTATTACTCTGAGAACCATTATAAGGTCAGTGGCTTGAGTTCTTTTTAAAAATGACTATGTCTAGAAAAGGGAAAAAAATAGTTAGGAATTGTATGTGCTGAACTATGTAGGTCTGATCATTTTAATCTTCTTTTAGGATTAAAAAAATCCCAGGCCATGTCTTGACATTGATGGAACTCTGCTGATGATGCCACTGTAGAATGTGATTCATGATTGCGTTTGTTATCCTTTCATTCCAAGTGTGTTTGTTTATTCACATAAAACATGGCCTAGCTTTCTGAAAATGACGCTGAAGCACAGAATGGAGGCAGCAGCCATTTTCGTACACCCAGCAGAAGTACTTTTGCAGAACAAGGTCTGTGGAGCTGAAGGTCCAGCCTGGACATAACTGGCAGTCAGGATGTAACAGAAAATCACCAGGAAAATACTTCTAGACTTTGCATATGGTCATAAGTTGAAGCAGGGGAGGTTCTGCATGGATGTAAGGGGGAAAAAATCACTGTGAGGATAATTAAGCTCTGGAACATATTGCCCAGAGAGCCTGTAGGGTCTCTGTCCTTGATTGTTTTTTTGCTCTGTTTGGATAAAAACCCTGAGCAATCTGGTGTAAGGTTAGTGTTGACCCCACCTTGGGTGGGAGGCTGGACCAGAGACCTCATGTGGTCCCTTTCCTCCACAACAATTCCATAATTCTTTAGGGCAGGATTGATCTTTGCTGTTTGTACTTGTGCTTAAAAATGAAGCCAGAAAAAATGGATAACTCCTCCACTGAGAATTCCGAGTAGCTTTATATAATTCTTAGAAGTTGCATTCAACAGTTTTGACATTGTACCTAGATGAAAACAACCCCCGGGAGGCTATTCCATGGTGAACCCGTTTTGGGTCCCCTCCCCCAATAGGCTCTCGTCTTGAGGAAGGAAAAGGAACATCTGTTCTTTTGGCTCCTGTAAGAGTTTAAGTCTTCCCAGTCTTGAGGAGTGCTTCATAAACAAAGTCTGAGATCACTGCGTGTTCCCACAAAACTGTTTGTGTAATCAGGTTAACGTTGCAGCGTTCAGGCTGCCGGGTGGTAGCAGAAGCCCCACCGCAGCAGGCAGTAGATCGCTGCAGAGATTTGTGCTCAAGATAACAGCGGGTCTGAGGACATCCAAAGCTATAAATCAGATCTTCAGGATCTTTATTTGCTCTAAAAGCAAATTCTTAATTTCAAACATAGACAAATACACCAGAATTGTCATTCTCCAGTCAGCAGTTCACTGGGCAATAAAAGGAAAAACAGACTGGTAGCTCTTAGGATCTCACCCATTCTCTGAGTTGCCCCAAAGGGCATCTTGGTTACCCTGACTGATGATGACGGATGGCAGGAAAGGCTTCTCCAACCCTCTCTTTCCTGCCATGGGACTCGCTGGTCAAGGGTACATCTAGGCAAGAGGCCACAGGCCCATCCCTCTCCTTGCTGTCCCTCGCCACAACCTGGCAAACTTGTTCCTGGCCTGCTGCTCACCTCAGCTTGGAGCATTTGCAGGTCTGCAGGGCAGTTTCAATAAACGTACATGTCAACTGCTTAACGCTGGTTTCTGTAATCTATTTTAAGAGCTAACTGAAGCTTCTTTAGAAATTCAGAATCAGGAAGACTGTAAAAGAAGGCAAACAAGCCTGCCTCCATCTACATTTTTACTTCCTAATGGCTCTAACGGGGATGGGATGTCACGTTTGGTGTTTGACAATTAAGTATCTACAAGCTATTTTAAAATCTGGGTTGTTGATCCTGAATGCAATAAATGCACTGGTACACAAGAGAAGCTTCTTGGTCTAAAAATTAATAAAAAGCAGAAAACTTCATGAATTTTTTCCTCATTATAAGAAACACAACCTTTTCTGCTAGCCCAAACCTGGTGAATGAATTTATGATTTCTGATCAATCTCACAAGCAGCTTAACTAGTTGTTTTGGGTAGGATGGCTCATTCTGCATGTGCACAGAAGCCCTGCAGCCATCACAGCTCTGTGTTTCTATCTGCAGCTGGCAGGTAGAAGTGTCTGTCAGGATTTCCCAAAACACAGTGCCTGGAGAGCCTGAACGAAGTTTCCCATATGTGAAATTAAAGCTAGTGATTTTGTTCTCATCAGGGAGTTACCTCATACACACCATGAATGTCAGGCAGGTGCATCCCTGCATCCATCCACTATCAGGACACAGACCTGTGACTGGAAATTAAAATACTGACTTTCTTTACTTCAAGCTGTCAGGGATAAAAACTCAAAGGATAGAGGCAATAATCAAGCCTGGAAATGTGCTGTGTGGACTTTGGAGGAGAGAGAGTAATTATGCTCTCTAATCTCTCCCTGAAGCCCTTAACACCATGTTGCCAGATATTAAATGAGTAATTCAAGAAGGGAGAATATAAATTAACCATATAAACAGATAATATATTTAGTGAGTTAAAATTCTTCTTTTTCATTCCTAATTTCTCAGCATGTGAAGCCGGCTAGATACCTTCAAATCAGCAGTAGTCTCCTAAGGTCTCGTCTTGCCTTACACCGAAATCACCCAAAGGGACATTTGGTCACAGCTTTGGGTCTGATGCAGACCTGTGTGGCTGTCAGTCCTGCGGCGATGCAAGGCCTCCTCGGCACCAGACGGCACCTGGGAAGCCGTGGCCCAGGGGACACCACCGCAGGCTGCCCCACGCTCCGTGGTGCTCCGCACGGGGCTGCACCGGCTGGGAGCCTGGCAAGAAAAACCCTTCCCACCAACCTGCCCAGCACACCGCATGCTGCTGAAAAACGGGCTGCACATTTTGACTTCTATCTCTAATCCAGATAAGGAGCCCAAATATGCCTCTTACAGGCTGAGTTACTTTCCCAGCAGTACTGACCTCAGTGTTTACATTTTTGAAGAAAACTAAATCTCTTTTTCTCTCCCCTTGACAGGCAGAAAAAAGTATCTGTGATTGTTGCACACAAACTTAAAAAGATGGTCACCACTATTCACTCGCAGACCTTGGGCTTTCCCACGCACAGTTACATGTGGTTTTGCCCCACTCTACACAGTACCCTAGGACAGAGGAAGAATCCACCATTTCCTTTAGCACATTTCTCTCTTCCTCTTACTTTTGTGTTTTCTTGTGCACTGAAAGGAGAACTCCTTCCTCTTCCCGTTGCTTAGCCTTCAGCAGTCATTAAGTCTCCTAGCCCTGATCTTTCCAAGTTTCTATTTATTCTTCTGTATAATAACCCAGACCTGACATACAAGGAAGCTCTCAGGATCCACTGCTTTGTAGTGCACTATGATATACAAATTAAACTATTCAAGGTATACACTAGTCCATTTCAGTAATCTGTGAGCATTATATTTGCTCAGTGTGTGCCAGAAAAATGCTCCTAGATTAATCCCTAAAAGACTATGCAAAGGCCACCATGTGTTTCACGGGGAAAGGAGATGATAATGCTTAATACTTCAAATATAGTTTGGCCCTTCAAACAGTTTCACTGAAAACACTGATGTTACAAGCCAGGTCCTGCCTGTCCCTAGGGACCAGCATGACCAGGAGTCAGCCACCTTCTGCTGCTTTTCAGATGTTTAGCAGTTCACAGACTGTAAATGAGAGAAGTTCTTGCTTCTGTTTTTACTCCTGTATCACAGTTTCCCCTGCTGTGCTACATAAGGACAGACTCACCTGCTGCTGCTGCCTGTGTTACTGCCCCAGCGAGGGCTCTTCCTCTTGCGAGAATTCACGCACTGCTCGGCTGTTGTGGAGCCGAGGAGGATCCTCTCGTGGTGACGACTCTGAGCCATCCTGAGCTGCATCACTCACATTCCCAGGCTGAGCTGACAAACGCTCCACTCTGAGCCAATCTGAACCATAAGAACCAGGAAAACACACGGTCACCCTGACTGTACTCCCAAAGACAATCCCTGCCCTTGCACGAAATTCCTTGGACATGGAATGAGGCAAAGATCTCAGCTTTTGGTGCCAAAAGAAGAAATTCTGCAGTTCAGCTAAAAAAGGCTGGGAGTAGAGTGTGTTCAGGGAACATTATTAATCTCTTTTTTTTAAACAGAAATATTTGAGATTGAGCTAGTGATTCTTCAGCTGTTCTAATTTTAAATATTTCCTTTACATCACTGAAAAGAATTCAAAACTTGCATTTTGTAAATCCAGTGTGTGAAAGGTCCTCTGGGTTGGTAACAAGATATTCAAAGCTGCAGAAGTCAGTCTGTGAAAAGGCTTTCACTGGGTGCATGAATGTGGAATGTGTCTGTAAAGGAATGTGTCTTACTTGGCTACTGGAAAGTAATTACTTCTCCCGCTCAGATGAGACTTTGATCTTTCTAAATCTAATTGCGAACTTTACAAAGCCATTTGTAGTAATTGCAATCCTTGAATAATACACTGGCCTTATATATCTTAAAAGCTTAGCCCTAAAAATAACATTATTTTTATAGCAGACAGCATTTGCAGTGCTGCAGTGCTATCAGCACGCTTTGTCACTTCTCAATTCAAGAAGTTTTTAAGATAAAGGTGGTCTCACCAAGAATGATGAGAGGAGGGCTGCTCATTTTTCCCCTCTGTAACTACATCTGCCCACTACTCCATAACCGTCTTCTCTATTGGCCTATCACGAGCACCAGTTGTTTCCTACCTTCAAAGAGACCCTAAATGTGTGACTTGGGATAAGCATTGAGTGAAAGCTTTGAGGGCAGTTATTTTAGAAGAAAAATGCATGGAAGAAGTTGCTCAAAAGCTCAGAGACACTAAGATTTTTTCTCTTCCAATTCTGGAAGCTATTAGATATGTCCTTGCTATTGTTAACAGCAGCAACAGCTCCATGTGTTCAAAGAGCTCTGAGCTGTCCTGGAGCCAGCTGTGAGGAGACACTCACCGCCAGTCTCGAGCCTAGGACTGCGCATGGTGGGGCTGAGCTTCTCCAAAGCTCCTTCTCCCAGCTTGCTTCCTATGGAGCCCAGCTGTGCCCGGGTTGGTAAAGGCTGGCTGGGGTGAGCGGCGTGTCAGATAGTGCAGTTTTCACAGCCTCTGATTTTATGTATTTTCCACTATAACCTGTAATATTCTCTTCCTTGTTCCAGGCTTACTACCCTTACTGCTGGATCGTCTTCCTCTTGCCAGTCTAGGGGCTGGCAGCATTCCTATAAAATTTTGAAGCTTTCCCACTGTATGGAGACTTGACATGAAAATTGACAGCAATTTAGCATATAAATATAAAACTGAGTTTGAAGCTCAGATTAATTTTCCTTTTTGGAGTATGGCAGAGTTTTATCAGCTTCATTTTTATTAACAATTTGCAAGCTATGCAAAACCTGTTTGAACAGACATGATCTGTAAATAAGGTTTATAGTACTTCTAGGAAAACTCTGCCAGGTTTCAGAGAGGCTGTGGAAAAAAAAAAAGTAAATATTTTACAGTGATGACAACAAGCAAATAACAAATGTTAGTGCTGAACAATAAAGTATATTGCTCAAAAGATCCATCTAACAATTTCATGTAGGGTCAAGCATTTTATATAGCTGGTGAAACAAAGCAGTTATTTATGGGGAAAATGAGGACATACAGACTTGAGTCTTATCTTACCCTGGGTTTGCTAATGCAAAGCCATGAGATACTTCAGCAAAAGCCACTATATTTGTTTGGAAAAAGCTTTCAGAAAGGAGTTTTATATCAAACTCTCAACTGCTCTTTGCCTAGAGCTGATAATAGCTGCATTTATGTCTATTACTGTCAAGAAAGTTGCCTTCAAATCAAAATCATTTGAACCTCAGAGGAGATGGAAGGGAAAGGCAAGATGGAACGAGGTACAGCTGGTATCTGTGCTGATAGACTGATCCCCGACCGGACAGAAAGCCTTGGGGAGGCAACAGTGACAAATGAATGCTGAGCACGGATTTATTTCTCTCAGGCGCTTCCAAATGAAAAGCTTCACATCACTTGCCACACATTGTATGTGTCAGAGCTATTAGCGACCTCCAGCTGCAGTCAGTCAGGGAGGGCTGGGTACCTTATGCTGCTGCTGGATCTCCGCCACTGTGCACAGCCCGTCTTATCTCAGCAGCTCCCCAGGAAAGCCGCAAATGTCCTCAGCTTTTTTCCTTTTTGGTCTTTACAGCACTTTTTGCTAAGGGCTAGTCAACTCTACTAAATATTTGACACAAGTTCAGCTAGGAAAAAGCAGTTGCTGTGTCTCCAAAAGCAGTAAAAGGATGCATGCAGGGATGAGAGGATATGCAAAGGGCGTGAGGATGTTGAAACCACCAGGTCACGTCCAAGCTCTGGGTGTTTCTCAGTCTAGGCTGCTGCCCCTCTTTGCACCAGTGCTCTCTAAAACCCTGGCACTCGCAGGAAGAGCAGAAGGAGCAATTAAACACAAGTATTTCCTATGCCCTCAAACAGAGGTCCTGCCTGGAGGGTTCTGGCAGGGTGCACGCTCTGCACGCAGCAGCCAGTCCTACCCACTGCTGAGCCCTGTCCTCAGGCTCCTTTCTCCTCTGCTGGGGAGATCTCCAGCCATAAATAAACCTGCTGCTTCTGCAAGGGTTTTGACAAAGCAGACATAGGCCTCACTAACCAAAAAGACAGGTAGGTGGGCTCCTCAAACCAGAAAAAGAAGACATAAAGAAGAAAATCAGAGCATACGAAAATGCCCACTGTTAGACTCTCCCATGGAATCACAAATGTAATTTGGGACAACTGAAATAAGTGTTTTAGAATTCATTTGAAAGGCTTCAGCAGTTGAGAAAACCTTCCTGAAAAAAAATGAGAAACATAAAGTCCATCAGCCTTGCCATCCTCAAACCTGTGGTGTTGCTGAAAAGCTTCCTTTTACCCGCTCTCTTGGGTGCCTTGCTCTTCCGCAGTGATGCCCATGTCACTAAGAGAAGGTGCAAGTACATTTGAAACAGTCTTGCTTTTTCTCCAGAGAAGCTACATGCTCTTGCTGTCCCATTACACGGTCTACAATAACGAGAGCTGAAGCCCAGCTTTATCTGAATGACAGTTTATGATTTTCCAGATGTGCTTTACTATCCTTATATGAACTCTACCTAAGCCTTGGTGTAACAGGATGAAGCCATTTCTTCCATACAAAATTATCTGTCTGCTTTCAGATTAGTTTATGAGCTGACTGTTGCCAGGAGTCAAGCCAGGCAAAGCCCAACAATGCCGTTACAGAAGCAGTAATTACAATATTCATCATTAGTGTATTTGTTATGACTGTGTCCCATTCCCACCTAGAAGTTCAGTCATAAACCCCTGTCAATACATGCACTATATTACAAAGAAACAGCTCTCACCCCAAATAGCTTTTCAGTAACCACAGAGGAAACCATTACTAGAGAATTAACTGGCATTGATCCTGTGAAATAGAAGCTGACGTGCTTATTCTGTGTGGAAAGTCAAATTTTCCTTTCCTATATTTGTCCTTCAACCAAACTTTTTGTTCTCCTTTACATGAACCAAATAACAGTCAACAGTTCAATGGCATTTTATATTTCTGTGCTTTCATTCTGCCCCCAGTGTTAGTTGCCTAGTCACCTCTGAAGGCCCTAATTTTAGACTAAAATAGTCATCTTAAAGCAAACAAATCTGCAAACTGAAAGAACATGTAAGATTCAGAGAAAAAGGTGACTTGTAAAAAAAGAGTAGAGTAAGCTGTTTATACACAAAATTAAAACAACTCTTTCATTATCAAGCAAAAAGAAAATGGTACGCATGAAAAGTGTCACAGAAAGATGAAGAAACATTTCATCATGTGGCTGACAACAATATATATTATTCCTAAACAATGATAATTCAGATGGAGACAGCAGCCTGCATGAGTCAGGAAAGTTTTATCTGGATACGTCTCAAACAGGAAAAACACAATTAAATAAAAACATCAGGGAACTTAGAGATGGAGCAAAATCATCTGATCACATCCAAACTTTGTGGATATTTACACCAGCTAAAAACCTCTGGATCAATTCCAGCTTTATATTTACATCATAAATCTTTATAGGGCAAGAAAGAAGAATATGAAGACATGTGATATTTTGGGACCAAAAACAATGCCAAAAGTAGGACCATTTCAAAGGAAAGGTTCAAAAACTAAAGCTAAACTGGCAAACACAGAAGAAAATTACAGAAGTTACCAGATAAATGGAAAGGATAAAGATTCTAGGAATTACTCTTAAAGGAACTGCAGATATGATCTTTTCCCCAGTATCAGAAGAATTGGAAAAAAAGGATTATAGTTCATATAAAATGGCAAAACTACTGCAACAGAAAATGAGTTTCTGCTTTAAACATTTCAGGAAGAGTGTTAGTTTGAAGAACCTCCCTGAAGATTCTCACGTAATCTTTGCACAATCAAAAAAAGTATCCAGGAAAGTTTCCTGTGATGTGTGATAGAGGAATAACCAGAACTTCAGAATGAAAATGAAAGACTTCCTTTTTGGAATGTTTTTATATTAAGCTGTTGCGTGTGCAAGAAAAAGAAAGGGTGACCTGGTTACTTTCTGCAAGACTATTTACCCACAGGCGCACAGCCGACGCTCCGCAGCTGCGCTAGTTCCCGTTTCAGCGGCTGGGAGCAAGGCAGGGAAGCCAGGCGCTGCGGGAGCGGGAATGCAGACACAGCTGCGTGCGCTGCTCCCGCCCGGAACGCCCCAGAGGGTGAACAGGCACCGCGACCGCAGCAGCCCGGCCATAGCGCAGGCTGAAACGCCACGGCCGGCCCGGAGAAGGAGGCTGTGCAGCTCGGCTGGGTTTGCTGCGCTCAGCTTGGAATTTGAACTAGCTCTGCCCCTTGATTCACAGTTACCATGAGCCCAACCGACTGCAAAGTACTCTTGTGTGTTAGTGCAGCCAGGCAAATTAATGATATTGAACTGGCAATGAATATTTCATTATTAGAGTCACCTATAGTAAATTACAGGCACCCTAGCTACCAGCACAGAGGACATGCAATAAAAAAGAGGTAGGATCTATTAAATAGACTGCAAAAATATAGCTTTCAAAATCTGGTTAGTCATTTGTTGTGGTTTAATCCAGAATATGCAAACATTTACTGAAATATAGCTGTATTTTTCAATCTGCCATCCCATTCTGTTGATGGCCTCTTCCTCCACCAAAGCACTTGGGCTCAGCAACAGTGAAACATTATTTCCTGCCCTTTTTTGGTTTTGCCTGACTCAGAGATTCATTTGCTCCTATGTGCTTAAAAACTCCGAGCAGACAATCACATTTGGGCTTCCACTAAAGTTAACACTAACCACAGGAAGCAACTGTTTTTAAATCTTGGCTATTTCACTATCAGAGGGCTCTCGAGGATATTTAAAGATAATAAAGCAGAATAAAGCCTTTCAGTGCTGACTTTACTCAAAGGATCTCCTGCAGCGCAGTGTCAGGAGACCAGGTCACTGGCACACAGGCTTCCTGCTGGGTTACCGCAAACCTTTAACTGATTCAACTGTGTGACTAACACAGACCCTTGATCGCCTGGGAGCGGAGTGAAGGTTTGCAGAAGCTCCTGGGAAACTCCAGTGGCAGCAAAACATTTCAGCAATGGCAAATTCCTGACTTACAGAAAAAAAATATCTGGGAAGAGTAAAACAAGTCTGATTCCACCTTCCCCAGGTTATTTCATCGAGCCATTCCCTGGCTCCAAGTCCAAAGGCTCCTGCTCAAGAGGATATTGCTGGTGTTCCAAAAAGGGCCACAGATGCCTTCTGTCCATGTATCAGCGACTGGCTAAGTGGTTTGAATAATATGAGGAAAGGTACAAACATTTTTGCCGAAAAGTCTGATCAACTGAGGCTTGGCTATAATCTAGAGTAATCTCAAAGCAGAACTGAAATTTCTTGGTTTCGTATGAATCTGGACAAGGAGCTTGCCAGAATCCTACCAAAAAAGGATGTTTGCATCATATTTTTTAGTGAGTCTAAATCAGGCAGCGTCAGAAATCACAAAGGAGGACTGGCGTCGAAGAGATTTATAGCTTTACTGGCACTGGATCAAGGCTGGCCCTGTGACCTGTTCCAGATAGCTTGCAGTGAGTGAGAAGGATATCAAGTCATCGGCTGCTTTATCCTCTGATACTGCTGCTGGGGAAGGAGAAGAGCACTGATAGCGACATGTCTGCACAGCCCTCCCGTTCGGCTGTCAAAGACAAATGGCCATCCCAACAGTTGCACAGGTAGCACAGAGTGACAGATCTCAGATCTCCTAACTGTTTTGGACTTACCCACACATTTGTTTTTCTAAGCGCTGCGGCTATTCTACCTTGCCCCTAACTCTAGCCCAATCTTCTACGAGGGGGACAGCTCTGTGTCCTTCAGGAATCCAATTCATTTGGAGCTCCAGGAAATTCCAGACCATGAAGTAACTTTTTAAAGAAAATTTTCAAATCTAATCTCATTCAGATGAGCAATCTCTGTCCTGAGACCAGTCATTGCCTTATATCACATAAACATTCACAATGGTTGTTGATAGAAGAGGATATGCTTGTCTGAAGTGCCCACCCTGATTCAATCTTTATCCACTGCCTTTTCCACAGGGAAGCTAGGGGAGCATAGCATCACCTTGTCCGCATCAATTCTGACATAATTGCTACTAACTGGAAAGATGCCAGAAGATGTTTTTTTCTGCCTTGCTTCCAAGCGTTACTAGAATTCAGACAAGACATTTTGGGCCACCCTGAAAGATCCCACAGGAACTGGGAAGCTCATCTCAATGAACAGACTTTCCGTTCAGAACTGTGCTATCACCATGCTAATCCCTATTAACGCTCTCCTCGGAGTCTGATCTGCTCTTTTGTCCCTAGAGGTCACTGCAAAGCAGGATTGAAGTGCAGTTGTGCTAAAGGTGCTGCGGGGTGAGCAGGGCACTTGGATTTTAGTCCCTTTTCTTGCATTTACCTGCTTTCTGTCTTTACTGATATTGTGGTAGTAACTCTCACAAAAACTCAACTCTTACTTTACCCAACAAAATGCTCTCTTTCTATACTGTGATCATCACAAGTAGTGTTAGATTAAAAATATATGTATTTGTCACCATATTCTTTTAAATGGTATGCCCTCCTTTTCCTCCCTCCTACCACATTTATCATAAGGCTGCTGCAGCAGATGTTTTTTGTTCTGAATTATGTACCCCATTGTGAACTGTAGTCACCCCTACTAGTGCTGCTTAAAGATAGCATTTTTGTAAGGTTGGGGTGCTTAGGTCATCGCACAAGAGTCAAAAAATGCACAGGTCAGTTAGGACATTACTAACACCATTGTCTGAATTCATTTCAAGTTATCTGTATGAATGAAATCATCTAAAGGATGATCTAAAATGAATGAAATCATCCAAAGGAATCATGCTCACAAACCACAAACATCTTAACAGGGAATTGTTTTCATTGCTGCACTTCCATAAAGCTCTTGTTGCATGACAATTATAACAAATCTTTAAACCTGGATAGTTATTAACCATTCAGCTCCCATCATTAAGATCTTCCAGGCCTAGTGACAGCTATAAACTATCTCTATAAACTGACCTGTCCTAGGACAGTAGATCTACCTAATGTGGCCAGTGATACTTTCATTTCAATACCTGGTTTTGCTACATCCTAGGGTTTTTTTTGTCCTGAAATCTGTGGCAACTGGTTCATATGATCACAGAGTAATGCTATCACATCACATCTTTGACAAGAGCTGTCCATAGAGTGGCTAAATTCCCGGGAGAATAAGAGTGGCACTCAGACAGGACCTCTGCTTCATCCATCACACAAGGACTCTTGGAGGTTTCCAGGTGAAGCAAGTGGACTTCTGGGCTGAACATGCAAAAGAAATTAAAAGGCAAGATCTTCTGACAGAAGTTGAGAAGGAAGCAAGGTCTAAGTGAAATGGTTATTTCAGTTACATTTTAAATATTCACTCAGCAGAGCCTGTTTCCCAATGCCACCTTCCGCAGCAAAGCAAGCAATTTCCCCCAGTTTACTGCAGCATGTTTACTGCTGTCTGCCCATGGCACTGGTCCACTGAAGTCATTCGCTGCAATTGTACACATGGCAGACAGAAAGCAGACATTATTTTGTCATCAAAAGGGGCACTGGCGTTATTGTAAACTGCAAGTCAGCAATCAGGGAAAGCTCATTTTCACATTGTGTCCGACCAAGGGAAGGTTTTCTTGCTGTAAGTCTTCTTGTCTGAGCTTCTGCAGGCTGCTTTCAAACCCTGAGTTCCCTTTAGGGAACAGAAGCCAATAGCACTTCCGTACCTCAGAGGGGTGCTGTAAGTATCCAAACAGTAAATATTTGAGCAACATTACAAGTATATTCAAGTGAATGTCCTGCACCTTTTAATCCTATCAGTTATAAATGTACTAGAGAATGAGACAATCCCCTATGAATTAGGGGATAGACTTAAAATGATTTGGGCCAGATGAAACTGCTTTGGGCCAGTTGGTTTTCTGCTCTCCTAATTAACTAATTTTTTTCTGTAACCAAGGTCAGTGAAAAGACAAAGAAAAACCCCGCTGTAAGACCTTTTCATGAACTGAGACCATATGATAGATGAAAACAGAACAATTCCCTAAAAGCATGAAAAGACTTGTCCAGTATTAAGTAAATAACTTTTAAGTAATTATTAAGTACTTAATTATTAAGTAATAATCACCAGAAGGCGACTGTAAGGGCTTGTTCCACCCCTGCCCTGACACTGTCTCCTAAGCCCACGGTCACTGCGGTCAGCAACAGCCCCAGACAGAGCCCGTGCATGGGACAGCTCGGGTCCCCCGTGCTACCAACAGGACGGGCAGTGCACGATCCCTCCCTCAGGCACCTGTGTTGCACACAATGAAAAGTGAATATCCCGGGGTCAGCAGAACAGTTTCCACTTTTACAATAGTTCAAGGCTTCTAAGTGAGCGGGCTGTTACGTTTATGCACACACATACATGTAATGAAAGCTCAGGAGCCTCCTTCCTCTTTAAAATGCTCTGCGCTACCATCTATGCGCCCTCTATAGTTGAACAGATATTATAAATCTTCTCGACAACAGCATGTCACATATTTACATGGTATACAAGAAAAGAATAAAATACACTGAAGTGAAATTTGTCAAGCTTTTAGTTTCTATCACACCGTTTGCAGAAAGGGAAGAAACGATGTCAAACAGCCTTATGGAGACACTCTGCTATAATCAGATATTTTAGCACAAGCTGTTCCATTCCAGTTCAGAATATTTTCTACACAGAAATAAACCGAAAAGTCATATTTATTTCCCAAATTTGCTTAACACAGCACAAAAGAGAAATGTTGCCGTAGATGGGCTTTTCACAAGTTTTAAGCAGAAAAGAACGTTTCAGAGAAAGCAAATGAAAAGTCATTGCAGATTTGGCTCTCTGTGCTCCGCTGTGTGGAAACCAGACAGGGGTTGAGCTGCAAAGCCCCAGTGGGAACCACTGACCTCCCTGGGAGTTGTGGATCTGTTCAGCTCAGCAATCCGGCTTGTGCTCATCACAGGAATAGGTGTTTACACCAAAACCTGGATGGGAATGTAATTTAAAGTTTATAAGATGTGCTTATGTTGTTAGTTCTAACTCAGAAAAAATATCTGATTTGATCAAAATTAAATATAGGTTAGTTAAATGAATCGTGTATAAAGAATTCTAGAGTCAACGTTGACTTAAATGCCCACTTATTCTAGCTAGATGAGACTTACTTTTTTTTAGTTATATTTCTGTTTCCCTGAAAACAATTAAAGTTAGATTGAAACATCCATCAGTTCACTTATCAGTGAACTTTCTTTTCATATTACAAAAAAAAAGTTAAGAAAAGCTAAATTAATTTTAATTTCCAAAGTTTGCATTTGAAGATGTGGTCTTAGTAAAGCATTCACTCAAGGTCTCAGTTTAGAAAAGTTTTCAAGCAATCAGATGTTGCCATGAACTTCTATGGCATAGTTCAAATAAATATTTTCTGAACATGTATTTTCTTTAGCCACATTTTCCTTCTAGTAGATTAGAAATTTTTCAGCCTTGCCTATAGAGTTTTTTGATATTTATGTTTCTTATTGCAGTAGATACAAAAGTGCAAATGTTCTTTAGAAAAATAAAAATTGTAAAAGCCAAAAGAAATCACAAGCATTTGCACACTCTAATAGGTGCTGATATGAATTTTAATTGAAGATATGGAAACTGGAAATTTTTGTCCAGTTGCCTGCTTTCAAGGCACCTTATCCATCACAATTTTTGCTTTCATCTGAGGGAGCCATGGAAATGCTCTTGCCATAAGAACTAATCCATTTTAAATGGGAAGTCAAAATCCTATTACTTGATTTTGTATTATTTGCTATTATCTGTATTTAGCAACTGTTTCACATCCACCTTTTTCTATCATCTCAAACACGGTACTGTCTCAGCTTTACCCATATTAGAGACAATGTAATGGAATTGAAGCTAAAGAAAAGGGTATTTGTGCTGAGGGGACCGTTCTTATTTTTAGGCCTGATTTTGCATTCCTTTAGGATCTGGGACACACTCCTCCACTCTGCAACATGAGAGACCCCATGGACAGGCAAGAATTCTGTGTGGCCAGACGGGAAAGCCGGGGGTCTTTGCGTAAGACAGTCAAATTCCTTATTTCCCTTGATCTGTAGGGGGTCACACCTCCCTAAGACGACTGAGGTCTCACAAGGTAACCACTGAAACAAGCTTTAAATGCAAAGAATATTGACATTTTTGTATAAATTATCTTCTATAAGTAAATATTTTCTCCTCAGAATCTATGTATTAACACCAGGTTTCCAGAGGAAAAAGAGAATGAAAAAGAAAGGAGGAAGGCACAGAAAAGAACTGCAATGAAATAACCAAGCAACAATACAAAATATAGGGGGTTTTAAGAAAATTGATAAGTGTCCCTGTGCACGCAGGTTCTCTCTGGAGACCTGAACACCCTCACTGCCTTTCAAGCCAGCCTTTCATCTTCCCTGAATGATTTCAGTTAACCTGAGTATTAGCTCTCTCTCTGTGTGCTTTTAAGGAATGGTGCTCCTTGATTTTTTTTTCTCTGATTTTATGATATAATCTTATTCTACAGTTTTTATCAACGCGGGTCCTGATTAGTGTTTAGTTAGGTTTATTGATGTCTTATATTTAAACCTCTAATATGTTTGCTTTTCTTTATGTTCTGTTCTATTATAAACTTATTTTATTCTGACTTGAACGCTTTCCCTGAAGGGTTTCAATAGTAGAACTTTTAAGGTCAAAATTTTTATCCATCTAATAGAACTCTCCACGAAGTGTCATGTTGATCAATGCAAACTTCCCACCATTTTTTCTAGTATTTCTTCACATCAAAGCTATGGAGGCATCTCCCTTTAATTTTGCTTCCTGAATGAAAGAAAGTACATTCTCTGCCTTGTTTGTTCCTCTTCTGTCTCCTACATTTGGTACTAATTGGGCAATCATATGTTCATCAGTCAGTGAGCAAAGGGGAGAGAGCAGATCAGCGAGCACCGCAGGCGGCTGCTCTCGGCACTGAAGAGCAAAATGAGAAAAACAATCTTGTACTCTCAAGTCTGTTTCCGGAGCAAATACCATCCTGAAGGTTTAATGTTGCACGGAGTGCAAATAAGAAGCCGAATACAAACTGCTTCTCTGATGTACTCAGATAGAAAACATAGATTTGCTACAGCTTGAAAGTTCATTGAGTCATAATTTGATCAAGATTGAAAAGTCGGTCTCTTGGAAGTGAACTTGGCCAGTATTCAAGCAGCATGTACTTGGATTTAACAGCACATACCAATCAATCTGGGGCTGAAAAGACAGCAATATACCTCAGAATTGGTGAGAACGAAAAATGCTGCTACTACAAGAAGAATAAGAGAAAAAAAAATTCCCAGTAGTTG
This sequence comes from Crypturellus undulatus, assembly GCA_013389825.1. Lineage (NCBI taxonomy): Eukaryota > Metazoa > Chordata > Aves > Tinamiformes > Tinamidae > Crypturellus > Crypturellus undulatus. The sequence goes on from VWPW01027425.1 coordinate 302,689, forward strand.
ATCACTCACTCAAGCTGATGGGCTCTCCTGTTGCACCACTAGTATTTTCAGTTTGACAGCTGCAAATAAACAGTCAGACAAACTCTTTCAGGAAAATAGAACTCCCTAAGAGCCTGTTTTTTCCCTTTACACAGAGCACAGCCAACAAAAACCAGTTCTCATCCAGGTCTGCAAGCTGTCTTAACTAATTATAGTGCTGATCTGTGAGAAATTATGTAGTATGGTTTAATCATACATTTTGGCAGCATCTTTCTCACACTCTGATATTGTCTGTAGTCAAGACAAGACAAACATGTGTGTGTGTCTGTGACATCTGCAGCATGAAAGCAGCAATAATATCCAGAAAGAGTAGATGCAAGTCAAGCCAGTACACACAGCTTGTTGCCATTAATTTAACATCATCCATCAAAAGGGCAAATATTCTTTCGAGTGCACAGGTAGCATTTTGAATGTTAAGTAGCATCAACTCTATAATTAAAGCCTATCACAACACATATTCCCTTTCCTTTTCATGTCTAGATCAGAGTGGAGCTGGTGCAAAACATGGTAAATGGAAGATGAGGATAGATGAGATCTGAATCTGGTTTAGCTCTGGTAGCTGGAATGCAGCAACTACAAAATCAAACTAAGGCAAAGGATCTGCTACAAATGAGCCATTTTCATGAAGATTTTGCCCGTTTGGGAAATCCTGTAATATCAAACATCACTGCACTTCTTTTAGTCACGATTTAGGATTTTAAATTCCTGAGGTACCTAATGATTTTACAGGCAGTTGCTTGCTTTCTGTGTCATCTTCATGCAGAGATTTAAAACTATTTTATAAACAGCCAGCATAGAATAAACATTGCTTAACCCCTGGGAAGAGAACACTTCATCTCCTCTCAGAGCTGTTGATTCAATATGCGTGTATCTTACAATTTCAGTAAAAACAAAGCTTCCTTGGCCTCTGCCAAAGGAAAGCCTGTTCTTTCTTATTTTTTTCATGATGAAAGATGGCCAGATAAGTGGTGGATAGTGGTGAGAGACCTATCTGGACAGCGCCTTCACACTACTTCTCAGTCTTAATCTGCATATATAATTAAGAGGTTTTTACAGCCCAGCCAAATTTCTGATGAATGAGCTGGCTGAGTGCAGTGCTAATGTGAGACCTGGCTCTGGTTTTGTATCTTTCTTTGCAAAAGCCCTGTAACCACCACGGCTTGCGAAATGCCACAAAACACCTGAGCTGTAGGTGCAAGGTGAAAGGCAGATCCCATCACCAGCTACACCAGAGTATGTCATGCTTCGAAAGTAGCATCTCCAATGTATGGATCTCCTGAAAAATGTTAAATGCTGCAGTTTTCTCTCTCTTACTCAGTGTTTTATCTCTGAGAAATTATGTGGAATTTTCTTCCTTACTTAAGTTTACCTTACTTAAGCTTTACTTTTTCTTTTCCTTCAAGTGGCAAAGAGAATATTTCCCATCCAGGAAAACAGCTACCTAACATACTGAAAGGCAGAGAATGGTGAGGTAAACAGCTTCTAGTGCTCTTTCATTCACTGCATTCTCCTTCACCCATTTCACTTCATACATCTGTGCTAAGACATTCTTTGAATAGTAGGAAAAATCTCCAAGCAGCCAAGCTCTTGAGGTACATAATTTGCCCTGAGTGTTTTTTTTCTCTAGCATTAAGCCCTGCTTTTTTTTTTTGAATTTGAAATTTTTCAAAGCCAGGTTGACTGAGGAAAGTTGAGGAAGTGCTCAGAGCTCGGCAGGTCCCACGGGGTGCAGCAGCCTTGGTGACTGTTGAATTATTTGTGCCTCACCACAATAGAAAGTAAAGCAGTTGCACAAACTGCAAGAAAGAGGAGGACATAGAGCTGTAGTTCTGCACGTGGTGCAGTGGCAGGTGAAGCCCTCATCTGAAATCTTGTCTGCCTGAAATTCGGATGGTGGGACTTCATTCCCGAGCCACCATGCTGCTTGCAGCAAGCACAAGAAAAGTAGGGGCAACAAGACAGAACAGGAAGAACACCTTTGGAAATCTTAAGTTATGATTCAAGGTTGGTTAAGCCAAAGATGTCCTTCCTTACAAGGCAGGGAAGAATTAAAGATGTTTTGTGTTGTCCCTGTGTGGTTTTAGGGGACATTTCAAGCCTACTCCTCAAAAAGATCCAAATTCATCTACATTGCGATGTTTTAGAGAGGTAGAGTCCCTGCCTCCTGTTGTAATTTCTCTGTTAATTACTAAAATACATTTGTTTTCTAAAAAAAAGAAGTGATTTCCCCAAAGTTAAATTCCCTCAACTCAGAAACATTTCCTTGAGTGTAAGCTCAGCTTCAAGAGACACCAAAGTGGAATTTTTCGAGCATTTCAAAAGCCGTACCAATCACTTCCCCACAAACCCTCGGGCATGTTTGGATTGTCACTGACTAAAAATAGTTTGCTCTCATTAACAATAAGGCAACTGTAGATAATTCATTAGGCCAGTGTAGCATGGACAGTTGTTTCGATTTTCCCCCTTCTTGTAGTGTTTCGTTCTTCATCAGGAGATGAGGTTTCTGCATAAAAATACTGTTTTTAAGCTCTATTTAAAGGGATTCAAGTGACAAACCAATCTGGGAGGAGATCCATGTTGGAAGAGCTCTCACAAGGGAAGGGAGCCAAGGGGGTTCTTGGTTCATGCCATTCATGACGTGAATAATTTCTGGCCACATTGTCAGGTTGGGCACTACAGATACTTTTCTCTGTGAAGGCAGGTTTGGAGTGACCAGAAACCTTTTTCTCCTGCATCTCTCAATGACTGGTTCAGAAACTGTTGTCTTGGGTCATTTTACATCACATTACAGGATTTGATCTCTTCCACACACACTTGTCAAGGGTAACTTTCCATCCAACTATCTTTCCTGCCAAGCCTTAAATTTCAGGGTTTGGACATCTGTTGGAGCCTTCTCTGGCCAAGAGATGACAACAAAGATGACAGCAGTCAAGGATGTCATCCCCCTAGTGTAAGCCTGCCTGGTCGTGTGAGGTACAAAAGAAAACTTCCTTTTTGAATTTTTTTAAGAAGAAATAAGTCATACAGATTATGATAGTGGCAAAATAAAAGACACACACACAAAAAAAAAGGAATTTGAAAAGTGATAAAAAAGAGAAAATTCTAGCCATGAAACTGTCATCAAAAAACAGTGCTGGCCAGTCTTCCTCTTGGTTTCTCTGAGCATGTTGCTCTTGTGCCAGAACTAGGAGCTTCTGCTCCCCTTGGGCAGAATTCAGTGTTTCTCCTCCATTTAAGTGCTGCATCTCTCTTGCACATTTGTGTGCACAGGCATATTCCATACTGATCTAGCCCTGCTGGGAATGGAGAGGGAGCAACTGGCAAAGACAACTGGAAGACAGGGCAAATAATGGCTTAAATCACCAGAGCTTAACAGCCTGAAACTGTTGACATGTGGCATATCTCAAATCTTTTCCACTTCTGGTTTGATTCTGTTTACATTAGCTTCCTCAACCATATTTTCACTTTAATCATCATGCCAATATATATCATGCATATGTTGTTCCAGCTCTAGTTTTGTAACAGGGAGAACTTTTTCTTTAGTAAGAAGAAAACTGGAGCTTCATGCTTGTGTTGACCAGAAATGTTGACCAGTGGCTACAACTGGCATAGAGCCCTTTTTGATTTGGCTCCTCTAACAGCTCTGAGGTCACCAAACTTTAACAGCTTAGCTTCATGGGAGAAACGCTTAGATAAGTCCCAGTGGGCAGTTCATAGATGCCTAAAAATTCCACTTTTATTACCAGGAACAGTTTGGATAGGCAGACATTTCCTCAATTCCAGATTTTTTTTACCTTCTTTTGGCAATAATTCTACAGGTTTATTATTTTATATAGCCTATTTCTCCTTTTTTTTTTTTAGCTTTTTTTAAAATTATTTTTATAATTGTACTTTGCTGCATACTCCAATAAATATTTGTGGCAATGAGTTCCCAGAGTTAATTGTGTGTTGTGCAACAAATATTTATTTTTATGTTTCCATTTTAAATTCAGTTGCAGTTTAATTCCATTGACTGTCCTCACTGTCTGCTCTGACTGTCTGGTTTTTCTTATGGTAGTTGCGTGATCAAAATTAAGTATCCACTGAAAAGCAGGTGGCTCTGCAAGAGGGTGCCAGGGTGGGTTTTACCAGTGATTAAAACAATACCAGGACTGGGCCCTTTTTACCACAGTTTCCCTCTTTGTCAGTTATAAATGTTGGACAATAAGGGCCGCTTCCAGGAAAAACTCACTTTAGCACTGGAGGCTGTATGTAAGCATGTTTGCAGTATGTTTTGTGAAACATTCCTATGTAAGCAATATGTAGTGCCTATTTGTATAGTGCTGCAAAATCTTAAATAGAAAGTACTACTGAAATACGGTATCACTCAGGAGAAAATTGTTTTACTGGCCACTGGCAGCCACGTTGCCAGAGAAATAGCTCTTTGCTTCACGGTTTAATATGCCCCAGAGCAGCGAGGGTGTTGTACACTGTGCTTGAATGGACCTTTTTTTTCTTAAAAAACACCTACTGAGTGGAGTTATCAACATTGCTGGTGACACTCTGCGCACTAAAGAGCTACTGTGTCTTAATCTGCCAGTGTCTTAATCAGCATCAGTCCTCAGAACAAATCAAACCAATTTTAGCAGAATTTATAGTGCACAATAGCATAATTAACTTGAAAATCCTAATTAGGCATATTTAAAGATGTTTCTGGCAACAATGCTGGCTCTCTTTTTCTCTTTGAAACCTAGCACTGTACAGCGAAATGCTTTTCAATGCTGTGAGCACTCAACGCTCCACCCCTGTAATATCTTTATAGCTTATTGTTCATGTCTCTGACACTTACTGTGGACAATATGTGCTTGATGAGCAGCATAATAAGGACACTGCTCCCAGATCAGTCTTTTCACAATTGAAAGAAAATGTCAGATTTTACAGTATAACATCTCCCATAACTTCTGAGCTAACGTATAGAAAACCCTCATTGCTGACTGCACCTCTTTAAATTTTACCTAAATGATCTTACTTGCCCCATTGCTTTTGTCAGTTTTCATCAACTGAAGTACATTTAATGTTCACATCATCTTAAATTGCAGCTGGCAGTCTGTGAAGTCATTTGAGAAGTATTACAGATGTGCTAAAAATGGAATAGGGTGCATACAGCTAAGAAAATGATGCTTTCCTGCTTTCCCTGAAAAATGGCACATGAAGAGACACTAAGCAGGTGGACAGATGCAATGAACCAGATGCTAGACCCTCACTTGGTTTTGCTTCTAATGCAGTGGAGCTACTCAGAAATTGTGCATGGCACCTATAATGCTGCATGCAGGATGATATTTCCCTTCAAAAAGAAATATCAAAACTAGTACCAAAAAGAGTATGAATACCTGCTAGGCCTAGCCCCATAATGGGAAACCACATAAAGCAAGGATTTGCATTGCAGTCTTTGTGGAGTGCTTAGAAAAAATTCCTGTCGCAATGCACTTCTGTATTCATATATTACAAAACTAACAGAAACTCTGTGAAGTCTCAGTTCACGCACAGTTGTGATTTCTTTTGTTTCTTCAAACAAGATAATAATTGCTTAGAAAAATCAATCTATATTGATTAATAATTGCTAAGAATGTAAAATCTGCTATAGCCATTATTATTTGCACTCAGAATTCATCAAACTTCATCTTCCAGATAATGAATCATGCAAAAGCTCTGTCTTCCTAAAGAATGGAAGTATCAAATTTGGTTTTGACACCGTTTTTATTAAATAAGTTGACTTTTTTTTCTTTTTAAGGAATGTTAAGGGGCATTTTTCCAACCTTTTTCATTTTTGCATGTATCATACCTGATTTTCACCCTTTTGCTGATTTTTCATGTCCTTTTCTAGAGCTTCCTGGATGGGTTGTTTCACAGTTCTCCTTACCATATATGTGTATGAACTTGCCTGCAGCAAAAATGATTTATGGTGCTTTTAATCAAATGCCTCTACCACTATGGAAGTCTCCAGGTTATCTACCACATGGCAGAAAGAGCAAATGTTAAAAGCTTTTCAATTCACCATGAACTGTCCCATGACTTATATTGATTACAGTTATAGAAATGAAAGTATAGTTTGACTTAGAAAGAGTTTAGATGCCATTTGGTACCATAAGAATCTTTCATACTGGTGCAAAATGAACACAGCTGGGGAGCTAAGCACTGTGGACTGGATGAATTGCTCATTACAGAAATCACTGAGGGAGGCTGTATCTCCTCCGGGAGCCAGGGAATTTGAAGGCTTTACCTTTAATGCTGATTCTCTTACTTGTAATAACTTCCTACAACTTTGATAATCACTAACCTCTTTTTTTTTTTCCTGTGTGGTTTAAAGAAAGGAACCACAGCTTGTATAACAGGAAAGAGCTGAGAATAACCCAGCCAGAACGTGCTGTGCCGTGTGTTGCTAACAGTATGATCACATCTATCCTAAAGAAAGTCACAGTTTTGTTATTAACTGCAATGCGATCAGGGACTAGATCCAGGATCTTCTCTTTTGGCCTAACTCAGCTCTCCTGGCAGCCCTGCAAACACTGACTTTGAGGAGAACTGCCCTGTACTCCAGGCAAGAGAGGAGCAGTTGCCATTAATCCCAGCCAATCCTACATAGATCACATTGCCAAGAAATCTCCTCTGACCCTATAATTGATATTCATCATTCCCAACTTTAAGCATAATCTGATCTTGGTTATAGTGCTAGTTAATTCTGGAGCAACTCCAGTGCTTTCAGAACTGCTACGAATTTCTACTGCTGTAGCTGAGACTGGAGTTTCCCTGACAGCCCCTTCATATCAGCTCTTCCTCACAACATTGGGACCTTTCTGCTGTGCAGCATTCAGGGCTGGCTCTCTGCCTCTTCACTGTCACCTTCTTTGGCTTCAGAGCAGATTATTCATTTATAACATTGCTACATTATCTCATCTTCCTTAAAACCTCCTTCCTCAATCCTCTATTTAATCTGTTATTACTACTGCTCATTCAAAGTATTTGCAACATTAAAGCATTGTTCATCTTATCTGTACAGAAACGGTGATCAAGGCACTATCTTTGTTGCACTTACCCTAAAACACAGCTAGATTCAGCAAGAAGTAATTGCATTAGTTGCTGGATAGTCTTGGGAAAGATAATGCTCTATCTTTTTTGTCATTAAAGGGCAGAAAAAAACATTTATTCTTCCTGCAGGGTCTTAGAAGGACAGACACAGAGAGCAATACCCTTCTAATGTGACTCATTTCTCTCCATACAGGTTACTAGAATCAATATTCTCTATCTGGCCCTGGTCTATACTAGGCCCTGGCCCAACTTTAACCAGGACTAGTTTTAAATTTGCCATTGTGGAAGAGTGTGACAGGTGACTGAAGGTGAAGGATCATCTCCTAGTTGAGAACTCCAGGTGGCTTTCTCTAATTTCCAACCACTTTTTCATATGATTCTGTGGACTTCTGAGAGTGTTTTCTTAGAAACTGTTCAGGTGACTACAGAATTCAATACAGAAATTAATTTTTATATAGCTTGTTAGATTTTTGTTTTAATTATGCTTGAAAATGGAAAGGACTTTGGATAGGACCCTTCAGGAAAAGGCTACCTATCAAGTACCCTGTTTTTGCCATGTTTACTGCTAACAGTTCACTGCTCAGTTTGGGGAATAAAAGGGGTGTTGATACAGAGAAAATTTTTCTTTCAAGGGCTCCAGAAATGAGAGATCTGTGCCATGGGGGAGCAATGTGTTATCCTGCAGTTGCTTTAGGAAAGAGAAATACAGATGTTATTTCTCTTCAGCGAATTGGCAGCCTCTCCATCTTTATAGGTTTCCAAAAGCTGAGTATGGTTTTATACAGTGTTTACTGTTTATATGCTTGTTAAATTTCCATAAAAATAAAGCTGACGTTTCTTTGTGTTATTCACAGAAAAAGAAATTTCCTCTAATACAGTTTATGACCTCAGCAGGTCATTGGAAAGGATACACTTGATATCCTGCTTTTTCAAGATCTGATTTGATCTTTGACCAGGACATGTTATCTGATGAATTTTTACAAGACACAATAAATGATGGTTCAGTGTGAGTTTTGTGTGTGGGAATGGGAAAAGACGCATTATATCAGCAAGAGGAGGGGTGAGAATCTGCAGTGCTGCTCAGACTCTGTGTACCTCTCACTGCAAGCCCACTGTTGGTAGCATATTCAATATGATCTTCTACCAAGGTGACACATCACAGAGGAGTTCCACTTGCTCCCCATTGAATCTGAATGCTATAACAATAACTGACACAAATACAAACATTTGGAAACACACGGCTCAGTGAAAAAAAACGATTTTAAACTGGTAAAAATTATATATATCACACTAGGAGGTGTAATTCTGCCAGTAGGATGAACTACAGTCAGTGACTGATTCAGAAAAACATGAACCAAGTCCTGGCTCCGCAGGGGTATGTGGGTTTTTTTGGGTGCTCTGATATATCATCACTCCTCACCATTACCAAAACATCCCACAGAAGGAGCAACATGCAACAAATATCAAAATAATGGATGAAATTTCATTCTTAGCAGACTGAAAATGTTGCTAAATAGTATTTAAAGTGTGAAGCATTGGAACACAGGATTAGAACCTACTGACCTTCAACTGAACTCACTTAATGTTTTGCATTTATTTGTTTTTAACTTCATATGTCCTAATTTTCTGATCACAACACCTAAGAACAGGTCCTCTTACAGAAAAGCAATCTGGACATTTGAAGCATATGATTTAGGCTCTCGGGTCAAACCTTAGCTATATGGTTATCTTTCAATTGGTGCAATACTACTGCTTATATATGTTCTACTACTATATGGCTATGCATTGCCATAGAACATAAGAATTACTTTAAACAAAAGAATTATCTAAATGCAAGAGTCAATAAAAATGTTTTCCTAAAGTATTATTTGCCACTCTCCTCAGTGTAGAGATATTAGAACGGGAAAGAACTTTCAGGCTTCTCTTCTGTGTCAATTAATCTAGTGTCTGCCCATGCAAGAATTTTTTCTACACTGTATTTACTACCATTGTAATCCTACATGAGATAAAGACACCATAAATTACAAAGTTCTATCACTTGGTCTGGCAGATAATTTCTGAAGACTCTTGTTGTTGGGAAACTTTTCACAGATACTTAGCCAAAATGTCTGTGTTAGTAATCTTTAATCAGAATAACAAATAATAGAGTCAGAAACATACCTGACAAGTTTTTTTTTTCTTTCTTTTGCAATTTCTGTCCCTACAAGTCCTTCTTTGCCGCATTAGCTCTGCAAGGCCAATAGGAGTACAAGGTGAACCAAACTTCTTTTGTAGCTGAGAAAACAGACCCAAATATGAATGTTAGAAAATTCTATGAGAAATTGTCATTTGTATAATGACACTTTTTTAAAGGTAGGATGACCCTTGAAACTAATGGATTAATTTTGTACTTAGTTGTTTTGTGTTAGCGTGAGCTGCTATTTCTGCTATTTCTCAACAGATTCATGGTTTGCAGATTAAAAGAGCGAATCTTTATCAGAAGACCTGCCTTAAGTTAAGGCAGCTACACAGCTATGACCCCTATTTTTTCTGATGGGTCAAAACAACATCCTACCTTCCTCAGGGAAGGCAATCTGGCTTATGTGAACCTGAACTTTAGGGATGAGGTCTAGCTTTACCCTTTGCTAAACTGCAAGAACTTCAAGTTCTATTTCTCCCACTGAAGTAGTAGAAAAGATATATATTGGACAGAGAGGAGACTGACTGAAAGATGGAGTTGGAAGAGAGACGTTTGGGTGGATACAGTTACAGCGGTCAGTGCAGTTCAATCTCATCTCACTGAAGGAGGAAATGGCCTCCGGGACAAATATCTTCTTTTTGCTCGTGTCCTGGCAACACAGTGACAGCATGGGGGCAATGAATAAGGGCTTATAGAAATATAACTCTGAAGGAAAAGGCTCATCATAACACATAATGTATAATTATACCGCTCTGAAAGAAGGTAAATTTTTGTGTTTATGAGAGAAATGCATAGCCAGTAACCAACAGGTGCTTGGAGCAGGTAGCCCTCCACCCGTACAGTGGTTTTGAATACCAATGATGCTTCACTTCAATAGCTCCAAGCAATGCTCTGAAATGCAGTTGGTTAATGTAAATTCTGCTATAAAACTTGCTTTTCCAAGGACTTTCCTCAGTATGAAGCTAACCATATTCATGGTCTCTGTTCAGGTTGCACCTAGCAGTGACTTCAGACTCACCTACAGCGAGCTAGCTGAGTTCTCAGCAATGAAATCTAGTAACAGACTAAAAATAAAATTCCCACATATTATCTCATCTCTAAGCTGAAACCAAACTCCTATACATGATGAAAAATTACATGTCTTTTTTTTTTTTAAGAATCATTCACTTTGTTAATTGAAGAGAGGTACTGCAAATAATCAGATGATAAATTCTTGCTGTGACTAATTTATCAAGCACTGTAATAAACATAATGGCTCTTTCTGTTCTCAGGCCATAGCTTTTCTCACCTAGCTGCTGCGGCAAAGATAATTGTCCGTTCTTACTTATATATTTGGAGTTGATGATCTAGGATTAAATTTCATGAAATTAGATGTGCTTTTCAGTTTCACTTGAAAATATATTACCTGTAATACAGCAGTAACCACAATGGTGCAGCCATAAATACAGTAAGAGAGTCTGGAACTTTTTAGTTATCCTACAAGCTTCCACGTGGTTTAAAGTTAGTGTTACAACAGCAAGAGTAGGATTAAGCAAAGAATTTTGCCCAAATTATTTCAGCGATTACAGTAGTTGCCTTCCCAGGAACTGAGCACAGTGCATATGGTTACCTAGACCAAGGTGAACTACAGTGCACATATAAATATGCATATGTATGTGTATATATAAGAGTTGTTATGTTTGTGTATTCATATATACAAATAGCATGTATATATAATGGTTTTCATCCTTAAAATTGCTTCTCTTCAGCTAAGCTACTTTAATAAAACAGAAAAGAGAGATGAAATGATATAATATCTCTAGGATGCATTTTGAAAAATCTTAGTAGATGAAAAAATGTAGAGTTATCTGCTAAATTAAGCCGTGACTCTCTCAAGAAGATAGTTTACTTTCAGCTACTGAAGAGAAGGAGCACATACTGGGTGAAGGATTCTCTTTAGTGTATTATCCAGGACCTTTTTTCACTCATTTGTCCACATGATTTTATTAGATCCCAATGATCTAACCAAAACCAGAAAGTAGGTTGAAATCCTGAGCCCATCCAGCCCAGAACAGAGAGCCCCAGAGGAAAACAGGAAAGAGGAAACTGAGAGTCTTTGCTGTCCAGTATCACTTGCAGCATCTTGATATTTAACCAGGTTGTTTTTCTTGCTTCCTGTTCTGTTGAGACCTATAAGTACGATCTGTGACAGAAAACACAACCCCTGTCAGGAACTGAGGAATCCCCGAGTCCCTGCCCCTCCTCTCCTAGCACCTCCGCAGTGGCTGGGCTTGACCCAGTGCATCTGTTCACCCCTTGATTGTGATTCTCTAGTCACTGCTTTCCAGCTGTTCTGTCACTTTCGTTGTTGTGTAACAAGCAAGAGTTGTTTTTTGGAAAAAGAAAGTGTAGTAAAGTCACAAATATTATAAAACAGTTGTGCTGTTAGAAGTGATCTGAGCATTCAGCATCACCAAACACAAGGCCAGCTGCAGGTCTCCACAGAAGACTACCCTGGTTTGCAGCCCTTAAGGGCTGCTACAGTTAAGCAACAGTTTTCATCGCTTGAGTTATTTCAAAAGCAACATGAATGCAAATACGACACTAGGTGTTTTGTGAGAGCCTTGCAGCTGTGAGGGAGAGTGAGGAAACCTGTAAGACTTTTTTTCAATTGAGATTCTGATTATTGTTTTTGGTTATTGAAATGTATGCTGTGTTGCAACTCAAATGCTGGAGGGCATTTCCTTGCACGTCCCAGTACTAAAATACTACCTTTTTTTTTTTTTTTTTTTTNCGAATGCTGGAGGGCATTTCCTTGCACGTGCCAGTACTAAAATTTAGATCAATCACAGTGAAAAGCAAATCCTTGTGTCCCCTCAGAAGAGCTCTCTTAAACATGCACCTTGACTGAATAAACTGCTTTAGGCTGGTCTGTGAGGCCACACTCAAACACTGAGAAGAGCCTCAGTTAAGACTTCTTCAAGACCCTTAGTGCCACTCTGCTGTTTTTGCCAGAAAGGTCCTAAATGTAGTAATTTTTCATGGACTGAGCCACAAAACTCAAATTACTTCTTGCTCTTTTTCTGTCTCCTACTAAAAACCCTTGAAGCCACCATACTTAATCACACTGATTATAATTCAGTTCAAAAATCAATGAATATAAAACAAGAACTGGAACAGGACAGAATGCAGACCAGAAAACTACAAATCCATGAAAAATAGCACTGTTCAACAGCTGTTCTGATTTAATTTTAGGATAAACAGTAGAACACCTCACCTTTTGTTCTGCCTTGCATTGATTTAACACTTGCCATACTAATTTAAATCATTTAATTTGTAGAATTTTTAGATCCATCATCTGTCCCCACTCTTGGTCAATACTGTGGCTCAGCTCAAACAAGGAATTGATCTGCAGGCCACACGTTAGAAACCAGATTAACTTTTGTTGATTGATTTGCCTGCCTCTGTCCCCCACACATGCTAACTTTGGATCCCTTAAAGGAATCCATAAGGCTTTATGTTGAGATGCATTGATTTTACAAAATAATAAAATGATGAATGGGTGTTCAGCCTCCGAGCAGACATCTGAGACAAGCTTGAGGAGAAACACAAAAGAATCTCAAGACAGTGGAAAGTGCAGAGCTGCAACATCCCCTCCATTTCTGTTCAGATTTTCTCCTGACAGCTGTGGATCCGCTCTTACATCCCATGCAGACTTTGACAATACTTAGAGCAACTTCAGACACCCCACGTTTGCCAGCTCTAAACCTCAGAAGTGTGCTTGGCTGTCCCTCAACCCCAACATGCAAATAAAGCTCTTCTGGTTAAAACACAGCTGGAAGAGCCACCCTGCCCCTGGCTCCATCATACATGATGGCCCTGTGCTTCTTACTATCTTTGCTTTTATTCCTCTTATCTCTTAGTGGCGTATATTGAAGGTTTTGATCACCCTTCATTAGTGCTTTAAAACCACATGTCCTTCCTAGAGAATCATAGAATCATAGAATCATAGAATGCTTAAGGTTGGAAGGGACCTCTAGAGGTCATCTAGTCCAACCCCCCCTGCACACGCAGGGCCACCTAGAGCACGTGGCACAGGACAGCATCCAAGCGGGTCTTGAAGATCTCCAGAGAAGGAGACTCCACAACCTCTCTGGGCAGCCTGTTCCAGTGCTCTGTCACCCTCACCGTCAAGAAGTTCTTCCTTAAGTTCCCGTGGAACTTTTTATGCTTCAATTTGTGGCCATTTCCTCTGGTTCTGTCAGTGACCANTGCTGACTAGTCCTGAGCACCTTCTTGTCCTCCATGTGCCTGGAGACAACGGCCAGTATGAGCCGTTCCATCACTTTTCCAGGTACGGAGGTGAGGCTGACCGGCCTGTAGTTGCCCGGGTCCTCCTTCTTGCCTTTTTTGAAGACTGGCGTGACATTGGCCTTCTTCCAGTCCTCTGGCACCTCCCCCGTGTCCTTCCTAGAGAAGAATTAAAGTATTATTGAACTATGATTAAGGAGCCTCATTTGGATCTTAGTTTCTCTTAGCTGCATTTGATGCCCTTTATCTTACTGTGAGATATGTGAGAATTACATCTTCAACTTGGGCATGTAGCTCGGCAGTACTGTGCTTTATAGACCGGAACATAATTACACTGATTCTCTCTTCATCATTCTTTGCTTTTTATATAATACATAATCTGGATGCCTAGAAGTTAGGCATCATCACAAATAAATAATAAACACATGAATCTGTAAAGCAGCACCTGGAAACATGAAATATCTTTTCCAGAGGAAAATGATCCAGACACTCCCTATTGGAATCTGCTGAATTACTTTGATCCAAGGCAGTTGACTCCAAGCTTCTTTCTTTCTCCAGGTTAAAGTGTCAGGATTTATTTTCACAGTCTAATCACTACTTTGTATGGCCCTCACAGAAATCTCTTCGGAAGGAGATTTTTTTCCTATACATAGTCCTTGTAAACATGACTGCTTTTTGCAGGTCTCCACAACATGCTGCTTCAATTTGATCTTGTTGCAATACTTCTTTTGAACTACCACTTCAGCCCACTCCATATTCTATCCATTGGCTTCAAAGCAGATGATAAATGACCATGGAGGAAGGCACTTTAGGGCAAATTCTGTTTTGAGCTACACTTTGTAAATGAGCAGTAATTTGATTTCATTGCAATTACTCTGATTTAACACCAGCATTACTATTTCTCTCCTCACTTTCCTCTTCCATCAGGGATATTGTATATATTTTGTATTTAGGAATTTTGTCATGCTGAAAAATAAATCTTCCACACAATTTCTTGCTATTAATTTGAAATGGAACTTATTAATTTGCTTTTCATTGAACTGCAGGCTTTCTGCTTAGAAAATCTCTTTACAACTCTAATTAAACTGTTTATTGCCCTTACATTGCTAGCCTTTAGTACACACAAATAACAAGGAAAAAAAAATGAAGATCCAAAATAGAAGATATTAAGTTTTCATCTTCAGAGCACTGTTTGTATACTTTTATGATAATTATACTATATACTGAGTCTTCCAGGAATATATGATTTTTTAAAAATTAATAATTAGATTGTTTTTGTGTGCTCTGAAACTAGCATACTTTCTCAGACAAAGGCCATGCAGCTGACAACAGGGTTCCAGGTTGCCTCGGACCCCAGAGTTGGGGGTGGTCTTTGAAGCCTGCAGTGTTTCCCAATCTATTCTTATAATGAAACAAGTTTCTAACCTTCCTGAGGAAAAAAAACCCTCCTCACTTGCCTCGGGCAGCATTAGCATCACGCTATTCATTTATAAGCAAGTAAAAATATTCTGTGTTCCAGTTCGCTACTTTTATTTTCACCCATCTTGTTTACCCATTTGTGTGTATGGGAAGGTGTGTGTGTGGTCACATTTGTACATTCGCAAACATCTCGCAGGTTGCTTCTAGATGTCTGACAGAAACACAGCTACTGCCAAAAGGCATTTAAACCTGAGCGGTATTGCATGGTGAACGCTTTGCACGGCTGTTATATATGAACCTAGTAATTCTAGATGTTCCACTGTTTTGCTACCACACAGACCTTCTGTCCCATATTAGAGAGGGAAGCAAGGAGAGTTGAAGGTGGCGGTTGCTTCTTCCAGTAAATCAGAGGGATTTCTCAATCCTACCATCAAATGCTAAGTTCCCTGTTGCTGAGCACGCTGGAAGGGAGTAGGTCGCATGGAACCAGCAAGATGAGCGCAGCAGCGCGACCTGCCTGATACTTGCTACGGCTGCCTTTGGTGGAACTCTTCCTTGGGTGGTAGGAGAGCTTTCCTGTCCCAAAACAGGAGGTAACAGATATTGGTCTCCACTCTGCCTTTAGTTTACTTGGGGAATTAGCTGGAATGCTATGGTCACACATTTACCAAGGCCTTTCCCATTCTTTCCCTGAGCCTGCTAAGTTACTGCCCAGGAGGGGTACAAGGCAATGAGCTCTAGTTAGATTACTCTAATCTCATACCTATTGCTCAAACCTATTTAGGTGTGGCAGCAAGTTCTGAAGTCATGAGAACAGCAAGAACTGTACAGTATGGAGAGAAACCATACTGTTACTTAAATTATAAATTACCTCCAATAGGTAATATGATTCCCACCGGCCACTAGAGAGAGACTAACACATGTTACAGATCCTCAGTGGTAATGTGACTCCAGATCCAGTCACAAGAGCGTTCTCCCTGTGACAGGTCAAATCAGGAAAATCTGCCGCCTGAGGTGTGCTCTGCCTTCCCTGTCAGGAAACCAGCAACCCCCCAGCAAGGCAAATGCCTCTCGTGTGGCCTAGGATTCTACCTCAAAGCACAGAGGAGCAGGAAACACTGACAGGAACCAGCCCCCTTCCTGCGTGCGGGAGAAGGCCCCAGCTCTGCCCGAGTCCTCCTCGCTGCACCAGCATCTGAGAGGTGCTCACGCAACCCCTGCTCTTTAGCAGAGCAACAGAGCAGGATGGCTTGAGAAAGCAGGGAATGCAGGAAAGATGGAGGAGGTGGACTGTGCAAATGGGGCATAAAGAAAAGTTCACATGGTGAACACCAAAAATGATTTGTGAGCGCAGACAGCTCTGTATTCTGCTGGGAAACTGTCTGAAGGGATTGCAGCAAAGGCAAAGTCATCGTTCCCACTGCAGGGCTCAAAGAAGGCTGTGCTATCCCATCCTGGCTTTGCCCCTTGGCCTCTCCAATCCTGTGGATATAGTTCCGTAATTTAAAAGGAGGATATTTAATTATAGCTGTATATTTTAAGTTCAGGAGGGAGGAAGAAGGGGAGAAGCAGTTTTAAACATAAAACAATGCCCTTTTATTTATTTTTTTAATATGGGAACTCTACTGCCTTAATTTTATTTATTCTTACCCTAATTTAATGTGACATCTGTGTTTAAAATAAGCAAAAATTCCCTGTGTGCTACCGAACACTGAGAAAAAAGACTCGAGTGACATCTTTTCATAATACTGTCACAGAGAGGATAGTTGCCCAGAACTCAGAAATTCTGCATTTTGTGTCTATACATACCACTGTTTTTCCATGGGAACACGTGGAAATGGAAATGGCAATTCTGGCATATTTTGTGAATTGCTTGGAGACCGATGGATGAAAAGCAGATAGGATCAGGTAAATAATTAAACAACGGTCCATCATTTTTCTTGTAATTTTTCCCGTCCCCTAGTTCCCACATTGGTATGATTTGACATTAATCTAATAGGATTATTCACTCTAAATCCCTAGTTGTGCAGAGTAAATCAACAGCTGCAAGCCATATGATAAAACCACATTCCCTCTCACAAGTGTTACCCTTGAGACGGCCAGATGAGCATTTCTGGTTTGAGCTCCATTGCATGCAGTCCCTCCGCAGGAGGCTGCATTGCCTCCAGTCAGCTTTAGATCAGTAATTACTAGTATACAGTTTGCTGACAGTCTTCTGCGAGACCTCCCCAGTGTTGCTCGTGCCATGAGACATAAAGGCATTAAAACAGAGGCAGAAAAACACCATACTGTCTATAGTGTGCTCTGGGTTAGGTGCTCATGACCATGGGCTGAGGAGATGCATGGTCTGAAAAGGGCAGACAATGTCTCCATGAAAAGCTTTCCCATTTCACATTGTGCTCTTTCCCAAACACCTAAACTTTTTAAGGGCATGGGCAGAAAAACCTGCAATGGTTTCCCCTTAGGGAGTTTCCCCTTAGTAGAGAGTGAAGTTCTTGTTCAACATTTTAATTTCAAAATTTGTCACTAAATTTGCTGTTACCAAGAAATATGGCCAACAAAATTTCGGCCTCAACGGGAAATTACCCAGAAAAGTTAACTGGCTTTTTCCATTCTTTTTTTTCTAATGAAATAATTGTGAATAGTCCACTGCAAGAAACCCTTGTTTATTTAGTTCAATAGCACCCCAGAAGCAAGTTGAAAGCCACAGAAGGATTTTGGGGTTTGGTGACTGGTTAATGAATGGCATGACCTGGCATTATAAAGCTTTCAAAGTGGTGAAAATGGTTTTCTTCAATAAAAAGCTGCTGCATCATGGAGTTACAGAGTGGGAACTTAACAGAGACTTTTTCACAAGCCTTATTATAGAGTTGTTATTGTAGTTTATTTCATATTGTGTTTATTATAGGAAACTATATTTTAAAATTATGTGGATATCTTTATTCCACTTTCACCTCTCCCATAAATGTGTCAGAGGCAGATATATTTATGCTAATAAACATTAAGGAATATTTATCACCTTCATTCCTTTAACAAAAACTGCACATCAGCCTTTTCTAATAAAATTACAATACAAACATGATTAAGTCTCAGGATATAAAATAATGAAGGTAGTGCAGAAGCTCAAAGCTGTGCCATTTATGAGTGATATCTGCCCAGTGCTGGATGCGATAAGATGTGGAGAGCTTCAAGTCTCAGTATTTAAACCTCCATTTTATCTGAAATTAATTTCCTCTAATCACATTCTCAGCAACAGCATGGCAGTTTCTTCATAGCTGAGAGGCTTTCGTTAACCAATCTATAATATGTCTCTTGCATTGAAAGAGTGAAAATGGGTAGCTCTGAATACTAATAACATAGTAAAGAACAGGAAAAAAAAGTAGAACGGCTTTATATAGTCAGAGGTTTTACCAGTTAATATCAAAAGTTGGGCTGAATTACTGAATAAAAATTATTTTATTGTAAATCTGCAGCTAAATTTGGAACATATTAAATCAGCAATGATTGATGAGTTGCTTTTTTGAAAAGTGAAAAAACCCTTATTTTTCAAGAGACTTCAGGGACAAAGATTTCATGACTACTAATGAGTTGGCATCTTTTCTAACCAAAAACATCTATATCCAAAATCTCTCTAGTTCAGGAAGCTCACGATGAATTCTTCTTAAGGAGGGCATTTGAGGAATGCAACAGTGTTTATGTACAGATATTATTCTCCCAGAGAAAGAAAAGTGGGCAAAGATCAGCTATGCGTGTTAGACATTAATCTGTGCTGTACCATTTCTGATGAACATTTCATGAAACTCCTTTCCAGATCTTCTGGGACTAGTATTTCTTGTGGGCTGAAACAGCAGTTTAATGAAGATTGTGATTGCATCTTTAATTCTGAGCAAGTATATTTTGGCTCAGGCCAAACAAAGAAGAGTTTTGAGATATGGAAAAGACGTTGCCTTCTGGATCCTGGCAGGTGCCGTTCATGGAAAAGATAGAAGAAATGCTGGGAACCTGCTGGCTTTGACAAGGAGAGCTTTGCAGTGCAGTGCAGGTATCTCTTGGATTCCCTTCCAGGAGATGACAAACTGAACCATAGCCTGAAGCAGAGAAAGGCTTTCCTTGGGAAAAGCCTTCTGAAAGATCTCTCATTCACACAACCTGGCTCTCCTCTATTGCATCTGCAGTTCAACTCCATTTCTGTCCCACTGCTGATTATGCTGTAGGACTCTCTTGCCAAAAATAACCATAAAAGGGTCACAAGCTAAGCCAAAGGTCTATCTAAGCATGGCTAACATTTACTTGTTCACAAAGCTTTCAAAAACATCCACATTTCCAGCAGGGCTCTGACAGCAGAATTTCAGCATATGGAAAAGAAAATTTACTTTTTACACTAAAAATAAACACAAGATGTTCCGGTGCTTAATTTAACTGCCAGTGTTTCTGATTCTTCCTTTCACATTTAAAAACCTTTATCTTAACTTTAGAATAAGGGTAACACATATTTCAGCCTGGAGAAACTGGAGGTCTTGCATCTCAGTCTCAATTTTGCCTCATGTAGTATTAGAAACCAGACACAAGACAGTGTTTTTCTTGCCTATAAATGTAGACTGGAGGCAGCACTGAACTGAATATAAAGTATCTGTGCAGTCAAGTGGCCAGTTCCCTGAATTGTGGTGGGGGAGCTCATGTTATAGAGCTCAAAAGTGAGGAAAAAAAAAAAGCCATGATTGACACTGGAATTCAGATCACAAAATCATCTAAAGTACAATGGCTGAGTACAGCAGCAGCCCTCCGTGATATTCTTTATCTTTACAACACACTCTTCCAACAGAGAAAAGTAATATAGGAAGGCTAGGATATACAGTAGGATATATAGAAGCTATATACATACAAAGCAAAGACCACAACCAACAAAGTGGGAGTTTCCTTATTGTTGTATAATCAAGAATGCACTCTGTTTACAAGCTATTTTTACTTACTGCTTAGGAGATGAAAGTTTTCTGGTAACACATCTTTGTCACATGGTTACAGTTTTCACCTGATGAAGTTTGGAGCTGCACTGCCCATTGCAAAATTATAGAATGGAAAAGTTTTGACATGCAAAATTCAATTCAGAGTATTAAGTATATTCCAGCAGCAAATAAAGGGAAAAAATAGTGATACTTTCTGAAACATTTCATCTTTTTTTGATTCTGTATTTGTCGTGTTTCATTCCATTAGAATTGTGGCCAAAGCATTACTCATGGCAACTTCTGTTGCCTCAGAGACAGCAACATAATCAAAATATAGTGCCATATTTACAAGCTAGGTGCTTAAAATATTCATAGAATTATTTTATGTCTTAGTCTTTTAAAACAGTGTCCAACCACTTAATCAGCAGATGTTACTGAAAATAGACAGAAAATATATGTTTGTGTATTTAGACAATACATTTTATTTATAATTTGAGCTCATTAATAATGATTTTGATTATTTATTTTTAAGTATTTTGAAGAAATTAAACAAAGACCAGACAACATTAAATAATTGGAGAGTATTTCAGTTTTAATCACATGAGCTAAGAAAAATATAGTATCTCTGTGATGAACTTCTGGAACTAATTTTGAAAATAAAATGGTTCATTAGAAAAATATGAAAGATAAATAATTTATTTCCTTACTTTTCATAGGTTGTCTACATCAACTTTGAAGTTGTGTTTCTTTGCCGTAGTAGATTATTTGTATTAAATACACACACACCTGCATTTGTCCTTTCTCTATATGCAGATTAATATACATTTTCTACAGAAATATTTCAAACATTTAAAAAATAGAAAGGATTTTTGCTTTAATCCAACATATTTTATAACTGTCATATGCAAATACTCAAAATCACTCTGAATGTGGGAGGGAGAAATTCCTTCAGTGACTAATGATGGATGAAAAACGTATGTGCTTCAGGGAAAAGGAAATATTTGTAATATGAACTAAGGCATCTGAGGACAAGGGCAGGAGGGAACTGGGGCTGTTTGTTGTTGTACATTTCATAGAAGACAGCATCTATAAACAAGTTATGTCTACTAATAACTGAAAATTCATAACTGTACTGAACTGTTAAATTGGAAAGAGTTGAAAAACGCTGCAGTTTTTGGATATACAATTCATGTGATATTTGGCAAATACAATATATTGTGACTCTAGAGCTAGCGATGCATTTTCTAAAATACAATGCATGGAATTGCTTGCAGTGAATCCAGGGACCTCAAGAGCTATAAGACACTCTTCTTCCAGAACACAGACTGCTCTGGAGATATCTAGTCTAGCCAGGGAACATTCTCTGGTCTACCCAAAGCTGAGCCAAGCTCAACAGTAGATCCAGCTTCAAGGTGAGACGATGCTACTCAGGGTACTTCTCCCAGGATGGAGATTCTCCTCCATGACTGGGCATCCAATTCTAGCATCTAGTCATCATTTGGTACTGCCTGGGTGGAGCTGTGTCTCTGTGTGCACGTCAGTTAAAGAGAAAGTACACTGCTTCGGAAAGAGTGAAGCAGCATAATAGTTATAAATGTTGACAAGAAGAAACTCAGATGCTAGGAAATCTTGGCAGGCATCTGTAGGAAGATGAATTTTCATCTGTGACTTACCTTGGTGTTGAAAATCACTAGCTTTTTTCAGTCCTTGACCTTCCCGACACTGCTGTATGTTCCAGGTATATCCACATTAGGAGACCTGGGAAAATAAGACATTTATCAGATAAGAAGGTTTAACACTTAACAATGGGTTTGGTGGCCAGCAATCTTCTTTTACTTAATTTAAGATTCATATGTAAATTAGCAAATTGCCTAGTAGAAGAAAATGCAAATAGAGCTTATTCAGCTTACAAATAATTTCATATTATAGACCCTACTCAGTCCTTGAAGTCTACTTCTAAACAGGGTGCTCTCTGCAGTATCTCTAAACAGGCGGGGACTGGCAGGGACATCCAGTTCCAGTTATACAAGAATAGGCAGCATTTTATGCTGTCCTGTGCTGAAAACCAGCAAAGTTAATCCAAACACCAATGGGGAAGATTTATGAAGCCAAGTCAAAAAAAAAAAAAAAAAAAAAATCTATCAAAGAGCAGGTAGAGAAATCAATACAAAGAGCAGCAAGATCATTTCAATACAAGTTATATTTTTGGCTTCATTAGAGGACAGGGGAGTAACTGGTATATAAATTAAGTACATTTATTTTTAAAAAATAATCAGAAAATCATTATCATATTGGCTATAGGTATGTGGAAGCTTATCTGATTGATAGCTGAGACAAAAGCAATAGGACCATTGAAGAATCTGATTACACTTAATTAAATTAAGACTGTGAACAAATATGCCAAGAAGAATGCAGAGATTTTGGCTTCTTTCCCAGTTATTTTCTTAGGGGCTTTCCTCTAAGGCAATATTTGTGCATCTCTTTTGTTGGCTGAACTTTCTGAAAGTCAAGCTTTCTGGTGACCTCATGCTGTAATATTTACTATAAAAGAAAGAATAAGCCTATGTGCAACTGATAAAAATGATAAAGTTGCTGTATTTATTTTTGTGCTTGACTCCAGAGGTTAACAGAAAATACTTAACCTTGAGGGAGATGGTGGGAGGACGGTGAGATATTTTTCTGATTTAGAGTCAAACACAATTTATGCTGCCTTCCTTTTCCAATGACAATTACCACTTATTCCTCCTTTTAAGGGTTACATGTCACTGGTTAAGAAACATCCCCTGTGATAGTTTTGTTAATGTGTCAACCTCATTTGGGTATAGATCGTACACTCAAACTCCAGCCCAGTTAAGGTCATCATATTTTATGAGTGATTGCTGAATAGATCTCAACAGACTCCAGCTGATTTTAAGAATAAGCCATATGCAGATATCACTTGGTTATTAGTAGCCCTTAAAAATGAAAAACAAAAAAACAACAAAAGAAAACCTGATCTCTCAGAAGTTGTTTCAGGTCTTCTTACTCTCACTGATAACAGTGTTTGCATTTCTTCATTTTTTGATCCTTTATTTATTATGCAATTGGGGACAGAGAGAACAACATTTGAGTCAAAGGCTACACAAGTCATTCTGGAAACAGTGACAAAATTATATCTTAACTTTCTGTCTTGCTGTAGAGAGTTAATTATAGCCAATAAGCCTTCAGTTAGCTTCTGCCTTCAAGATGATACTGACAGTCTGAAGAAGTAATCCAAGAAGTAGCAAGCATGACTGCTTAGTTCTAAAAATATTTTTTAATAAAATGTGAGCTGATAAAACTCTCCTCTTTTTTTACAGAGAAATGTACAAGAAATCCAAAAAGGGACAACTCTCTTTTCTTTCCCAGGACTTAATTTATACCCTGAAACATGAGGGTTAATTGCTTTCTTAGACTTCTTCTAATTTGTTTTTAGTATGATGATATAATTACTCATATCAATACATTAACAAATCAAAACTTTGGGTGTTGTATCCGATAGTACTAAAATTCTGGGACAGCTGTAGAGCCTGCAGGGAATAAAACAACTCATCAACTCCAAACCTTTTGCATTAGGTAACCAGAATAATATGTGTGCAATACACTTCTTTTGTCAAAAACTTTGACATGATGATCTTGTTTTTAATTAATTGCTAACCCAGATGTGAGCACATAATAAAGGCCAATCTGGGGAACTCTTTATGGCCCCACTTATGAGTTCAGCTTTGCATCTGACTGAGTGATGCCATCCCAGGGGTAATGAATATATAAAGCTCTTTAGACATCCTGAAATTTCCAGAACACAGTTGCTTACAGAATAGTTTCTCCTTTTTCAATACCTTGTGAAAAATAACAGTATTCCTCAACTGGCTGCCCTAATTAAGATCCACTGAGCTTCAAGATTAACTTTAAAAAAACAGCTGTTTTTCTTAGCCTTATCTGGAAAACTTTGGGTCGACAATATAGGCCACTGTGTATGATATGTTGGAAACTCATTTGGAGCCTGTATCTTTCATCAATGAGATATAGCCATTGCTCTGAACACACCTGGACAATTTCTATGTTATGTCCAGCAACAGCAATGCAGTAGAGTGATGCGAGAGGACAGAATAGGTGGAGATCCTCTTGGAAATACATATTATTAAAAATGGACATAATAAGGCATGAAAGAAGGTTTCCATGACACCTGCTATAACCACTTTAGATCTGTGCATGTTGGTAAGAGCACAATAAATATTTCATAACATGAACTTGCATGGCATTTTCACAGAACGTGGTTGTATTTGGGTATCTTCCTTTGCTGTTTTGTAAACAGTTCAAGTTACAATCAGATTAATTTGACAGTGTGTATGTAATTTGGCTTGTGCTCACACAGTGACTTTTTTGCCTTCAAAATGTATATTATGTCTTAATGACTATTTTAAGGCAGAACTCTGGAGTATCCTCATAGTGTTTCTTTGCCAAGAAGTCCTTAAAAAAGTTCATTTAATTTTCTACCTTTGATCTACTCCCTTAGGACATTTCTCTGTTTGCTCTGTACTCCTGATAGGAAAATGACTTGTTTGTATCCAGTGCGTGATGGGACAATGAAGCCAGGCCCATCTGGACTCTGCACTGGCAAGGCTGCTCAGCTAGTCAGCATTTTGAAAGAGAGTGTTTCGATCAATACTGTTTTTTGCGGGTGGCTGGGAAACCAGAGAGATAAAAACAGGTGAAATCAGTCTAGGATTTAATTTGTGTCAGCATCTGATAGCTAAACACAGAATATTTCTATCACCAGGCCGAGTATCTGAGTTTGGGTGAGGCTAAGTATTTCACAGAAGAAACTGATTCTTGTGCAATGTTCTCATGGGACCCAACAGAACAGGTCTGTGACTCCTGGCAGGAGAGAGACTGAGCTTTGCAGAAAGAGGGAACATGCAGAAATGCATCCGACCGTCCTTTCACCCTGCTAATAAATGGCAGGCATAGCTGAGTGCATCATCTACCTCGTTCAGGATCATGGATGTTCTATCCTGAGAGCTGACATTTAGAGACTATGTTCCAAAATAGCTTAGAAATAGGGGAACGTGGGTTTTGGAGGTCACCACTGCCATTAGGTGGGAGAATTCACTGGGGGGACTTTGTATACGGAACTGTGGAAACCTTATCTACTAGCTCCCTTGTAAATGTCCACTTATCTACACAGAGCAGCGCATTTAGCACCAGCAGCTCATAACTATTGGATTAGAGACCATGCTTCTGACTCGCTGTAAAGTAGGAACTCGTGCAGGAAGCAAATTTTTCATGTTTTTCACAATGTGTTTCTGTTGTTGTTTTTGATTTGAAGTCCGTGTATACAGAGCTTAGCTTGCCGTAAATCCCCTAAGGGGCCTTCCTGTTTTCCCTGTGTAACATGCAGTAGGCTGCAATATGCAACTTTTTCTGTGACTGTAGCAGATGTGTTCAACAAAACAGTGTCAGGGCTTCATAAAGATAAACTTGACTTCATGGCAGAAAACACCTTCCCTGTCACCAGCAGATGACCCAGCTCCAAACATTCAAAACCCAATCTGTAAGAATGAAACAAGCCGGATGTTTTCTCAAGAGCAGTACTTAAGTTTCATGACACTAAATATTTATGATTTTCAAAAGATATTGTGAAAAAGAACAGTTGTTTGCCTGACCAAGTTTCCATGTCAACTGCTTGCATCACCGAGATGCTTCCTGCTCTGTATTTTGGTCACTCACTGGACTTTAAATAGAGGTCTGTGTTATAAATCACTGAATTATGCTTGAAGCCTGTTGGTAAAGCATTGAACAACACGACTTGACCAGCAGTTTTTGCTCCCTACAGATATAAAACAGACTGAAGAGGTGTTGAAAGACCTGATTAACAGGCAAAGAGCAGTGTTTGATGCTTCGTGTTTGCAAGTTGTCAGCGAGCAGCCCAGAAGGGCTCATGGCACCAAGGGACGAGCGCCTGGCCCCAGCTGCCTGCGCTCACACCCTGCCCCAGCTCCTCCTCCTACCGCCCCAGCACCCAGTGCTCTGAAAACAGTGGAGGAAACCACAATCCAGGAGTATTTAACCCTCTTTTGCCATTCAATTTATTTTAATAGCTGAAAATTATTTTAAAAACAAAGAGCCCACATCTCTAAGCTTTTTAGCACTAGAAGATATGCTGTGACTAGGGACTTTTAAAATGTATTAACACTATAAATTTAAATACCAGTACACTGGACTCAGAGTGGGAAATACATTCAGCAGCATAAAAATTAGAAATTAAAAGAGCTATTAATTTGCCTTGAAATCCAAAACTGTAATGCTTAGCAGTGCTGCTGTTTCAGTTTTATGGTTGTCTCTTACATCTTTTAAAATATAATTCATTGCATTAGTGTAGTCAGTTCTAAGGCTATACACATATTTCAGCTAAACTGTATTAGTAATTTATGATTATGAAAAGACATCTGAGGTTTCCAAAACCATCTCAATGAGTGAGACACCTAGTAACATACTTTAATGGAAAAACGTTCCCAGCCTTACACATACGGCTACTTTGCCAAATTAGATTGTGATTATGGACATATTTTGTAATTAAACTGGTTTCAAGGAAGTGCTGGTAAGTTGCAGCAATGTTTTCTCCTCAGTCATTTTGGTTTACAGTGCAAGTGCATACCTGTGGCTAAGCCTGAATTGGCATTAGGATACGAAAGCATTAGCACATGAAATCCACGGGAGTGCTTAACTTTAAGAAGTCATTGCATTTGCATTGATTTTTCTGCAAGTTTTGAAAAAAAAAAAAAAAAAGTTTCTTCAAGCTGTTATTAGGGCTGGGGTTTTATCACAGACCCAATCTTGGGCAATCCCACTCTTACCCCATTTGTAAGGCAGCTGATGATGAAATTTATGGAACGGATTCTGAGGAAGGAACGTTTACAGAGACCAGGGTCCCTCAGCCTGGAAAAGCTTCAGGAACATGCGGCAGAGATCTAGGAATCACAGAGGGCATGGAGAGAGCAAAGGGACAACACCCTGATTCTCCTGTACATCTAGTAAAACAAGCATATGTCAGATTCAAAATAGCTATCCTTCTCCATAAGGTGAGCTGGAATTTTTAGCACCATGGGATGCTGTAGATGCTAAAAGTTTGCATTGGTTGAAGAGTAACTGAAAAGCTACTGGGAGAAAATCTGTTGAATACTCTTCATGTGTAAACCCAGTACGTCTGTGACTTTTCTCACTGCTGTTCACCATCAATGAATTATTTTCCTCCTCGACAGACAAGCAGTACTGCTTTCCAAAACATTACCTAACCTAGGAGTTCCCAGAAAAAAACCTGGAGTCCATATGGCTGCCAAACCAAAGTTGTGCCACCTGAAACTGAAGAAAACACACAAAACCCAAGCTCACAAAACCCATGTCAGCTCACTGTACATTATTAACAACTCAGTTTTCACAGTTTGGCAGTTCAGTATGTTAACTCATCAGCTTGAAAGAAGCTGGTGGGCCACGGGATTTTTCACCTGCAGTCAGCAAACGGGAAATAAGCAGATGTTGTTCCCCTTTCTTTCACACTGTGGAAAAGCAGCATTCCTGCTCACTTGCAATGGTTACTTAATAGGTAACAGATTCAATCATCAAAATGCACTGTAAAAGCCATTTCAGAGAATCTGCATAGTGGTATCTACATATTGAAGAGCCACTTTTAAACAGCACCCTAGAGATCTTCAATGCATCAAGCTGAGGAGCTCCAGCATTGTGGTCCTAAGCAGCATGCTGTAACCACGGACAACAGAAGCCTGATCTTGGTATTGAATGAGCAAGGACAAGTTTCGGTATTCCAGTGTTACACGTCAAAGCATTTCTAGGAATATGGGAACTTTCCAGGTGCTGTGCATATTTTTTATAAATAGTAAAGGAGTGGCAATATCTCAGAATATTCCTGCTATTCCATTTCAGTATATATTTTCCAGCTCCACTAAACCAGTCACAGAAATGAATTGTCCCGGTTTTCCAAAATCAGCACAGACTTCCAGCGTAATCGCACAATAAATGTAAGAATTCCCAACCATGATGGTACGATCTTGAAAGAAACATACACAAGGAGGGAAGGGTTGACTGCCGCTTTTTCTCTGTTGTTCTTGCACACAATGGTTGTTTAAAGGTAGATTGAATTTGCCATTATGAACATGCTAAAAATGTGACCTAGAAATACCTTACCATTGACATACGGATTTGTGTATTTAATACTGCTAATAAAACAGTATTTTCTGGATTTCTCTGTCAGTTTTTGATAGTATATGCTCTTGAAATAAGCTGGTAAATTGTAGTTAAATGGTGTACATGATTGGAAGCCAATAATCCTTTTCATAAAAGGGCCACTGTAATTAAAAACTCTGCTCTTGAAAAATACTTGGTGCACATGGGCAGCTCTCTTTCCCAACCACATGCCAAAAATTAGTAATGTCAAACTTCCTAGTGGAGTCCCGTGAGGTATGTAATTTAAGTGGAACTGGAGTGTGCAGTAGCGCGCAATGAAACCATGATCTTCTGTACTAATTAGGCCATCAAATTATTTTCATTACTAAATATAACTTAGTTATTTCCTACCCCCATGTTTGAAGATTTTAAAAACTTCCCTTAATAAAATTTCACTTTCCAGCATGAGTTAATTTGATCATAACCTCCATTCTATACATCCCACTGTGGTGTGCACATGCTGCTCGGTCTAACGTTAATTTTCAAATGAATATGTTCCAAGTACACAGAACCTATTTATTTTCCCTTCCCGAATGTGCCTTCTTTCCTAGCTCAGACAAACTTGCTCAGTGGCATGAACATCCTCCAAAACAAGCTTTCAGAAGCACTTCTGCTATTTGTTTAAAAATTGTTTTGGACATGTGGCTCAAAAGTTTTTAGCTTTTCTTTTTTCCCCAAAAAACTATTTGACTGCATAAGAAATACTTTAGCCCAAGCATGCTGCTTTAGCACAAAAGGCTTCGATGCCTCTGATACAGTTACCAATCACAGCTAACCGACTACAGTTTCTGCTCAAAAGCAGATTCATTATTAAAATTAGTGCATTCATACACAGTATAAAAAGATTACAGGCAATACTAAATTAATTGTTTATCCATAACCCAATGCCAACAAAGATAATGGATAGTTATACAACTATGGAAATTTTAATAGCTGGATTCCCTGATAAACTTCTCTTATCTTGGATGACTCTACACTCCCCATATTTTAATGATGGCTGAGTGAAATTTTAATGACATGGTTATGTATATATTATAATCTTGTGGAAAATGTGCATTTTGTCTTAGTTTTTTGGGGGAGGAGGTAGAGGGAGGGAGTATTTGTTTTTTCCTGATAGAATGAGAAAGAGGAGGACAGAAAAGTCTATTAGCATCTATCACTTTGGTTTCCCTGTTTAGCATCTTAAAATTGTGGATTATTAGAACTTGACAACTGCCAGATCTTGCTCATGTGCCTAGTAGATCTGACATCTCTTTGCTCTCACCTGCACCTTATAACACCTCAGTAGGTTTCTATTCCTACTTCCAGGCGGGCTCAAAACACTACAAGAATATATTCTGTCCATAATAATTTATTTTAATGCCCTGAGAAGACCTACTTCCTTAGCAGCACAAACAGGAGAACATAAGGAAGCGATGAAAAGAAATCAATGCACCTTTTCTATAAATCCATTTTTTTTTTTAAATCAAAATTGTCCTGTATCAGCACTTATCTTCCAGACAACCCTTGCCATAGCTTTGAGGGCTGAGAATGCACTTTTTATTTAGCTGTCACGCAGGGCTGTGTTAACCAGGCACTGTCTGGCTGACCGTGTGCCCAGCAGCACAGCAGGGTGAGCTGAGCTTACAGCACCTCTCCAGGCTGACCTGCTGCCCGCCGGCCCTGTGCAGCCTGGGCCTTTCCCGCACGTCACGCCAGGACTCCTGGACAGAGCCTGGACGTGGAGCTGAGCAGCCTGGGCCTTTCCTAGCCGCCGTCACCCACACGTCTCGCCGGGACTCCTGGACAGAGCCTGGACGTGGCCATCAGCCCGCACGCTGTTAGCTCACGCCATGGCCTGGGCAGTCTCCGCTTGGAAAAGGATCTGTGCAGCAATCCCATCTCCTTATCCCATCTCCACGGTGGGATAAACACCATGGTGTTTAAAAGGCAGCTAAAATAATATAGCTGGGCTCTGGATGTTATTGACACTATCAGTTCTCAGCTTCCTCGGAATCATGATGTATTTGTCTGCCCCCTGTTGCCAAATGCAGTTCTTTTCTGGCAAGCTGCACGGTATCTCCTCCAGGCCCCAGCTCCCAGAGTTGTGTAATTACGTGAGAAAGCCAGCACCAAATCAAAAAAAATCCAGAAAAGCAAAACAAAATCTTTCTAGGCCTCATGTTTGTTGCAAAAGGTTTGAAAACACCTGAGAGCACACCCTAAGGCAAGAAAAAGCCTGTGCTATCCTCCTGTTTCTTCATGACTTTTAAGATCATTTCATAAATTTTCTGAGTTCTGAGCCTGTCATTTTCAATGCATGGGTTTGGCATTGCTAATGTAAATACTCAGTAATTAGCACAAAGCGTCCCTCTGTTTTGGAAGCTGCTAAGTCACTTAGTTATGAAAAGTATTACTCAATGCAAAAGAGCCTTCATGTACTAAAGCACTACATGTTATATCGGTATTGCAGGCTCTCAAGTAACAGTAATCTGTAGGATCAATCCTACAGATTTGAAAAAAAAGACACTATATTATTAAGATATAATGAAGAAAAGCAGGATAATGCTCCAAGTTCCAGCATGGCTAAATGTTTTTTTCAGATTGTGAGAAATTTGTCTTAAACATCGATGCATTGTTGGGTTTATTAATATTTTGCTTGGTGTAGTCCACTAATGAGGAAAGAAATTGCCATTCGCATTACCATGTACTTGTAATTCTGAGATATGGACTGGTTTTTTATTACAGACTAAGCTGAAATAATTGAACTCATTTCACTTAGGCTGGCCTTTTCAAACTGAAGAAAGGTGTTTTTCTACCTTATCTCCTCTTCAGGGCAGGAGAAAGGCTTCTGCAGTTATCTAGCAAAAAGCAGCTGTTTAATGATTCTCTCCTCTTCTGCCTGTTAGCTGATATCATAAAAGTGAAGCCTTTGAGAGAAATCTTTCCTCTCATTTTATAGTCTACATTATCTTATATCTACCAATATTGTCCTTTCTGGAATTAGCCTCAAAAAAATGCATAACTATTCACATCCGCACGTGCTGGGATCGTAACTTTGTGAATGCGTTAGAGGAAACACGAATACTCCATGCACACACGCATCGAGAAGCTTCCCTGCAGTTTGTGGACACCGACCGGGGCTCTACCAGCTTGTCCAGCTGCTCACACCACCTCCTTTCCAGATAAGCACTATTCCTTAACGGTTACCCTTGAACTTTGATCCCAAGTTATGTTTAAGCACCCTGAGCATCGTCAGCATCTAAAGTCTGCCCAATTAAGGACGCTGACCCAAAGACCCTAATGATGAGGAAGGTCCTGCTAAGATGCATTTCAATGATATGAAAAAATACATTTCTGCTCTGGCCTGCCTGTTAATTACATATTTATGATATCACAGAAGAGCAATTTTTTGTCTAGTTCACTAGAATTCACAGAAAGCAAAATGTGCATCCACCCGAACATATGCAAACATACCATTTTCTAGGCTCCCCTGCCTAGAAATTGTCATTCCGTTACTCATCCAAAAGCAAAATGTGACTTTCTACATTAACTGTATTTACAAGGCACCAGATAATTCCAAAACAAGATGTGCTTGCTGAAATGTAAAATGATGGGCTGTCAGGAACAGTTGATGCAGGTCTTCTGCACAACATGGCATAACAGCCCCCAGCTTTCAAGTAATTTGCATCATTTAAAGAAGCCAGCTCATGTTGTAGCAAATAGACCTTTCTCCTGCAACTTTCTCCAGCTTTTGCAAAAGTATTTCAGCTCTGCTGAATGCCAATGGCAGTAAAATATCTCACTTATTTCTAATAGCCTCCCACTCTAATGAGCCCTCCCTTCTTCCCTATGTCCAGCTGTCACTCAGGCTGAATGACACTGTTGTTATTCTGTTTGTCAAGGTTTTAGAAGTGCACTACCAAAAAAGGTATTCAGTCTGGAAAATATGCTATGTGTTCTTGGAACTGCCTATAATTGGTGAACTCATGACTTTATATTTAAACTCTGAAACTTAAGAATTTATCAGCAGGAATAGTAAGATTTCGGGCACGTTTTATTAATCATGCTCATTTAGTGTGACTTGAGGAGATCGTGTGTTTTGTTCCCTCTTTCTTAGGATTTGCTTCTCCATAATTGGCAGCAGCAGCCAGTGTTATGGGTAGAAGACCCACTCCCACACGTGTCCCCACTGAGGATTCACCTGGGCCAGTCCCACCACAGAGCTGCTCTGCCAAAAAGCTTTAGCCACATCTTGGCTCCTAACTCCAGATCTCTCCTCTCCCACTGTCCTTAAGATTTGTGCCTAAAAGCGCAGACCAAAGCTCAAGATGCTTACAGAGATGCAAACAAGGATCAGCTGCCAGTGACTGAAGCCATAAGGTGTGTTTTGGGAGGAAATGAGGCCGAGCTGGTGCTGCTGCTGCCCCAGCTGTGGGCACTCACTGTGCAGGGGAGCTCTGTCCATGCACCCACCAAGGGAAGGAGAGGCAAGAGCCAGAACCAAGCAGTGCCTCCTCTTACAAAGATGCCCCTTGTCTACAGATGGTTGGAAAAAGCAACAGGCAAAGTCACCTTCGTTACAACCTGCCCTACAGGCAGCTCTGTGTAAGGAGAGAACAGCAGAGTTTGTGTAAGACCCCACCTGCTCGCACAGTGACTGCCTTCAGGCACAACCGCAGCCCCAAGGAAAACTGTAATTACTTGCTTCAGTATGCACTGAGGAGGGGCTGATTTTTCACTTTAGTCTTTGCTTGAGTTGAGGGGGAGGGGATTTCTTGTCTCATTTACATTGCATGGAATAAAATACATGTGTCCCGGTGCCCACGCATAGCATGCTGTACCCATCACCCATCAGGATAAGGAGCTTCTTCGAGCAATCCCCGAACAGGGCGGGTTTAGCTGTCAATAGTTAGCAGTGTCTTGTGACTAGGTTCAAGTTGCAGATGTTGTTAATAAAGGTTTATAACAGACTCTCTTAAAAGAAATCTGTCTGCTTATAGCCCATCTGTATGCAGGCACACTTTTTCACAATTGCTTTGTCTCTTTTGTTCTTGATTTGTGATTTTGCATTTTTGAACTTGTAATTTCACTTCCAGTTCCTTATTTATATATTGCAGTACACAGTCCGTGAACTATGCCTTGTGTTTTGATGAACATTTCCTTTGGTAAAAACAGCAGTACAGCAGGCCAAGCTGCCACTATCAGCTTGAGCCGCTTCTGGTGGCTGGAAGCAGAGTTGCTCTTATTAGTGCAATTAACTTTTGTAGCTTAAAAGAACGTGCACCCTTGCTGATCTACAGTATACAGTTGCTGATTAAATTCCAAAAAATTCATTTCACCAAGACATTTTGTTCTATTCCAGTTCTCTTGGGATGATCACATGGTCATTCAAAAATTGTTGATATGCACTATTCTGTCATTAAAGAGAGCCGAGAAAGCTCCTAATACAGAGACATGAATTATTTCTTTTGAATCAGACTACAGCAGGCATTCTAAAAATATCCGAGGAGAAAACAAGTGTCTTAAAAGCCAAAAAAGTAAGTAACCAATGGATAAACGTAGTTGAGAAGCGAAAAAAAAAAAAAATCCTCCAAACAATCAAAAAATCCAACCAGAAAAGAAGGCCGTGAAGTGTCACTGCAGACAGCCACAAGGGAAGGAGAAGCAGCAGAGCAGGCTAGTATGTTCAGCAGGGTGTGGAGTGGCTGGGAGGGAAGGGCACTCTGGCTGTGGCGACGGTTTCTCTCCGTGTTATCTGTCCCGATAACTTTCATCACCAGGTTCAGCACGTGTCCCCCTGATGCTCCAAGGGAGCTGCCGGTTGCTCCTCCTTTCTTCCCTCCAACCCAGGTTTTTCTCCTGGATCTCTCAGGAGCAGTAATTGCCCCAGGCGCTGCTGCAAGGTATCCAGGGACCCATCCCAGCCGAGGCAGCAGCCTGGGCAAAATGCAGCCACGATAAGACACTCCCCTGCATTTTCTGTTGCCTGTTTTCAGGTCTTTCCTTTCTTTTCTCTTCCTATTTATTTATTCATGTTAAAAAAAAGAAAAAAGGTACTGCCCTTGTAACAACCTTCCACTTATTATCTAACCATATATGGGTCCTCTGTCCCATATACATTTACATTCACTTTATTATTATTAAATTAGTCCTTACTACACACTCTTCCTCAGCAGTTCTCCCCATGTTTTCTACCAGAAGAATTTGTTTCATTTCCATGCCTCTTACGTTACAAGCTTTTTAGAGCAGGAACTCACTTTTTCCCTGTGAAAGAACATTCTTACTCTATGCAGCATAGATTGGAACGCACATATTGCACATATGGACTTACAGCACAAAGATACTGAGCAGCTTTAAACCTTAATTATTACTCATGATATATTTGCAGTTTTATGGCCACATTACATTATTAGTCAAATAATATCTGTCTTATGAAATTAAATAACACATGGTTTTGGATACTCCCTATAGCCACATGTCAGTCATTGTGGTATGTTTGCTTGGAAAGCGGGAGCAACAGTGAAGCCAACAGAAATATTTCTACCCATTGGCGAGAAGTAAAATAAAAGACCCGGTTGCTTTACAACTGCAACAAGCAAAGTAAATTCCCTTCTACCCCAGCCCAGTCTAAATGTCAAAAAAATGTTAACATCTTACGCACGTCAAAATTTATTTATGAAACTGTTTGCTTGTCAGCCACTGCAGTACATTCTGTCCCTCTGCTAAGATACTGTAAATTCATGATGATTAGTAAAATTCTCTTTGGCAGGAATATTTATATTTATCTGAAAGAAAATTCTGCTTGCTTCCTTGCTGAGTCTTTCAGTGATTAGTGGTATGCAATTACACCAAGCTCTCTCCCTGCGCAAGAGCACTAGTTTATGTCAAGCAATGTTTGTGAGTTCAACAGGAGAATTTCAGTTTGGCTAATGCCAATTTTCTTCCCGGAGAGCTTCACATTTTTTTTTTTCTGTCATTAGATTTACAGGCTTTGCTCACATGCTTTGCTCTGCCTCGTCTGTAGGTAACTCTGCAATATCCTCCTGTCTACCGAGCTTTAGGCTGGGCGCTAAATGCTCTGTATTTGCCAGCCTAGTCTGCAGCTTCTGTGCACGGGTGCGTGGGCCAGAGAAAGCAGAGCTTGAAGCTCTCTATCCCCACGTCCCATGAGGTCCTAGCTGATCCGCTCAAAGCTGAAACTTCTTACTGGCAGGTTTTCATGTAACAGCCAAACGTGCTCTCACCAACCGAGAGTAAAGAAAACCTGATCTTTTTTCTCAGTGGACCAGGACAATTTATGCCAAAAACTTCTCTAGAGCAGCAGGTGCCAAAAGAAAGTTGACATGTGAGACAGCAGGAAGTGTGACTCGCTCTGTGCACGAGGCTCACAAATGAGTCAGTCACATAGATGCTTTTATTAAAGCATAACATGCTTTGCTTCCTTCTCCAACTTGTAATGAAAGCATTTTATTGTTTAGGGGGACTGATAATCTGAAACTTGATGAATTTCTATGGCCAATATTAGGCTGGAAGTTGGATTCAATGATCTAATTGTCCATCTGTGCCTAAAAACAGCGACCCAATGAAACACAAGATGTTTTTCAAAGAAACAGCTCCATAACCTGCAGTTTGAGAGCTGCTGTAAAGAGCCCTCATCCTACCATTCTGAAAAGATCAAACAAACAAAAGGGGCAAGATATGCAGCTTTTATGCTGCATCCCAAACATCTCCCTATGCAAAGAAGGGTCCAGACCTGACTCCTTTGAAGTTAGTTTCCTCTGCATTTCAAAGAGAACAGAACTGGACCCTAATTTTCTCCAGTTCTGTTTTAAAACAGAGCATAAGAATGGTGATTGCCCGTAACAAAAAACAAATTGCAAGGAAGCTCAGCAGTTCATTTCACTTTTTTTCAGCTCAGCAGTTCAATTAATCGTGGATGCTCCTGGGTTAGCAGGGACCCCAGAGCATCCTACAGAAAGTCTTCCTCATGAAAATCCCTGTTCCAGAAAGCAGAGCCTGACCGGGAACAGAGCTTCCACCTGAAAACCCAGGCGAGGAAACCAGCACACACTAGAGCCTGGAGTGGAAACTGCTAGTATAAATGAATTTCCATTACTGGAATGTTAACCTCCCCGCTCATCAGAAAGAATGTGGATCATAAATACATGTCTGCAACNCTGAATTTCCCTTACTGGAATGTTAACCTCCCCACTCATCAGAAAGAATGTGGATCATGTGGATCATAAATACATGTCTGCAACTACAATCATAGTACTTTATAAAAAACCACCACCATTCTGGGAATTAGCTGTAAATTTTACCACAAAACTGAGATCTATGTTAAGAAAAAAATAATATTCCATATCAGAAATGTGAATTTGGTACATGTTCTCAAGCAGTCAGTTATAAATTTGTGTAATACACTGAAGCTATCATTTACTAGGCATAAATAGCATACTAGAAAAAAAAAAAAAAAAAAAAANTATAAATAGCATACTAGAGAAAAAAAAAAAAAAGAAGAAGAAAATGCTTTCTCTGGGACTAATCACTATCCCAGATCATTAAATCCTCTTTTTTAATGCAAAGTTTATCCTCTTTATTTCATAACAGAACATCTGTTCTTATGAAACATATCTTTATTCTCACACCCTTTCACAGTACATGCCAAACTTGGCTTCTGACATATTTAACTTTGCTGGTATTCCACTACAACTTGGAAAAACTTATTACTGAATGACCCGAGGGAGCCATAAACTTTAGCACAGGATGATCACAATGCCAACAAGTTATCTGCAGGAGTTGCTGATCATTTAGAAAAAAGAAAAAACAAATAGTGATGAAAGTCTAACACAAACACAACACACACTTAACTGCTATCAAAAAATCATCAATAGTGAGACAGAGAGACAACACTGGATTTCTAAGTATTTTCTCTCAGTTCAAATATTACAATTTTACAAAAGGCAATACCCAGGCCAAGTCATGTCTGCATCTTGGAAGAGTCAAAATTGGAATTCACAGTTATTCTTCCACCCAGCTATCACTAAAAATGGAGATACCTTGTGGGAGAGAAGAGGTAAAAATGCAAATGATTATTCCTGAAAAAGTCAGCTCTGCCTAGCAAGCCCTGTATTTTACAAGTTGTTAAAGAGGGGCACCATTTTCTAAACTTCAAGGTCAAGAGCTCAGAAGGAATCTTTGAGAATCTTACACTTTTCACTACTTTTCCTAATGTTGTGACTTTTATTTTCATTTGCGACAATAATTTTAGGTCTTTTTACTTATTTATGGATTTTTCACCAACAAAACTTCACCCACACAATACACAAAACCCATATAACTGGAGCTAGTAATTAAGTAAATCTAAATTTGTGACCTCCCATACATTAAAAAAAATGCCAGAAAAGTTAATAAATGCTTATCTTGCCAGTTGAGAGTTCTTTCAAAACATGATTTAAAGCTACTTCTCTAGGAGAAAAAGTAAAAGCAGCAATCAAGATGCCCAGAGAATTCTCCTAAGTGTACATACAACTGGGTATGCTGCCCTGATCCAGGTAACATAGTGGTACAATGGGAGAAACACCATTTTTTGTTTCCATTCAAAAATAAGCACAGGAGTGTGAACCAAGCTCTCCTTATCAAGTATTTCTGATCCATGCCCATATTTCAATTGAAAAGAAATTCCCATCCTCCTCCATTTTCTTCCATTTTGAATCCAGAAGCCAAATAAAAACTTAATTTCCATAAATTGTGATGTTTAAATTTCAAGTCTCATTTTCATGTTTCAGCTCATATATAATTAGTACCTGTTTTACTATTTTCATGTTTTCTATTCACCGAAAAAAGAGTGTTGATCTGTCTATCTTCCAAGACAGATGTGAAGCTGAAAAACAGTATAATCTTTTCATTTATTAAATCACCCCAAAAATGATGCCCCTATATTCCTTCTTTAAGCTATCACTGAATTTCGTTATGGTTAGAACCTTTTAGTAACAAAAGATATTGAGATCCTTATAATCAGTGAATATTCATTAATACAAAATTACACAGCAGTTCCTCTATAATTATATGATTTGTCCCCAGCATTGACCATTGAGGGAACCTGCAATCAAAGTTATTAAAATGAATTAGAAAAGAAGATAGTAATTAAATCCCAGTTAATGGAATGTAAAACTGCTCTGAAGTTAAACAGTACAGGTGGCTCCTCCAGAAAGGGAAATGTTGGTAAAATAATATCTGGGAGCAATGGGAGCTGGAGTGCGCCGCTTTGCTGAGAAGGGCAGCTAAAACGTGCTGGCTGGTAGGGAATAACCTCAGCCCCCTTGGGCAAATCTCTCGCTTTTTCTGCACTCCTGAATGTTTTCTCCAGAAAATCATTCAAAGGAAGACTTAGTGCTGTTTGGATGAAGAGAAATTTAAAATCACATTTACACAAGACACAGTTTTGTTGTGTTCAAAACTGAGAAGTTAAACATAGCTCTCAGAAAATGCAGTGATCCCATTCGAGACTCCCCACAGGAAGATGTGTAGATTGAGAAGTTAGATAAACACACTTTATTTTCCTGTTTGTAACAAAGTCAGCCTGCCACCTTTCAAATGAAGTCATTCCAGAGGTTAATAAACTAAAAATAGTAACTTTCCTACAGAAGCAGGGATATTTCAAGACTTTTTGTATAAACCCAGAAGTGTGAGGATCATTTTGTTGTGTGACCATCAAAGACTAAAGTATGTTTGTATGAATAACAAGATCATCTTTAGTTAATGTTGTTCTTGAGACTACTAAAGGAAATGATGATTCTCTGTCTATCATTGAAAGAATACAGAAAAACCACTCCCCTTCGGGGACAGTGCGGGGAAATGCAAAGAAATCTCTCTGATCCATAAATGATGGATAAAAGAAACGGGTAGTAAATAGTCCAATCCCCTCTAATTCTGTTGCCCCTGGGGTCAGAATCTGTGCTTAGATCCTGTCTCAGTACCCTGGAAGACCTGGTCTGTGGTGTAGGCAGTATTTAAGCAAGCAAATACACAAATCAAGGAGCAAGGACACCAACAGCATTAACGGAGAAATTCACACAGGTCTGTTTGGAATATTTTCATTACAATTTCTTGAGGAACTGAACTGTTATGCGATGCAGCTTTTGAAACAAACTGAGGCAAACTTGTCTGATGTCCGGCACAACCAGCGCAAGCAGCCCGCGCACGAAAGCACGCCCGACGCGGAGCCCAACTCACTCTCGACAGCCTAACGATACGGCTGCCCCAGGAACGAGCCTGTGGCCCACTACTGCCGCTCCTGCTAGCGCATCTATCAGCTGCCTAACGGCTCCGAAAAGCTTGGGAAACAGAACAAAACAAAGAAACCCAAAAACCTATGACTAACCCTATTCTGAAGGAATTCATTTCAGTACAGTTAATGCTCAGAGGGGCCTCTGGAAAGCAACCCAGTGCTGACAGGATCATACTGTTTTGTTGGAATTTCATCAGTAAGTCTATGTTTCTTACACTTGCTTACTTCAACTACATTGGAACATATCCCCAAGATGAACTCTCTCTTCCTAGCAATGTTGTAATTTCAGGGGAAAAAAAAAAAAAGCGTCAGGGAGGAACGGCTGCCCTCCTGCTGGATATATTACGCACAAAATTTTACATGGAGGTGGAAGAATATTATTCTTTTTGAAACCAGAAATCACACCACTTATAAACTCCAAAAGCACAGTCATCTAGCCTGGACAAGTCCGTGTTTACTGTTCTTCCCGCACGCTGGGCAAACAGAGCTCCAAGGACGCCACAGCGTGTCCTGCTCAGCCCCAGCGTCCGCACAGCGATAAGGTCTCTCCACCTCTGAACGCTATTCAGCTGCCACATTACTATTTGCAAAGAAAAATATATACTTGGAAGATCCTTTAGTGAAAGTGAATTCTGACCAGTTTGTAGCGTACTCTTTGCTAAAAGTCAGGCTGTAAGAAACAACTAATTTTCTTAACAGCTAAATCCACACAGGAGACTTTAGAAAAGCTTTCAGTATGACTGGATTATGCTACAACTTCATTTTAAACTCAGTAAAACAAACAACAGTTTCAGCGGCCGATAACATTGCCATCTTTAATACTAAAACTGTGACAGAAAATTGCTTTATTGTGGTTAAAGATGGATTTCCTATAGCCTGATGTTGAAAATAGCTTAACTACAGGAAACCAAATCATTTCTAGTGTAGTTACAAATATTTCAATAGTCTCCCTTCCCTCCCAGGAGGGCAGAGATTCTCTTAGTTATATTGTTGCTGATATTAAATTCTTCTCTTTCAAAAGAAGATGTGCAACTCAATTTATGGAAACTCAGTGGCTATATAGCCATGGAGCTTCCTTGTTTGTAAGAGCACATATCTGAGTGGTGCCGTACTCTTACTAAGCAACCTAAAGTTGAAGTAAACATGGGGTAAAAATGCTGTCTTACTACTAGGGTGTCATAAAAAGCTTCTCTAGTATTTTGACCCTATTAACTTAAGCTGTTCCTATTGACTTAAACTCTTTCCTTCTTTACAGAAGTTAGATAAATCACTGTCTGTGAAGAAGACAAAAGCAGATAAATGTTCACATGGTGTTTTGCCAGTCTTTTTAACTAGATTTTGTAATTATGTAAATAGCTTATTTAGAAAATTGAGCACAGTCATAATGCATCTGTCTCAGAATACCAAATAATATATTTTGATTAGTTTGAAAACCAAACTAATTCTTTTTGTGATGTTTTTCTCCATCCACTCCCATGACCTCATCCTGATTTTCTAAATAATATTTTCCCACAGGTCGGGAGATACAAAAATAAAAATATTTCCAGGGACGCAAGTTGAAACCATTTCAATGAGTATACCTCACTTCAGAGATGTGCTCCAACCAAAGCTTGCACTAATTATTAAAACACAGCAAAGACACTCTTGTTGCTTACAGCTGTTTGAAAACCAAATATACACCATATTGGTAGGGAAATATGGAGAGAAGAGTGAAATAAAAAGCCATTTGACTATTTCGGTGACTTCTTCGTATTTCCTAAAATGTTTCCGGAGCTAATCGTTTGATATCTTGTTCAGGGTTTGTAGACAAAAAGCTAATACTGCCCACTATTTCCTTGCAACAACCAGAACTGCTTCAAACACAGTTAATTATTAAAAGTAACTCTCTGTTCTTTAGTATATTTGTCAGAAACTACATATTCTGCACACAGTAGATCTGCAAAGTTTCTCTTAGTGACATCTGCATTGAATCTGATTGCTTTAGCAACCTAACAGATGATTTTCCTGTTCGCTCTGTCAACAGCACAGCAACATGTAACCTAAAGTAATCATTATCACAAGTGCGAGACAGCCTGCAGAGCGAAGCTTCTGTAGGTCTCCTGATGCCACCCACCCAAGAAATAACACGCAGGCAATGAACTGCTACAAAGATCATGAGATATCTCTGGGTTTCCTGGCCAAGTCAGCTTCTCTTCCTGTTCAAGAAGGGTCAAGCAAATCCCAAAGGGAACAACTGACATGCGTTGCCTAGAGTTATTTACTTGTACTGTTAATCCAACTCTAGTGTTATCCTTTCTCTCACATAGCCTCTCAATGTTATACAGAATTTTTCTAGTATTTTGGTCTCCTAAGGATTTCATTCATTCAGATAAAGCCAGCCTGAGGGTAGACAGCTTTGATAGATAAGGAAAAACACCCAGTAACTTTTAGCCATATGCAGGAACAGAATTTGGAATTGTCCTTTCTTCCACTTTGACATCTTTTAAAAAGCTGCTAGTTCCTGGGATTTTGAAGATATGCCTGTTATTTTAGGCATAGCTTTTGAAGCTAATGACACACACACAGGAAAGATAGACACTATGTAAAAGTTCCTACCTGAGTAAAGAAAAATTAAAAAGAAAAAGGCTGGTGACATTCCTTGACAGACAAGCTTGGAGAGCTCGTGGGAGCAAACCTGCCTGCCAAGCACTAGGTCAGGCCCAGCACGGCCAGCACGTCTCGCTGCCGCCCGCAGTAAGTGCTGTGGTAACCCCTAACAGGCACAGCCTGCACGTGAGGAGCAACCTCCCTGACACAGCACCTTCCTGAGGTATGACTACATATACCTATAACATGCAAAATATTTAGAACACATGCACTGGATCTCAAATCAAAACATGAAAAGAAGAGAAAACTCACCTTCCCCAGCAGCAAGGAGATCCCTCCTGTCCATCCTGACAATAACTAATGCACTGCCAGGCTGTTAATCAGCCCGGTGGAGTCAATTTGAGGGAAATCTCTCCTGCCTCCAATAGTTGGGCTATGGTATGAGCCAGGAGGCTTTATAGCCTTCCTATGTCTGTAATCTCTTTTTTCTTTCCTTCCACGGTAGTGGTCACTATTATTCTATCATTTCCTATTATCTTTATAAGCCCTTCAGAAAGGTTGGCTGAAGTCTAACCCATGCTGCTCTTCCCTAATTGAAGACGATACCAGCACTGCCCATGGGAACAGGGTGCAGCTGCTTGCGTGTGCAGACCACTCTGTTTCTGGCTGCCACTCTCACCCTGGTTCCAGCCCCAGTGGTGCTGGCACAAGATACCAGGTTGCTTTCGCAGTTGAGAGCTCAGCTGCATGTCCCTTGACACAGATGCTATTATGCCACTATGGAAAGCATAAAATCTCCTAACCTGAGGTACAGAGGGATGCAGTGACTTTCCTCAAAGCTGCAAATCAGGTTCATACTTTAGGCTACAAATTTAATCCTGAACCTGATTCTGAGTCTTTCATGATAATTACTATTCCTCATTTCCTCAGCTTATAATGTATATACTGAAAATTAAGTTTAAAGCAAATTAATTTCAATTGCAAAATCAAACTCTTGAAGGTTAGAAAATGCCACATCTATTGCTGCTCAGCCTAACTGTTTCTTTCTTTGTTCATTCATTTTGAAAATTGAATGAGATAAAGTTATCTGTTAAAAATAAAATGTAATTGCTGCCATGTAATTATGATTGAATGATAACCCCTACTATGGTTGCTGGCTTGCTGCACATGTAATAGAGATGCATTAAAGCTAAAATTCAGGCCACTTCACCCTTTTTAACTTGTTCTGCTTAGGAACTCCTATTTTGTGTATTGCAATAAGGAGGAAAAGTGGGAAGCTGGAAATAGATTGAGTGTATCCTACTGGCAAGTCTACCTAAACCAGGGTAAGGGGGGCTTCTTTATCCTTCTGTCCTTCGCTGAGATACATCCTGCTTCTGACCTCGGGCAGGAGGACCCTGGTCCGTGTGGGTTCAGTGTTTGTAGTTAACAGCCTCCCCCACTGTGGCGAAGACAAGTAAGGACGTCGGGCAGCACCGTTGTCACTTGTGTCCATTGTCCTGGGAAACTGAATCCTGCTCCAACAATATAATCTGGACGTCTTTTCTTAGAGAGAGGAAAATTCATACACTCCCTCCCCAGGCTGTAGTCCTTCATCACCAATACACTGTTTGCCTCCAACACTGCTTCTTACTTGTGTCATTTGCTAAGAGTCCCAAAATCTTGGAATTGTTTTCTTGTTTCTGATGCCAGTTGTCTTGGCATCAGCACAGGGTTTCAGGA
The DNA here is from genome assembly GCA_013389825.1 of Crypturellus undulatus. Lineage (NCBI taxonomy): Eukaryota > Metazoa > Chordata > Aves > Tinamiformes > Tinamidae > Crypturellus > Crypturellus undulatus. The sequence goes on from VWPW01027425.1 coordinate 346,463, forward strand.
TGTTGCAGTCATTTATCATTCTCAGCTGATCAACAGTGGATACCAAATGTTATTCCTCACAATTGGCTAAAATTCTGCACTCCATTCTCACTCGTAAAACAAGCATTTAACCGCATTTTTACCCTTCTGGCCTTATGTCATGATGCTGAGAAAGAAGATCCTATTCTAGGAAGAATAATTTTGCAGTGAACTTTAAGCTATTCTGACCACAGATTTGTAGACATTTATTGTTCCATGCAACCACAAAACATTAACCAAATTTATTTTAATAAAATGCTTTTTAAATTGCTTTTAGATAAAACCCAGCGCGTCAGTACCTCTGTCAAACTATCTGCCTTGGATCTGTGGAAAACTCCTCTAAGGAACAAACCATCCTACTCATAATCTATCCATAAATGTCTAAATAAGAACTGGATGAGAACGATGAAAAAGAAACAGAAAATCATAGGAATAGCAGCACTCAGGCTGTGAGCTGCACCAGAAGTCTCCTCATCAGACATAAATCACAGCTGTGTTAAACCAGCTTGATGCAGACATGACTTGACTGGAGTAATAGGAAAGCAAATCGTAGTCATTACAGCACAAAATGGGTAAAAAGCATGAATGAAACAATGTCTGGAGAAGTTCAACCTCAGGGGGGCAATAAACTTGAACTAATTTTATTAAGTAATGTTTGAAGCTTTAGGAAAGGAAGCAAGAGACAGTTCATAAGTTATAGGAACAAATGGTTGAAATGACGCTGTTGTTTTTTTCTGGCACCACTTATTAAATAACCTCAATTTCTGCCAGCCTTCCTACATATGCTCAGAAAACTATTATTGCCTCAAGACCTCAAGTGCTCCATGCACTAATTCCAGTAGTTCTAGGATCTGTGGAGCCTGTTTGATGGTTTCCTCCAAAGCGTATCTGATTTTGTTGTGCAGGCTGCGGACACAGCTCATTTAGGGGAGGGAAGAGGCAGAAGTGAGCACCATTACAGCTGAGATTTTGCACGCTTAATTATCCTTAGATTCAGCTATTAAAACATACTTTTCAGATACAAAAATCAATACCATTCAAACTTCTTATGTGATTAATACAGCACTAAGGGCTATATAATAATACAGCACATTGGGCTTAGCAACACATGGCATCAGATCCAGAACTATTTGAAGTCAAGTTAGACAGTGTTTTACAGTCAAGTTAGATTTGAAATCAAGTCAGATTTCTGCCTTGGGCAATCATTCTCTTTTTCCAAGGCTGCCACCGTGTCCGTGTGCACATAGACTCAGACTGAGAGCCCTGGACTGAGATTTTGCCTAAATAGCTATAGGCAGGTAGCTCTGCTTTGGCTCAGACATCACACAGAGGCTATGCCACTCTCATCTGCCTCGGTGAATACAGGCAGGGCAGGGGAATGGGGACTATTTCTTGCCATGAGACGTATGACACTTTCAAAGGGTCATGCCCTTTGAGGCTCTTATTTTTGCAGATTTTTGCCAAGCTCCTCTCTCAGGTATTCTATGTAGGTAGCAGAAGTCCGAGGTCCTAACTTTTTACGTCCTACAAACCTGTCAATCAGATATATCAATGCTTCTGCACGGCACCTCTTTCAGTAGCACTGGCAGAGTTCTTAAAAATATTTCTCATTCTTTGGCTGGTCTTCCTCTGTGGGTCAATCAGCTGAAATCCCCAGATAGATTCAAGTAGCATGCTTAGCAAATCCCTGTTAAACCAAACACGCGGCACTCGGCACCGTACCCTCTGCATCAGTGCAAATGATGCAGGCCATTTGGGAGATACCCGTTTCAATTTAAATTCTACTCCTGACAAACCAAGTCAGGTGACATAGCATGTTGTTACTTGAACCGCTATGAAAATGGGACAGCTGCCTTAATGCTTAACAAAAAATAAATATTATGACATGAAATGTTAATGTTGCTTCTAATCTAGAACATTAATAATGCTTTGCATATATTCATCCAAGTCTGTGAGGCAGGAGATACATACGTGTATCTCGTAAAGGATATAAGGATATCCTGAGTAACAAGAACTTAGTAGAAATGATGGAACAGAGTGAGAGGACAAAGCGCGAGCTTTCAGTCTCCTTCACTTGTCACTGAACAGTGCATATCAAATTTAAACTGATTTTTTGAAAAGCATTTTGAGGTATATATAAAAAAGCTACCATGTATATGATATCATGTTAATGTTATATCTAAATGCTGTTCTGGTAAGTCTTTACATTTATTATCATATCTATTTTAATGTAGTGTAATGTGATTTCTTGGACATCTATGAACAGGAGTACAGAGCAGCACTGATGCTTTATTCATACAAATCCTTTTTTTCTTTTCTCCTCTAAATGTAGAATTTAGAAGTAATATTGAAATCATCATAACTGAAACATTGCATCTGCATATGGACAGACACAGACAGAGGGATAACCCAGGTTCCAAAGCTGTCCCCTCACCAAGAGCACTTCCTATTGAGGAAACTGTAGAGATAGCGGCTCTGGCCAAAACGTGGCTGTTTTAAGTCAGCCAATTGCTCTCATATAGGTAGCAATAAAAGAAGAGAGGAAGGAAGCATACTTCTACATGTTAGTCATAAGTAAATAGCATTGTTATTTACTCCTAGTTGTTAAAAGACGTTGATGATCAACTTCACTAAGCTTACCATCATTCTGCTAGCTAAATATTGGCTTTTTCCAGATAGAGTAGCAAGAAAAATGTTAACGTAACATAATTTTTCTCATTCTCATCATTTTTATCATTCTCATCATTTTACATTTTTTAATGTAAAAAATATTTTTGTGTATTTTAGTATATGGCTTGACAACATTTATGAGGAGAACGGAAACTAATGTAATCTAATTATTTACTTGAAGATACTGTGTTCAATTCACTAATTTCGTATATGCAGGAGTAAAACATTATTTTCAATAAATAGGATAAGTCCATTTGCTGTAGAAAAAAACAGTATATTCTTTCTAAGAGATAAAAGTACACTAATGAGATCTATTTTTCTTATGAAAATGTTTTCAGCTAATATGCTAAAGATCAAAGAGGCACAAAATAGCTTTGTGTGTTCTGAAATGGAGGGCGAATTTGACTTGTGCAAAATGTGGCTATAAAAAGAAAAAAGATCACTCTAATAGTGCAATGAAAGCAGCACAGCAAAAATGAAATAGCTGATAAAAATGGTTTTCACTATTGATTTGTTCTACAATGAAGCATTTTATTTCTGACCCCATTAGTTCTTTTTGTTTATTACTAAAAAAATTCATTCCATGAAATTTCCATTTACTTACAGGGCTAATGTTTTACCTGGAAAATTGGAGACTATTACGCAGTTATAAAAGTCCTAAGAAAGATAAAGAATATATTTAGGATGAGTGCCCATAAATCCCAACATTAAGGAATAATCAGACTTTGGCACAAGTTGCTCTAAATAGATCTCAAAGCAAAATCAGAAGTATGGGATCGCACTGCTATTTGTGAGAATGCCACACATTTAAGCCATCTCTTGTCTTTGCCACATCATTTCAGGTCAGACTGCTCTAAATCATCACTGCCAGAGCTCTGGTTCTCCGTATCCAAGCCAAAAGTGATTACACTGACAGGGAAGAGCAGCAAATTGCAACCAGACTGAGAACTCCAGCACTCATCTCAGCAGTGTCTGTGTAGTCCAGTTCCCTATCAAAATATGTCACCAAGGGGAATTTTACCAAACTAACATTCATTTTAATTTCATTGGCAAAACATGATAGAATAAATAAAAAGCCAATTAGAATAAATCCATTTTGCTATCTTATGAAGATTTGTTCCTGTCTGTCCCTGCATAGTACTTCATTACTAAACTTGTAGTAACTTCAATCTAATGCAGTCCTACATATCTAGAATATGTTCAGTTTGGCTTTTTTTCAGTTACATGAATTAAAAAAAAAAAGGCCCACTGCCTCATATATATTTGCTAAGGATGTATGTTTTGTGATTATGTGCTTATTAATGTTTGTAAAGTACTTTCAGACTCTTGACTAATAAGGACAAATATCAGCTCAGGACATGCAAAACTTCAGAAATTGTGAATGTGCCTTTAGAGTCATGACCATGTGATGAGGTCTCACACTTACTCATCTCCAAAAATGTCAAAATCAAATATTATCGCTATGCAATATTTAATAATCTTTTTTTTTTGTTACTCTTTTTGGTATAAATTCACACATGTATCTGCAAATTATACTGTGTTTCTGCTTTAGACCTCACAACTTTTAATAAGGAACTTTTAATGTAATAAGGAACACTTAACCTGCTGCCCCTCCCAATTTGCTGAGCACATGTTCACAGTTGCTTGTTCTAGTGCTTCCCTGGTTGCTGTAGTCATGTTGCCTGGGCTGTCTTTCAAAACTTCAGCTATTAGAAGGTTGTTGTCAAACTTTCAGCAACAACTGAGCACAGATTAATGGGCCATGAGAAGTTTCCCACCAGAGAAGTGAGAGCGTCTGTTAAACATCATCCAGCTGTGACAGTTTCAGGGCTGTGCTGTTGGTGTGCATGATTTAGCTGGTAAAGATGAGATTTGCTTCAGTAGCTCAGCTTGTCACTTAAAGCCAACAGTTTCAATTGGTTATTGCAATAACCACTACACCGGTTATTCCAATATGCTTATAGCAGTGAGTTGCCCTAGCTGAAAAAATCATCTGTCTTGGTATTGATTTGGAGAACCAGTGTACAAATATCATAAATAACCCTGTGAAATTCTCCCTGAGCAGAAGTCTTTATTTTAAATGTTGCTTTCTGTGCAAAGATCTCGGGAGAGCAGGGCACAGAACTACCTTCCTGAATCACTCCCTTAAATTTAATTTTAAATAAGGAGAAATGCTTTGAAGATTGTTTAACTGTCACTCTCCCATCTCTTTGGTGTGCCTGAGCAAACAAATACAGTCTGACTGACGGCTTCCTCCGCGTGTCCTGTGGAGGCAGGAACAGTCTGGAACAGGGGAATCCCTGAAAACCTGCTCTTACTGAGGTGGCTGTGTCACGAGCAACAAAAGAGATGCTGGCAGGGGCTCCTCCTCCAGACACAACAGATTGCTGCTGTCAGGACACTTCGGGCAACCTTATGGCAAACCTAACTGAGCAACAGCAGCACCTGTCACTGCCTCTTGCTGTGATCACAACTCAGCAGCTTCTGTCATCTCTGGAAGTGCCACCAGCCCCTTCCCATACTGCCCTTCTCATATTCCTGGATACATGTAACTATTAATCAAGCTCTACAACTTCTTCAGTCTTAAAGAAAACAAAAACAAAATGAACAAACAAAAAAACACTAGTTTTCCCCAGTTTCTGAAGAAAATCTGTTTCACTGGAAAATCCTGACTAGCATTTCTGTAAAATATTTGCTAACCAGAGACACAATTTCAATTTTAGACAGACCAAAATTAATTATGGTACAGCCCAGCAATAAACAGTGAAAAAAAATAGTTATTTCACACTACTTGGGAGTTACCTTTATTTCTTTGCATTCATCACACTGCTGCTGTGAGCAAGTCTTGCATTTGGAGACGTATCGTATATTCAGCAGCACTGAGATCACAGTGACGTGCAAAGCAAGGCAAGAGAATCACCCCTTCATCCATTCCAAAAATACTCCTGCTACAGCCAGCAAGAGCATGCGCTGCAGCCGATCCATCCACCACAAAAAGACCCAAGTTGTATTTGCAACCGATCCATTTTTCCAAGACTGGAGGACATCAGAGAGCCAGGTACATCACTAAAGTTCTGGGTTACTCGTTTATTTTTAAATATTGATGTTATTTCTCTCTGTAATAGCCTCAGTCACACAACAGCAGCAGAGGCTTCACCCTGTTAGTATGCGTAAAGACTGTACAGCCTCTGTGAAAGATTCACTCTAGCAGAAGCAAAGACGGGAATCATGACCGTAAGTATAAACAGAAGAAAATCACACTTGTACTGAGCGGGTCTGCGTGCATATAAGTATAAATGTTTATGTAAGTGGGAAGGGGGGAAAGCTTGTGTGTTCAATACAGTTATATTTTCCTCCTAGCTAATAATAATATCTTTCTGATATATCATTTTTTCACCCAAATGTCTGAAGGTGTTTTACCTAAGAGAAGGGCATCAGCATTTCCAGGAGAAAGGCAGGGAAACTGAGGCACTGGGAGAGCGTGACTTGTCTAAACGCCCTCAGCAGCCCCTTAGAAGGGCTCAGCCTGGAGCCGCTGCGCTCGGCAGGGTCCTGCCTGGTGGGCAACGCAGCTTCTCCACACAAGCCCGGAGGTGGCAGCAGAGGGTACTGGCATCACTGGCATATGGGTCTGCTGGCCACAGACCACCACCCAAGGGCTCTTCTTCAGCTCACGCTATGCAGCTGCCGATTGTAGTGCCTTGCAGTTGCATACACACACAGGCAAATCATTAAATCATGCAGGGATTTGTTTTCACTTAAATAGTATGTGTGACTGGCGCTTTCCTCTTATGCCTCAGCTCTGGAGAAGTTCAGGGTCTATTTTCTGGTTGCAGCTACTTTATGACCGCGCTCAAGATGATCCTGACAGATGTATTACACTGAGGCAGTCTGATCTGATACTTGTAATTTTGCATACTTTTTGTCCTTGCATATACGTCAACAGATTTAAGGTAAATTACTGTCTGAGGAAGTGAGACTGGAGACAGATATGGAAGTGTGATGCAGACCATAATATTCCAAATATTCTCCAGATTTGTATCTGTTTCTGTTCCAGATATGTACTGCACAGCTTAGATGCATATGGAGGCACTGTGTGAAAGGCCACCTTTCCCAAGGCACATTCAAAACCTCTTGCAGGGCCCCACAGAACTAAAATTGTCTTAGCTCTTCTGCAGTTTCATTGCCATAATATGCTTACTTGTGATGGAAATAACATATTTGAGTTATCATTATTCATTACTTTAACTTCTTCTACAGTTTCATTTGTCCTCCTGAAACTCTCCACTGAGTTTGCTCAGGCTATAAATAAATTCTCTTGGGATCCTGGATCTTGCTTTCTGAACAAAAATTTCAGTGACTCACTCTCATACATATTTTCTTCCGTTATCTTCATCACGGGTGAATGTTCGTGCTCATTCCAAAAGGTCAGAAGGAAAGAAGTCGTGATTAGCTTCCTGTCCGAAGTAGGTCAGAATGCTCTTTCCCTACATGTCCTTACAATAAGGTGAGTTATTTTTTAACCAGAAATTGTTGGAGTAGTGTCTGGTTACAACTAAGTCTCCTTAAGCCACAGAATTGTAGGGTGATTCCTGTCCAAATAAGGAAAGTTACTAATCAGAAGAGTGGTGCCATACTGACTGACAAGTCTAATGACTTCATCTGGCATCTCTAAGTTGTAAGCTCGTCGACGCCTTGTTGAATTGTTTTTTTCTAATGGATATGTACGGTGCTAGAGTCAAGAACTGTCATTCTTACTTAGTACAAATATTAACCTAACAAACTTGGAATGGAAAAGGTCTCTAGAAGCACTGCCTAATGAGGATACAAATTATCCAACGGACACCCTGCATATCAGTTCATCAGCTGATTATTTCTAAAGGATAATTTCTAAAGGATTTTTTATAACTAAGCAACATAGGGATCAGAAATCACTAGCAATATCTCAAAACATGACTTTCTGAAGATGCTATCAAGTGCCTAGTCTCTTTTCATAAAATTCAATGTACGCACTGGTGCACTCACCTTTTCCAAAAAATTCCCTCTTGTATGTCCACACGCTTCAGACAGATTAATGCAGACAGTTTCACTCGCAGAGCTCTCAGATACTTCTCTGATCTTTCCTTTGGCCCCAAGTTAGTCACACCCCTCCTTCACATTTTAGTTCTTTTTGCCAAACACTGGCAATGTAGTGTGACGCCCTCCAGACAAGAGGTTATGCCTAATTGTAGATCGTACATTAACTGATGCTGAGTGAGGACACCTTCTTGAGAATGATCTTGCAAAAACTCTAAAAATCAGACTATTCAAAACTGTTACCTCCTGTTTTGTTTTTTTTGGTGTTTTTTTTTTTTCTGAGTTGTGACTTCTGACACTTTCAAGAACCTCACTTGCAACAAACTTGTAAAATTATGAATTCCATCAGAATCCTCTTGATCTCAGTTGGGCTCAGGTCTCAGGCAGCTGCATTCTGCAGCATCACACAGCTTTGCTTCGTCAAACAAAGCCAAGTAAGAGCAGATATTCATGTGGTTATGGGTCATTTCAGGAAGAGGCCCGTATCTTGTCTGTCTGGTGTTGCAGCTCTTGTTGTTTATGTAAGAAAATGACAAATCAATAACTGTGTTTACCTTTAGTAAATTATTGATAGCTCTGTGATGAATCTAAGGTAGAGAACTGCTAAATGACACAATCTGTTCTCTACACTAAGCTCTTCACTGCTGCCAGTGAACTTTCAGGTTATAGATGAGCGGCTCTGATGTAATCTAGTGGCTTGCACCCTATTTCATCCTATAGTGCCCCAATTGTCGGAATGGTGAAATACCTGTGGGTCAGACACGCAGCATGAGGCTACTATGCACTGGAGGCAGCCTTCCCATCTTGTAGCATTTGCCAGAGCTAGAAATTACCCAGTTCCAAACCAGAACATAACAGTTGTTCAGGCTTCTTGATAGTGGTCACAATCTTTTTCCCCATTGGAGAGTATTTCTTACTGCTGCTTTTTTTTTAGATGCTGATGCTAGAAATGATTATAGAGCATGATTCTATGTAATGGGGAATGCTTTTAACTCCAAAGGATGTATTACAAATCTAGGCATTGCACTGGCAGCTGCAATACACCTAGGCAATCCATAATAATCATTTAGAGTACATAGGCATTTGTGAAAATATTTAAGTAATCAAAGTGAGACCTGAAAAGGAAGCTTGGGGTTTCTTTTCTTGTGTGTTCTCTCTCTCCTTTGCAGTAAAAAGGGATCAGGTGCTTTACACAGCTTGAATGTGAAGCTATGCAGTGACTCTGTCCTGTCTGGCTTTGCCACAGGACTTATCCAGGTTTGGCATGTCCCTCTGTTAAGCCACAGGAATATGAAAGTTGCAGAGATCATTCTAGCCCTAGGAAGCAAGAAATAAAGCTGTTCTCAGTGTTCTCTTACACTACTGTCAACCCTGAGACCATACACATTGTGTTTCATTTTTATACTTAATGCAAGCTTAATTAGAATTAGATACAATTGCCAAATCTGTAGGTCTAATTTTCCAAATTTTGTCAGGAAAAAGGGAAAGAGGAAGACATTTCCTTTCATCTCTTTTTTCTCTGGAGAAATAAAGAGTGGTTATAGATTTTTATGACCTCTCACAAAGGAAAATAAAAAAGGAAAAGTACCAAATTCATGAATATTTATGCAAAGAAGAGTTTGTTGCTCATTTCAACAAAAAATACCTGCTAATCTCTAACGTCTAATTCTTCTCCTTTAAGTTCTGACTAAAACATGTTCTAGTGACTGAGCAGCAATATGTACTCAACACTGTCACTGATGCACTGGGTGATACTGAAAAATTCATTTATTTCTCTTCTTATACCCACATCTAAAAGATGGAGTAGCATGTACTTCTATTGACTCTGAGTGGTATGAAATTTAGACATTTAGTGCATATTTACAAGTATTATGATATATTTACATTTATTCAAAATATTATTAAGAAGAAGAATCTGCAATACTTAAATAGCTGGCTCACATGCTGATCTTAAGAATTATTATGGAAGAGGGAAAATCATAATTTTCCATTCAGTGCTTAAACAGATGTGTCTAATTGTACTTAGAAGAAAAGAGACATATGTTCAATTTCAGTATCTCCAGCTAGTTCCAGGGTTCCGAATAGTGCAAAGATATCCCCTTCTAGCCTGGGCTGATGGACTATCATGTGTAGAAAATTTGCAGATATGACTAAAGTCATGGTCCCATTTTTTTTGCTGTTTGCCAAAAACTTCTTTCTTTCATGCCCTATAGGGACATTAATAAGGTCTATTAGATCTTGTTTTCCATTCTTACTCTTCATCTTCCCCATAGTCCCTCTATATGCTCAGCATATCGACTGATGGTACAGATGGCACTGCCACTTTGCTCCCACCTGCCCTAACTCAGTGCTAATGCAATTTGCTTCCTCTTCACTTTGACACATTTATTTATGCTTCCCACAATTTGTTTGCATTTTGTCTTCTGCTAAATGCTATACTAAATGTTTTCTTAATTTCATCATCTCATGCACTTCTGCATAACCTGATTTTGAAAGTACCACTCCTTCACCTGCTTGTCCTTTGTTTCTTTATTACATTAATGTTTTCAGCAGTGGAGTACCAAAGATTTCTATCTGTTTACAAGCATTCTCAAAGCAGTTTTGTCAATTTGCATTATCTTTTCTGCTGCAAAGAGTTCAGCTAAGGAAAAGATGTATTATTACTAAAGTATGAAGGATTAATACAAGTTTCCAAGTTCTCTATTTTTTTATCTGGAGCAGAGGACTAATGGAAAAAAAGCCTCATTATTTTTCTCAGAGCTGGCCATATTTTAACAAAACGAGAACTAATTTTTTTTCAAGAATAAATAAATGGCTTCATTCAAATAAGGGTATCCCAAAGTATATCTAATTACAGAGCTACAGAAAGCAACAGATCAAATTAAATGATAAACTGACAGAGATTTCTTTGAATGAAGATCTAGGGTGCATATTTTAGGATGTGTATTATTACACACATAAAACTCAGTCATTGCCTCTCCAGGCATTTTGATGAAGGCAAAAGATCAGAGTGGGTTGGTATATCATTATGGCAAGATGAATGGGAGTGTTTATTAGCAGTAAGCCCCTATCCACTTACTGGCAATAAGATACTGCCTTTGCAAATTCAGAATGCCATAAAGATGTAATGAAGCACTGTGCACACCACGCTCAGAACTTAATGAAATGAAGCAAGGAGAGAAAGAGGTTTGTGTTATTTTTTAAAAAGAGGAAATGTTGACCTTTCACAAAAATATCCCAAGTTGTAAAATTCAAGCTTATGTTTCAAATGACCCAGTATTTACGGACACAAATTCCTGTGACCTGCTAGAGGCAAAATAAACTACCTGTTTTTTTTTCTTTTTTAAAGAAAGGACTATCATGAGGCTCAATGTAATCCTGGCTCTCTGGAACAGACCTGGGGAGAGATTTCAGAAGTTCCTAAGAGCCATTCTGGTGCTTAAAGATGAAGGTCAAAAGTATCAAGCCAGCAGAAATTCCCACTCATCAACTCAGCAAATTCATCACTGAGCTGGCCGTAAAGCCTTTGAAAATTCTCTTCCTCAGACACATTTCTGCTCTGTTAAAAATGTTACTCCAGGCTCTTCCCCTAATTTTTAGAATGAAGAAATGTTTCAGAAGCAGACATAGAAATTAGCCTAATTGCTTACGACATAATCTGCCGGTACAAGAAGCTTCCACCCAGCCTGAATTTACCTTCAAGTTTATTTCTCAGCCATGGAGATTTACAGCCCTGCTGTCATGTTAGCTAGTATATCTGTGATTGTTTCATTAGTCACATGAATGTCTAATCTGCTTCTAATCTTGCACAGCTCTTGGCACAAGGTTTCCTTATGACAATGAGCAGCATGAGTTATGTGTCGTGTTAAAAAAATGTTTTCCTTTTTTCAGCATTTAATTCCCAGCCTTTCAATGTCATGGTAGACACTTTAGATGAAGACTGTTTTCGGCAACATGTATTTTTAAAAAAGACTGTGCAGGCTATGTGAATTATTATTTGTATGCTATAGAACAGACGGTAATATGCCGAGTAAAACCTCAAACTTATTCCACTGCAATCCTACTCTAAAACGTTTGGCTTAGGAGATAGTTTAACTGCAGAGGAAAAGAAAGCAGTGGTTCAGGAGAGCCCGGCATGCCCTGCCTCACCACCACAGCCCTGCTGCTTTGCCAGGATCTGACGGGCTCTCCTGGCCACCCCTCAGACTTGACGGGAGGTGACAGTCCTCAGAGCCTTGCAGACCTCGGCGCTATTTATTTTAACAGAATGAGAAGCATTTTTCAAATACAGTGCTGTAACTTTCTAAATAGTAGGTGATGGCATTTAATCCCTCCACCAGGATGCAGTTTCTATCCATTATTTCCTAGGGAAAAAAAAAGTGTGGTAGACACAGCTAGTTTTGCATTAAAACCAACCAAAGAGAATTTGCCAATTCTCTTCATTCAAAACTCCATTGAGCCAATAAATAATTTTCATTTCATTAAAACCAGTTGAATTTCTGTTACATAAAACTTTCTAATATATTGCTGTCGTGAATTTCACTGAGGATTAGAATACTCTTCTTCATTTTATTCCTAAACTTAATTTAGGCTGTGAGAAAAATTAGAGAGGCCAATTTGCATTTTCAGGAGCTCTGAAGCCCAGTTCAGAGCAAGCGCACCTACTGCCTGCCTATTTAGAGACCAGGTGCTCTATAAAGCCAACCGCACTTCAAAAGCTCTGTTAACCCTCTCTGTCTGATACATTACTATTTTATAAATCTCACCAGGGAGTGAAATATTTCCATCAATAAGATATCTTTTGCATCTGAAATGTGGTTATATGCTTCATACTGATTTACTTGTAACAGGGATCAGGTCAAACACATCACTGAAAGTATACCATGCAACCTGTATAAAGTTCAAATTCTCTGCTTTTTAATGCAGGACCTAGGAATTCAAGGAAAGATCTCAGTTGTCTTTTTGGATTCCAGGTGCCTAGGTTCATTAGGGCCATAGAACAAGCTCTGGTTTGCTTTATTTCTCCAAAAGCAGAAAACTGGATTAGACAGAGCGCTGCATGTAATTTCTGAATCCTTGTTAGGTGGGAAAATTCCCACCTAAATGAACAAAAACCCTGAATACTGGAAATAATTCCCTGTTCTCCAAAGCAGGGCAATGTGCACGCCTTGTATCTCAAGTCTGGCCCTTACCAAAGACAGAGATTGCCTGCATCATTCCCATTAGACTTGCATATTTCGGTCCCTGGCCATAAATATCCAAAGTTGTTAATACAAATTTAATCTATGAAATACTGAGATCCAGCTCTGGGTTATATCTGAATCGATAAAAAGGAGTTGAATGGCAATCATTGATAAAAATACAGAATATGTCAGGGTAAGGACAGGTCCCCCCAGGATTCTTTGTGGAAATATTTCCCTGAATGAAGATCTATGTATGTATGTATGTATGTATGTATGGTAACTCATCCAGTCCTCATAAGTGTCCCCTGATTTAATTAAAACTGAAAAATGGCATATGTCAAATATTTCACATAGGTTTAGACCTCATCTTAAGCTGGGGTCAAAAGAAAATACTCTTTCTTCACTGCAGTGCAAGGGACTCGCAGCTTCTTTTGCACCATCTCTGAACATGTTTTCTTTGACAATGGGATACAAAACAGTACTTTTTTTCTAGAAAAAAGAAAGCTCTGTTTTCTTACATTCATCAAAACCATTCATTCTGTAATTTTCTCACAGACTACTTATTGTGTGTTCTGTTGTGTTTCATTTAAAGTGTGAGTTCTTCTAATAGCTCAAGCTTTTTGGTCGTTTGCTATGGCACATGATGTCTTTGATGAGCTACCAATCAATTGCCTTACAGGCAGGAGGGCTTCCTTGTGGCACCTGAGCCCTGCCAGGCTCTGTTGTACACAACATTTGGACTGCTGGAGCTTAGATTCATTCTTAGCTACAAATGAATAAGTTCATAAAGCAAAGAAAATGTACTTTAAAGGGTCACAGATAGGACTGCAGGAAACACTTAGAAAGAGCTTTCAAATATTGACTTCCAGCAGACCTAAATAAATAGTCCATTACTCTCTGCCCACAAAAGTTCAGCTGACATCATCCACATGAAGCCTGTTTCTGGTAATTTGGGAGTCTTCAACTCAAGGCTTGGAAAATGCACAGCTAAAGAAGTGTGAGTAAAGACACAGACATTTTTTAATGTGGGAAATGAGTCAGCAAAGCCTAGAATCAGCTCAGGATTTAGATGACAGTACTGGGGATATTTTATTTATAAAAATTTCTTTAATTCTTTTTTATATAAAAATGACAAGCACTAAATCACAGCAGAACAAAAGATTATTCAAAATTGTAAAATGTTTGCAATCATCATTTGGTGAGGTCCAGGTGATAACCTTAGCTTTTAATACAATCCTGTAATACATTTTTTTTATTATGAAAACTCAAAGGACCACAAGTATTTCAATACCATTAACAGACAACTGAAATATGATCATTTTAAACACATTTTTTCTCTTCTTATCATGGAAATGGACCTTTTCCTGAAGTTCAGCATGTCAGTGCACATATTAAAATGAGACTAGTTTCTGTTTAATCATTAAATACAAGGATACCATAATCCTATTCATTTCAAATGTCCATGGACATTTTGGACTATTCTGATCAAGCAAAATAAGTTTTCTATGAGAAAAACTAACCAGCAGCAATGAGAATAAAGAAAATAAATGTTGCGGATGACACTATCTATCTGTGACTTTTAAGTGTTGTACAAGGGTCTTTAGAGAGAAAGATTTTGGACAGAGCACTTGTACCAAATGAGTAATAGCATTTTTGCACTACCTCTAATTAATAGAGCAAGCAATTAAGGAAGTGTAGCTACATGGCTAGCACTGAAACTTTATCTCTGTATTAATATATTACATTTTAAATAACTGACAACATCTGAAAGAAGTCTAGTTAAGCAGGAATTTATCTAGAGCCAAACAATTAGAATCTCACATTTTCTCTCAATTGCAGACAGACTTTATGCATTGCGTGAGTCTATGTGCCACCCCAAATTCATTAATAAAGCCTTCCTCCAAGCCCAGGGATGGTTTAGTATCAGAGTGCTAGGCAAGAGTGGTATTTCTACAGCCGCATCCAACACTGCCTTCATTGCTTCTTGTTCCATATTGCCCTTTCATGAAAGGAAACTTTGCTGATTTGTGCTGGTATCACAACAACAGTTGGATCAAATATAATAGCTATACTGCTATGCCACAGTGAATAAGCCAAACTGCTACTACTATAGCCTTGTTTTAATTCAGTCACATCTGTTTTTATTATTTCTTCTGGTTTTAATCATTAGGGGTTCTAATTAAGAGGAATTATATTAAACTATGCATAGGTATACTCATTTAAATTCTATGTAGGCCCCGGTTCCCATGCCTGGTCAAGTTCTGCTGTGTTGTTACTCACCAGTGTTGCAGAAATGCTCTGGCAACGTTTGCTACATTTCTGAAATGAGATCAAAACATCAGCACATATCTCTAACATCCTTTTTTAAAACAAAAGGAATTAAGTCATTACCAAACAGAGCCATGACAACAGGGCTCCTTTTGAAGCATTACTGATCATTACTGCTATGATGAAATATATCTTAAATGTTCAGCAGATTTCATGTCTTGGAGTCATCTAATAACCTTTGAAGAGGTTCTCCATGTTTCCATAAATAAATGTTTTATATTCAGCTTTTTATTGCTTCAGCAAGTTCTCAGCAGTGTGATATTAAATAGCTAAAGGGTATTATGTCTTGCTGTACATCATTATTGAATAATATTGAGTAGAATCTCCAGACTCTTAAACTATTGTATTCTTTGGAAACTATGAATCATCTGAATGACAGCAACTCTGCAATCAGTATTAACTTACATGGCTCTGATCTGGTGTTTTCAAATGCACTAACTTAAGTGCTATCTTGAATTCAGCAGAAAGAAAAGTAACTGTTTTTCATGGTATCTATTCCATTATCCACCCAAGGAAAGGGCTCATTTCTGGGGTTTGGGGCATGTTCTGTTGGTGTTTTGTTGCAGCACCTGTCACAGAAGACCTCAAAGCAATTTGCCGGCAGGAATGTGCCTGTTCAACTGCGCACGCTGCCACAATGGTGGTGGTGGCCAGTGGCAGTAGAAGCCTGACCGGTGCTGGGGACATGCGGCGGGTGGCTGCACTCCCCACCACCAAACAGACAAGGCAGAGAAGGTTCATCAGCAAACACGAGACTGAGAAAAGGCAGCGGTGTCCGGCTAGAGCGAGAAGCGCGCGGGACAGGGCACCAGGATCACAGGCGCCCAGCAGGCTGGCCTGCAGTAACAGCTGTGACTAGGGGAGCGCAGAGGCAGGAAAGCCGAGGCGAAGCTTGGGATTGAGTGTTTGCTCCTGTTCCCGCCAGTGATTCCCTGACACGTTATCCTGTCATTCTTGCACATGTTTCAAAGAAAAGTTTCCCAACGCCAGAGCTCTGCTATAGGCACTGCGGCCAGGAAGAGCTACAGAAATGCTGCCATCCACTTGTCAAATGAAATTCAGCCAGAGCTGTTGACAGCTTGGCCCTTTAAACTGGCGGCACTCAGCTGCAACAGTCTATTGTAGCTGTTACATTGAAAATGAATCTTTTATTTTAAACACAGTACATTTTGTCACAGGAAAATCAATATACTGTAACCTAGAGTCCTGCAGACAACAGCTGTGGGATATATCTGATGGCAGAAAGTTGAAAACAGTACTTCTAGCAGTTATATGTTGAGCTAATCTTTCACTTTTTGTTTTTAACGGCACCAAGCCTTAAAGAATTGGAATTTTTTCCCTACCAAGTGACCCAAAGCTACCCCAAATGAAGAAACTACTGTCCTTCACTTTGGCTATAATTAGGGGTGTTCAGCAGTCTTCAGACTGTGATCTGCAATCCATCCATGTTTAGCACTTATGTGGTTAAAAAAGGTGAGATGAAGCCACAGAGGTACCTAGTACCTGGGAGGACAAGACAAACATAAAGATCTTATTGGAGACCTGGATTTTGATCATCTGTTACTATTTTGATATGAAAGGAATATTTACTATTAAAAACAATCACTCCAGGTACATTTCTATGTTATCATTAAATACGGAATCTACCTATAAACTAGGGATTTTTGGAATGTGCATATTCTCCCTACAAGGTGGGATACCATGAGTTCACTAAAATTCCATGAGCTTCACTTTGGTTACAAAACAAACTCAAATGCATGTACTAGGTGACTGAATGTCAAAGGGTTTTAGATCATTTTGTACTGAAATTGCATTTTCACCACATCCCAGTGCATATATTTTTCTCGGATAATGAAATTGTTTTTTTAAGGGTTTCCAATCCAGCTTCCTCTGTGGTGAATGCTTTAATTAAGATTGATACATACCATTTGCTGAGCTTTCCGGCTGGGATCGGGAAGCTGTAACTGGAAGTGCATTGCCCTCTAGCGCTGTGCCGCGCGCTGATGTCACCGCTCCGGCAGCCGCGGCGGTGGCAGCAGCCAGCCCAGCGCCAGCCCCGCTCCTGTGGCACTGCCTCCGCTCCCAAATGCTACCCGCAGAGGCAGAGTCCGCAGCTGGGCACAGGGGAGAGCAGTAAACCTGTCTTTTATTTCAGGGACGTCACGATCTAACCAGCTACTTTCAAGCTTCAGCCAAGACGTCTGCCTGATAATTTCTGCTCAAACAAGCCGATAGGAGAAATTAAGCAAGTTTGCAGAGCTCAGGACTGCTGGCAGACTTCAGGGGACTTCACGCCAGGCAAGTTGTGTGCAGGCAGAGCTGACAGCTTGCTGGGAGGATGAGTTTGCCATCTAAAACTGGCTGGGGCTTCACAGCAACTTCTTGGGTAGAGAGATAACTTACAACTGAACTCAGACGGTCTGCGTATTGTGCAAGGGATCCAATCACTGCTTGCTATGGAGGATGATTTTTAAGATGAATACCTACCTTGATGATAAATCCAATTCATCAACACCTGGATATTTGAAAGCATCTGCACTAAATAATGGCAATCTTTCTGCAAACAGCTCCAATGAGACAGCAAACAACCTGGATTCACCTGCCTTGGATGTCAGTAGGGCTATAATTGTGGGGCTTATCCTAGGTGCCTTTATACTCTTTGCTATTATAGGTAATATCATGGTTATTCTCTCTGTTGCTTGCAATAGACATTTAAGAATCCCTACCAACTATTTCATAATTAACCTTGCAATAGCAGATTTGTTGCTGAGTTTTACTGTGCTTCCATTCTCTGCTACACTGGAAATCATTGGCTACTGGGTTCTGGGGAGGATATTTTGTGATATCTGGGCAGCAGTTGATGTGCTGTGCTGTACAGCTTCTATTTTAAGTCTATGTGCAATTTCTATAGATAGATATATAGGGGTACGTTATTCTCTCCAGTACCCAACTCTGGTAACAAGAAGAAGAGCAATTTTGGCTCTCCTGGGTGTTTGGGTCCTTTCCATGGTAATCTCCATTGGGCCTCTTTTGGGCTGGAAAGAGCCAGCACCCAAGGATGACAAGGAGTGCCGCATCACGGAAGAACCGTTCTACGCTTTGTTTTCTTCCTTGGGCTCATTTTACATTCCCTTGATTGTCATCCTCGTAATGTACTGTCGGGTCTACATTGTGGCCAAGAGGACTACTAAGAACCTGGAAGCTGGGGTTATGAAAGAAATGTCCAACTCCAAGGAGCTGACTTTACGGATTCATTACAAGAACATGCATGAGGACACATTAAACAGCACCAAATCCAAGGGCCACAACCACAGGAACTCCTTAGCTTTCAAACTGTTTAAATTCTCCAGAGAAAAAAAGGCAGCCAAGACACTGGGAATTGTAGTTGGCATGTTTATCTTGTGCTGGCTACCTTTCTTCATAGTTCTCCCACTAGGTAAGTTGGTAATCAAGGGATGATGTGGAGGGGAAAAGGGTTAATTTTTTACTATGAAAGTGTCACTGAAAAATCAGGTAAATAAGTAGCTATCACTCGGAGAACTGCAGTGAATAAGTGAGAGGGAGGGAAATGAGAGTAATTTATCTATGATATTGTTTCTTTCAAAGAGTCATGCTAGAACTTTGCAAAGTTTGGAGCTTGCAGAAAGTCTGCTCATTTATTAATCATTATCAGGGATAGAACAGGTGTCAAATCAGGGGACTATATCTTCTGAGTTTGGATATTTAATCCCTGTTTATAGGCTTTGTTTCCTTTGAATTAGCTTCCAGAAACATTTTTATGGGATACTATAACAAAAATACTAGATAGAAACACAAAAACAGTTTCAGCACTGAAATGTTCTTATTTTATTTTACTGTTAGGTATTCAGACTAATACAGAAGGTCTTTGGCAGTTTTAAGTGTCTTAAATGGAAAGAGGCCAGACCTAAAGATGAAGTGCCAAATTCCCCTGAGCTTTGGAAAGCTGAGAAAAAAATCTAGTTCTCAGCTTGAACTTCACTGATCAGATTCCCAGAAGAAACATGCAAAGCCCGCTGATCCCATCAGAATTGTTCTCATTGGTTTCTGTAGGTTTTAGACATTTCAGGGAAAATTTCAGGTCACATTTGCCGTGTGAGTTTGTGTCAACCACTTCATTCACTCTCAATTTATAAAATTAATGTAACATAAAGGGAGTCTCTGCACAGGACTCCCTTCTGAGGTCTGCCTTGGTCTTTAATACTAACACTAGCTCTAAAGTGGAATATCTCAAGACCTGTTAGCACCGAGTTACTAAGCTCTGAAAAATATCTGTCCAAAATCCACTCCTTCAAAGCACAATCTGGCAGCCTAAATATGGATGAGGTGGAAAACAAAAGGGAAATAAAAAAAGCCTTTGTTAATGTTCTGTATTCATGTTTACTTAGTTACTCTACCAAAACATTTCTAATTCAGTGGTAAACTAATATCTTTAGACATAGTTGTAGAAAACTAAATTGAGTTCAACAGCCTAGTTCTGGCAAAGTGCTTTTTAAAATAATTTCAGTGAATGTATTATGTCATTTGGACTAGAATGTCTATTACAGGACAACTATGACTACTGTAGCACAACTTTAGCATCTCTAGCTTAATGCATGTAAAACAGAAAAATCATAATTCAAGACCTATGTAAAGCTAATGTTAAGGATGTGACAAATTCTCAAGAGAAGAGAAATTATTAGCAACTTCTCTTTGGCTAGTAAATTTTAAGTCCTTGTGGTAGCTCTTAAAAAAAACTTTATCACATTGAACAAGCTGCCGGTTCTTGCAGAAATACTTATCAATATGGATAGAAACATATTTACATCATATAGAATCATTAACAGCTTTAGGTATATTGTTAGTGGGTGAGGATCCCATGATAAAGTGAGATCCTCAATGATTTTAAATGACTTAGGGGTAAAACTAGGAACTTACGGGTAAAAAAAAACCAAACAAACATGAATGCAACAGAATAGATCCTTATCTAGCAAAAGCCAGGTAGCAACCGATGCAGCTCAATGAACACCAGATGCTGACCAGTCCATTAAAAACCTTTCGAACCCAAGACAGACCTCCCTTAAAAAACAGTCTTCAGGTTGGAACAGTCTTGGGAGAAAGTTTGAACCCTTCTAGTATTGCCCATGAGGTGTAATGGGTTATTGCTTAAGACACTTGCATGTAGAATTTGTATCTTGTCACAGTATGATTTTATCTGTCACCTACATCATGCCAAGGCCTAAGAGAGGCGCCTGGCTGGCAGCCCCACTGCAGCGTGCTGAGTGCTGCCAGCGGGGCCAGAGGGCTGCCGCCTGGAAGGCTGCAGGGCTTCCACCCTCTGCTCTGCCTTGCCCTGCACAGAGCAGTTTAACTCCCAACACGCTCGTCAAGAGCTGCAGACATGTAAAGCCTCGCAGCACTGAGCTGTCGAGGGGGGTGCTGCTGTGTCAGGTAATATTCCTTCCTATTGGAAGACGAAAAATATCTCCAGTGAAAATACCTTGGCACTGCAAGAAAACTGCTGGCTCTGCAGCCCTCTCAGGCTAGAAATCCCTTCAAAGGCCCAAATCTTTATTGAGAGCCTTTAGTCTAAAAAATAATAAAAAAATAAAATAAAAGAAAGAGGAGAAATATAATATCCAAATCCATTTAAATAGCAGGCACTTTTTTCTTTGTTTTGCTCACTAGGAAGAGGGCTGGTTTTGTTCCCTGTCTCTGATTTCTTTAATTTGTTCAGCCTGCTCCAGAATCTTTTGCAGTATTCTTCTCTCTATATCAGTGCAAAACAATTAATAATGTGAGGGATGAGAGCATTGATGACTAAACAAAACAATTATAAAATAGAAATCTCATCCCGGCATGCACAGTCAAGCAATTCTTTACTGCAGAAGAACATGGAGAAAGACTTTTTAAGGCAGCACTTGCTGGTGCTGCATTTTTCACACCAGAGATCTTTGCTTCTGTGTCCTGAAGTCACAAACTTAAACAAAAGGCTATTAAGAACTCATAGAAATGCCGCACAGTGGTATGAAATTAACTTCAGTGAGAGGCAAATTGCAGAATTCAGAGCTACTTATGATTTTTGCAATGTCCCATAGGTGCCAGGGGCTACCTTAGGACATGCTGGAATCACACAGGCCACTGTCTCGTCAATGCAGGACAGCAAAATACACCACAGTCTTTCCTACTCCTGAGTCCAAACTAGGTATTCGAGACGTGTCCTTCATATCCTAGCACCACTAACCCCAGTCATTCCATGACATCCTCATCTTCACTATCTATTTTTGTTCCCTGTTTCACTCAGTAGTGGAACGGCTTTGTATTTCAGAAGATCCAACAACAAAACCCTTCACAGCTCAGTAATCCTTATCCTTGCAACAACCCAAAACCCTGTCTTAACAAGTCTGCTTAGATGTAGATGAATTTCTTCATGTCAAAAGCATTTCCAGTTCTTCTTCTAGTTTCCTGGACAAAATTATAATTCTGTGGTTGTGACATAGCAATAAATTCCATAGCTACCCATTTTGATGCCCCAGACAAAGGAATATTGCATCAGGTGGCAGATATATCCTGGGAACTGACACAGTGCTGAAAGCAGACCTATTGCTTGAATAAATATTGCATAACAAAGGAAAAGATAGAATACCTAGTGCTTACAGACTGCTTTTCAAGCATGATTCAAAAGGCTTTGCAAGGAAATCTTTGTATACAAAGCCCTGCATACAGCTGCAGAGAGAGGAATGAGAGTGCTGACACTGTGATGCGTTGAGTGCCACAAAACTGCCAGTATGAAGAACAACCCACAATCTTTTACCGCTCAGGGCTGATTGACTGAATCGTGCAGCCTTCAGTGTTAACTACCTGGTGATGCAGCAAAATATTGTCAAAGAAAATAACGTGAGAAATTTGTTTTTATTCCAGTAGCTACCAGCAGCAGATATCCTTTCCAGAAAGCAATAGCGCAACAGAATATCCCTATGCTGCAACTTCAGAAATGCTCCTTGGCTTTCTAAGCAGTTGTTTTGCAATTTGGAATCACTTATAGCACAGCATAATGAATAAAATGAAGACATATATGCCTTTGAGACAACTCATTGCACCATTAATTCGGTGACTCGGTTTTAAAGAGTAAATATCTTGCTTCTTTTAAAATTAATGTTTCTTCCTCACCGCCCATACAAACATATTATTAGATATCAGGACCATCTTTAACATCTATTGCTGAAAAATGCTGAGTAAAAAAGGTGACCTTTATGTAAAGACTGGAACACTGCAGAAATGAGGTAACATTCGTGAAAATTCCCTCCTTTAAGCAAAAGATCAAATTTTACACTAATATCTCTATTATGAAAATTAATCCTGAATAAAATTGTACATATTTCCCCCAGCTATTAGATTATAGTTCAGCCTCATTTCTGTTAAGCAAGACATTAGGCTGGCCTTGCAATTCCCAGCTTTAGACCACACACACCCATACTCAGAGTAAGGGGAAATGCACAACCTCCACTCCTATGATTGGAGCATATTAACCTTCACAGCCTGTTACCTAACTCCAGTGAATATCCCCAGAGTATCCAAGGAGTTCCTGGTTCAGAGGCTACTCCCTCTGCTCCCACAAAACCTCCAAATCTATCCGCTAAAGTCAGAAGCAAAATTCTTATAACTTCACTAACAGTGGCACAAGGTCCCTAGAGCCTCATAATGATGATACAACTGTTTTGACTCTCCTGATATATAAAGATTTTGACCCCCCTTGATAAAATCATTAAAAATAATATAAAATAAAAATACTCTGCATGCTACAGGTCAGTCATTACAAAATGATTCCTAAAATAAAATGTTATTCAAGTACTGTATGTAGATTTATGTTACAACAGGCCAGCCTCTGTATGCCTGCACCAAAAATACCAAAATAGGCTGCTTAGTTTCCCATGGGAACCACGCTCAGGGTATTAGGTCCCATGCTGTCAATGCAAGACCTGAGGCCTGCTTGACTTGCCATCTTGTCTTGCTCTTGCCTCATACTCTCCTCCCACACTGCTATCTAGATTTGATGTCGAAGTTAATGGTTAAACGGAATTTGGGCAACTTTCTGATCTATGTGGCAATCTGATCCTCTGTCCACTCACTGCCCAAACTCTGGTACAACGTTCAGTTGTACAGGTGACAGGAGAAACCTGCTCCTCCTATTTTCTATCCAATGACTGTAATACCAAAGACCATAAGGGCACTTCTTGGCCAGCACAGCATATTTTGTCACATGTAGAGGATTAGTACATTTCAAAATGATTCATTTTACTATGGAAATAGCCTTCCTTGTGCTTGAGCCTTCTGCACAAAGTAAATTGTATTCAAAAGACTCCATCTCCATATGAGTTTCTTAAAGAGTTCTACTTCTTAGAACAAGGCTGTTTGATCAAAACAGAGGAAACTACACAAACCTTTGAGGGACTGGGCACTTCTTATGTTGGCTTATGTTGCCACTGGACATTAGGAAAGCTCTAAACTATGAAAATCAAAGACAGGAGAGAAGTGAGAGTACTGCTAACAGCACCTAGGAGGGCAGTGCACACAGGGTCCTTATGTCTCAGGCATGTGCAAGGACATGCACGTTTGCTCAAGCTGGCAGTCTCCATGAAAGCACCAAGTAAAGTTATGCACATTTGCGTATGCATCTAAAACATCCTGGCCATACCTCAGAATCTCAGCTTTAGGGTCTTTAGTGTCCCCATCTGTGAAATCCAGACCATGAACAGTCAGTGAAGGTCTTTTTAGTATCATCAGTAAGTTCTGCTTCATAGATTTTGCACTATTTTGATGGGCTTTCAAATGATGCTTTGAGACTGAAAAGCAAAAATCATTAGTCTCTAAGTAACGGAAGGGAAAATATAATGGAAGTTAGAGCAAAATCTCTGTAGCTGTGCTATCCAATTGCTCTTAAAATCCTATTGTTTACCCAAGTTGTCCAGGACAGATCGCCTCAGTTTTAAGTCAGAAGCAAGAAAGGGAAAAAAAGACTAAAGAATATCCAGTAACAGTGGATTTTAAGTATAATAAATGAAATGTCAGCAAACTTAGATTAGCTTTTCTTGACTCCTTAATCAGCTAATCCTTTTCAAAACAAGCACAAGTTTGGCCATATTCTTTCTATTTAGAAAGCCTCAAAAGTCAGTAACTCTTTTCAACAATTAACATTATGGAAATATTCTGAAAAAATATTGTCTGAAAACATTGACAATTATTTTGACTATTATTATTACTATATCATACTTCTGTCCCCATTTAAATCAATTTTAGACTACTACACAATGTTCTTACTAAAATTGTTATTAATTTCTATCTTATTTATATGAGAGAAACACTATGTAAATACAAATTAATTCTCTTCATAGTGTAATTCATCACTGCTATTCTGGATCAAGGGTGGGTAGATTACTATATACCAGGTTATATGCAGTTTATGTAAAAGATGTAAATGATTGTTTGAACTTCCCTATATCCCATTTTAAAGGGCTATTTTTTTACATTTGTAAATAAGAGAGAAATGAACTCAAAAGAACTTTTGTTATTCAAGAAATGCCCCAAACTTTTGCCAACTATTATGACACTATAAATGGGGCATAAAAAAAAGCCCTAAACTTCTTGCTTTTTAATTTTTTTTGAAAACGACAGCTTTCGTCTCTCTTTTTGGTCTGGGAAAAAGAAAGCGCCTATTTGTCTTTTCTGTTATCTTCTAAATATCAACATGCAAAAGGTCTGTTGTACCATAACTTCTTTAAAAATTATTTTCCAATCTTAAAGTTCTGTACTTCAACTGCATCTTTTGTATGAAGCTGTATAAAGAACAGCCATGGACTGCAGAGCAGAGGATCTCTGGAAATGGTGACTTTATCTCATACCATCTGCCAGTCAGAAACTATCTTGCTATGCCAGGAGTGACAATATTGGTGCAAACAGAGACACTGTCCTTTAAAAATGTAAAAATAGCTGCTTTGCTTTGCAGTTGCCTGTAATAGAAGAAGCTGTAACAATACCAGAAGATAGAAACAGTAACTTTTCCCAGCTACTAGGGAGCAAGGAAACTCTTTCCTGATCTTTTTTGCTCTTATTCATCAACTCATCTGTATGGGAGGGAACATTTTTTGCCACATTCTGCATTCATGCACTTCTAGTTTCATCTACCTGCACCGAAAGAGCAGGACGAGGTCTTTGATCTGCAGGGTATCGATGTCAATACCAATAATATATTTGTTTGCAGACAGTTAGTTTCCGGTTTGCATGGGATTGAGGCATAAGAATAAAATAGTTACAACCTATCAAGACAGATTTGAGATTTGTTTGTGCATCTTCATTGACAGAACCAGGAAACTGAAATGAAAGCCTCAAACATCCTGAGGACTAGAGGAATGATATTTTCATCACCCATCACAAGCATTTATTCACCCTGGGCTCCAAAGTCTCCAGCAAAAGGCTCTCACAAACATTACAGCTAGCCCATTTGAGGACACAAATATGCACAATCAGGCTTTTGTATTTCTTTATATCTGGCCTAGAATCTCTGACATACAAATAATATACATACAAAGACATTGAGGAATGAGATTGCTCTACTTGCAACAGCTTTGTATTTCTATTTCTCCCGCGTTATTTTCTGCCGTATCATTGGGTAATGAGTTATTCCTTGCTTGATATTCTCCTCGCTCCATGTAGAGCAAGTTGCCCCTCTGACGCACAACCAAGCAGTCGCTGTGGGATGGCAGCTGATGCCAGCACTCACGCCCAGCCCGGCAGCCTGCACGCAGCCGGGACACAGAGTCAGACTTCCCCGGAGAAGCCAGCATGCTGGAAACCCATACTCGAACGCTGCCCACCCGAACTGCTTTGTGTAGCTATAATTTAATTATCTTCCCTTTAGTTTTCTTTACTGAATTTAATTGTGTTGCTTTTGGATGCTCTTCCCATTCCTCAAGATCTTCTTCTCACTATTATTCTAACTCTCTCCTCCAATAGCCTCACAGTCCCCCTCAGCTTGATCAGGTCTTAATTTTATAAGCGTCCGCTCTGTTTCATTCTCTACTGTTTGTAAACTGTGGGGTTTTTTGCTATATTAAATAAGTCCAGGGGAATGTAAACAAACACGGAATGCTGGATGGAAAAAAATCAGGAGCTTTAGAAATCCAATTAGCTTTAAAACCCTGGCATGCTGACTTAGCTAAGCATGTGGTAAAAAGGACCGCAGAAAACTTAAATAAAAGACTAATACATCCTTTCTGCATTCTCTAAATTCAAGCTCATAACAATTCTGGTCAGAGGCAGCCTATTATTTTTACAAGCAGATTTTTACTAGCTCTACACAGGGAGCACTTAGATTTGCTTGTTCCCACAGAAGTGCTTAGTACCCGCTCCCAGCACCAGTGGCTGCAGCAGGATTGCAGCGTGAGCTGCCCAAATGGGCAACGCAAAGGCTCTATGAGTTTTCATTCGAAGACTGAGCTCCATCATCATATAAAATTCTTGCAAAGTGGTATTTCTGTTAAATTTGCCTTCTCAAAAACTAATGGAGAGAAAAGGTCTGATATTGTTGAAGCCTCCTGCTTTTCACATTTCCGAATTCATTTGTTATCATTTTGTATTATGAAATGCTCTTTATCATAAAAGTGATTTTTAGAGCTTTGGAACTTTCAGTTACGGGTAATGTTCAAAGGGTCAGATTTAATCCCACTAATTGCCCAAAACCAGAATAACTCTCTCCTGAGAAGGAAGGAGGGTATATTTGCTTTCCAAGGTTACATTAACCTGTAAAATTTGACCAGTTTCTGTTACAAAACTTCCAAGCATTTATCATCCAATTCTCTGACCACTTCTGTTTTATAACATTCAAACAAGCACCTGTGTTCTCTTAAGAATACCTCCCATTCAGTGTTTTAACTTTTGGAACAATTAATTTTCTATTTGCTATGAATAGAGACAAGCACTTTCAAATTATATGGTTACTTGTTTAAACTTAACACAATGATAAAAACCTGTCCAGTGAAGCTTTCTCTCTGCTCAGTTATTTTTTCATGTCATGTTTTACTGTAGCTTTTTTTTTATTACTGCTGTATCAACTGACACACAGTGTAGCACTGAAACAACTTCAGACTATTCTATTTCAATAAAAACAAATTTGTTCCAGTAAATAGGAATATATACTTCACACATTCATAGATTGGCGCTCAACTAAACAAAAACAGATTTAGAAGATTTTCAAATGTGACTTTTGTAACCAATAGAAAACACAACATCTGGCAACCCAAAACTCATCCATAGAGCTTGTTTTTCCCCCGTAAATCACAGTACTTCTGCTAAAATATGCAATAGTTACCTAATGTACGACTCAAGTGCGTTTTTCTAAAAAGATACAATGATACTATCAAAATGTATATATTTAGGTGGTATGAAGTTCGCAAGATATTAAAAATAGATGTTTGATAAAGAGAAAGTCTATTATTGCAAAGGGAAAATGATTAGAAGAGTTATTAGTAGTTTGAGATGGAACTATAGAAGATATAAAGATAGTAGAAATTATTCCTTTTTACTAAACACTCACATCTGGAGTACGGCATTCATGGGGGATGCCCCACCATCCAGGAAAGATATTCATTAGTGGGACAGTGAAGGACCTGTGTGAGGACAGGCTGAAGACATGGGGCTTCTTCAGCCTGGAGAAGGGAAGCGTTGGGAGGAACCTCACGTATTGCTGAACGTGCTTGGAGCAGAAAGCAGTGTTCCCGTACAGACCCTTCCCATTGCAGTAATTCTGCAATTCTATCAACTTCTTCGCTTCCAATCCCATCAAATATATACATGTGTGTATACATATACACATACATATTCCTTGTGTGAAGGATGAAGGAAGGGAATGTAAGCACACAACCAGAATCGGTGATAATTCACAAATCTCTGACTGTCCACTGTATGTTGGTCTTTTATGCCCAGTGTGTGAATGACAATAGCCTACAGGACTGAATGACACAGAGATATCACACGCAACTTCTAGTTTTGGGAGTTTTGTTAACTCTTGCATCTTATTTTTCAGATTTATATTCTTCCTCAACCCTGCAGTATCTGGTCACCAATCATATACACACAACTGGATAGCAAGTTTTCTCCCTTCTGCTGGAACCAGTCTGAGGGTTGTGCCTGGTTGGTGGGTGTTTTGGCTGGTCTAATTCTGATGCTAAGTTCTTTCTTGCAAAAAGAGAGGGGGAAACTGAAATATGTCCTGTATACTACATTTCCATCAAGAAGCTTGCCAGCTATTACATTAAGGCTCCTTAAATAGAAGGTCTTAACTTTCCCACCCTCCTCCTGTTCGAATATAGCAGCTACTGGAGAGAGGTAACAAAATAGTAGATATTATTCAGATGGAAAAAAAAATAGAGAGGAGGAAAAAAAATATGAGCAATGTGTATGTATGTGTATGTGTGTCTCCTTGGTAGAAGGTTACATCAAAACTTCCTTCAGTGAAGAGTTTTCCTTAATTAAGAGCACTGGGATTAAGCCAGTCCAGATGATTTTCCTCCTGTTCACCCTGCTATTTTAAGGGTTATTCCAAAGCCCACTGAGTCATTCTGAAGCCTTTACAGAGGCTTTCAGGGCCTTCCCCAACTCAAATAGACTCTGCATTTTAGTGGCTCCATGACATTACAGCCACGTATTCTACAGAATATGTAACAACAACTAATATAGCAAAAGGTTTCCCATAATCTTCCCTAATTTAACTGAGGATGTTTTACGTACTTTTAGGCATTTGTTATGAAACACTAATCAGTGTTTTCATAATCAGCCCCAAATGAATTTAGCTTTACTGGAGAAAAAAAAGTGTTAATTTCTTATTATCATAATCGCTATTGCTCAGTGCATTATCACGTCTGGTAAGTACAGCTGAACTACATACAATCCCAACTGGTCAAGTTGATGAGTTTCTGGAATATTTCGTGCTCTGCATTTTTGCTGGACACCTGCTTTGCAAAGTCTTCATGGGTGTCAAAGCTGCAATCAGCACTAAGCTTGAGGTGCTAATTAATGACAGGGTTTAACTCAGAGAAATAATAGAGGATAAAAATTATACATTTCCTCAGAGAAAAGACACAAAATATGAGCAGTAGAAAAGAGATCTTTTGGGGCGAGGGAGTCATTGCAGTTATCCCCATCACAAATAAATCTGTGTGGAGGTAATTATAGGCAACATTTTCCAGCCGTTTTGAAATGCAGTCTAAATCAGTACAGGGAAATATTTAATCTGTTTATCAGACTGTGATGGGAAAATAGCTAGAGATTAGAGGAGGAAATATTAGTTTGATGTTTGGCGAGTGTGTCTGGTAGGCTTAGCTTTATCATTTTATCACAGTACCAAAATAGTCCACAGTTGTTTGCTTTTGACAGGTTAGTTATGAGGTAAAGCATGTGTACAGTTAAATACAATGTACTGTAATTCCAAGAACAACGTAAGAAAAAGGATATTGCTAATATTGTTTATATCTTCATATAGCAAGAGTCTGTAGAGTTTTGTACAACAGACACTAACTTAAACTATTTTTGTAAGAATGGGGTATATGTAAGGACGTCCATTTAAACTATGTTCTGGATAGTGAAGAAATCTTACCTTACTCTAGGAGACTCAGGTGGGATTCCAGCCAGTGAGGAGGGACTGAAGTTTCTGAAAAATCAGGAACTTGTTAAAGCCCTGAAGAGAAGAAGTGCCCAAATAAGCATCTGTCTCGTACATTCCATTTTTCTAACAGTTAATCCTCACCCTAAATAATGGATATATTTACCGAGGGCATCTAAGACTACAGTGTCAGTAAGATTCCAGTTCTGCAAACGTAAGACTCGGCTAGGTTGCCAAAACTTAAGCTATAAAGTTTTCCTGATGAACAAAGAGATTTTCTGCAGAGTTAATCAGAGAAGTAGGACTAGGAGGGATCTGAAGAGGTCACTGCAAGCACCCTCCAACTCAGGGAGGATCAGTTACACATAAATCAGTAGATGTGTGTCTACTGTGTTCTTAAAAGACTTCATAAAAGTCTTTTTACACCCTTCTTAGGCAATATATTCCAGAACAGAATGCCTTTCCTAATCTGTATACTTGATTTCTCTTGCTGCAATT
Source organism: Crypturellus undulatus (assembly GCA_013389825.1). Classification (NCBI taxonomy): domain Eukaryota; kingdom Metazoa; phylum Chordata; class Aves; order Tinamiformes; family Tinamidae; genus Crypturellus; species Crypturellus undulatus. The sequence goes on from VWPW01027425.1 coordinate 376,886, forward strand.
CAAATCAGTTTACTCCATATATTAGCCACAGTGGACATGGAAAGCAATTTAATTCTTTTCCTCTTTTCTGATAACGTTTATGCTTTTCGAGTCTAATTATCAGGTCTCTTCTCAGCCCTCTTCCTCCATCATGAGAGTTTTATCATGAAACTATTATTTTTTAGAGCCTCTCTGGGTTTCACCAGTAGCCCTTTCTTTAGCCATGAATTGCATCATAGGTGGTGCTTTGCTAAGGGCACAAAATTGACCACATATGCCCACTGCCCCTGTAGTGGGGCTCATGTGGATCAGTTGCTGCTAGTTTCAGAAAATATTCTTGAATTCTGCTTTTCTTTTGCAGAGTGTAGGGGTAGTAGGACCCACCAAACACACAATTGCCAAGCACCATACTATCCACAGCGCATTCTAGCAGTAGAGAGAGCTGTGCTAGGTCTTGTGCTAGGTCTTGCTCATCAAACAAGGACTTCTCCTTGGTGAAAATGGTTTAGCATGTGACCCTCTGCTGCTCACTTTTACCTTCCCCAGGTCACATTGCTCACTGGTAAAGTCAGGAGGATGGTATGTAGTGCTGCAAGATAACTAGCAGCATGCTCCCACACAAAACTGCTTTCCCAGGGATTGCAGAGACCTCTCTTTTGGCTAGGGTCTTCTTGGAAAACTGCCCTACCACAGTACTTTTAAAACAATGAGAAAGTAAGAGTGCATTATACTACAGAAAAAAAATGAAATTCATCTCTTTCCAACACAGATGTATATATATATGCATATATATCAGGAAGAAGAAAGGGGTTAAGACGAATTCTATTCCATTTTAATACATTGGCCAGCAATAAGAGCTGTTAGGTTAGCAGCCTATAAATCAGTGAATTACTTATCAAATAAGCATTTCTTGTTGCAAAAAAATATATTTCTTCCTCACTTTCTTGTGAAAGATGTGTATAACTTCAAAGAGTCTAAGCAACGTCCTGATTGTGCTGTTTGCAGAAATGAGAAAAAAAATGGAGAACAAAGAAGTAATATGTTTTCTATGTAACTATCTTACATATTATTCCTCAATTTCTTAGACTTTCAAAACCTTTCTCCAGTTGTAGCTAAATAGTGCTCTCTCCTTTATTTTAAAATCACACTATCATATAACTTTCCAAACTAACATATTACCAGATTTTCTGTTATTCATTCAGCTATGGAAGGTAAGGATGAGCCATACCATGGCTTTTAAATGACAAATCGACTGGGGCTCATTGATATTTCTAGAATCAAGACTGACCACAAGGTCCCTCTCTCAGGCATGTTGTTACTAATAAATTCTCTGCTCTTTTTTGTCGCTGTCCTTTTATATAAGAAAGCTTTAAAAAAACACTTGCTGTAACCACTGAAAATGACCTGCTGTCATTTTTTTCAAATGACATTTGAAAAATAGATTATCCTAAAAATATTAGAGAGACATAAGCTCCTTAACTTCTTTTCTTAAACAACACACATTTCTGTGAATAATTTACAAAGATTATCCATTTTTAACATTTTTTTTTTACCTTTTTCCCTAGTGGGTCTCCTAGTCTTTATAGTATGTGATTAAATTCTGTTCATGTGCAATATAGAATTCTGCAAGCACAGGCCATTTATCTGCATCGGTTCCCAGTGTTTTTCTCTATAGCTTAGTTTATTATATTTGTCCTTAGGGAGTTGCACAAAATCTGTTGGTTTCTTAATAAGTTTTTTTTAATTTATTGAAAGCTACATCAAAAAAGTGGACATTCACTATGTCCACTTTTAACCTACCTAAAAATATTAGTATCTTATAGAATAAAGTCCTACTCATTTTCAGTTATAACATAGGGTGAGAGAAACAACCCATATGATCTGGAAGAACTCAGGACTGCCAATTCAATACTTGGACATATGAATAAAATGGGAGGATCTGACATCCAATTCATGGCTTATACATTAGAATCACTTAAGCTGTTGCTGAATCTTTCATCAATGAGAATGCAACACTAACAAAACAGTTTAAGTACTTGCATTGTTTTGATATGTCTGTTGCAGATTTACTGGATACAATTCATAGTTTCCCCAGCATTAGATATGTTATACTTTGTACTTTCTGCAATATCAAATCAGGACCAAGACTTAGGACCTCCATGAGATGGAGAGAAGAGATATTCGTTAAAACCTGCAAGCTAGGAACAGCGACAAAGTAATGAGGGATGTGGGATCGATTTACAAGGGTCTTGCATACGGAGAAGCTGCTCAAGTGTGGGAGCTATGAAACAAGGACTAGGAACCTTGTAATTTAATACGCGCACTTTAGCTGAAGGGCAGGAGTGTTGCCTAGCTGGGAGGCAACAGGCAGAGCCGGTGCTAGCCTGTACCACCCCAATTAGCTGCCAAGGGAAGGAAATCTTCCTCTGGATTCACAGCATCCCTCCTGGCTCGTACTGGTTCCCCCGAAGCGAGGGGCGGGATGAGACTCTCTAGATGGCCAACACAACTGCATGATGTTTTCTCTTCTGGGCCCACTAAAGGACTAGCTGACACCCAGAGCAGGGCCGGGAGGTGTGTGAGGGATGGCATGTGCTTACCTCCCTTTCGCTTCTTTTTGAGCTAAGAAGATTCAGACCCTCATAGTCAGCACCAGGCCAGGGCCACCAGTCAGCCAGAAAAAGAGCCGAATCTGCTACTGCATGTGAGAGCTATTGAGCCATGTAGGTGGGGAGTGCTTTTGCTTAGTTTTAAGGCCCAAGCCATGGCTTCTACGTTGTTACAAGAGGTGGGAAATATGCCTAGAATGACATTCCTCCTCTCTATGGCGTTCTGACTGTCACTACTGACCCAGCTGCTTTCACAGCCCAGAGAACCTGCAGCCGCTTCAGCACTGCTGCCCTCAAGCACGTGACAGCAGCTTTGAGTGTTCACTTCCTCTTGAAATATTCTTAAAATCTAACCCCTGTTCTTAAAATGAGACTCCTTTCCTAGACCTCTTGACTTTTATTACTTTAGCCAGGCACAAAGGTGATTTCCCCTGTTTAAACAAAACAGGAATTCAACAGTTTGGGAAATCAACTGTTTAAAAAGCTTCAGACAATCTCTTAAAAGGCTATATTTGCTAAATTTAGCTGACCAAATGAATGTTTTTAATGCTAAAAGTACACTAATTGGATTTCCCAGTATGAGTTTTCCATTTCCGTAGGGAAATTATTTGGTTGTAAATGAAAGAGGAATTATTCATGTTGTTGGGGTTACACCATTTCTATGAATAGTTATGTGAACTACCAGAATTAGCTTCAGGATTCAAGATGTTTGCATTATTTTAATAATCTAGATAAGCTCTGGTGATGTTTATGAGCTACTAGGGAATGTATCAGAAGTGATGAGCTATGTCTGAGCACACTGCTTCCCAAGATAAAGGCAAATGAAAAGCTTGGTAATAGAACTTTCTCTTCAAAAATGTTGTGCAAAAGCTTGTTGAAGAAAGCACAGCATATTCTATGTGTGTATTATGTAGCACTTTGTGCAAAGGAGGTTTGATCTTTGGGATCCACAGATGCTAGTGCAAGAGACATGGACATACAAACACAAAGATTGCTCTTTATTTTAATTCTACATTAAGGAAGTACTCCTTTAGCTTTTGTGTGGTGGGTAGAGCATTTCCTTATTAGCTTTAAAAATAAAAACTACTTACTATCACCATAGACTTTAGCAAAAGTAGTAGTATGAGGGATTTTTAACAATGAGATTCTACTAGTTATTTGAAGAGATATCCATCTTTCCTAAAGCAGTAAGCCAGTCACTTCAGGTATTGTCTCTGCTTGTTTCTTCTGGACAGGCTCCGTGTTTTCTGGTCTGAAGCCCCCTGAAACAATCTTCAAGGTGATTTTTTGGCTTGGTTACTTTAACAGCTGCTTGAATCCAATCATCTACCCTTGCTCAAGCAAAGAGTTCAAGAGGGCTTTTATACAAATCCTAAAATGCCAGTGCCACCGTCGGAAGCAGCTGGGGTGGTGGGCCTACAGCTACAGAAACTGGAATCGGTGCTCCTTCGAACACCCCAGAAAGGACTCTCTGGAAGACACTGGGAGTTTCCTAAGTGGCAGTCAGAGGACATTATCTTCAGCATCTCCCAGCCCAGGCTACCTGAGCAGAATCAGCCACCCGCATATGGAGATGTGCACATTCCAGGAGTGGAAAAATTCCAGCTCTTTCCTGAGCCCCTTACAAGAAGGCAACAGGCAGAAGGACCCATGCCAGTTCTTTACCTTCAATCTCTTACCGGAGCGCAATGGACATGTTGCTGCTGGCAGCCAAGCTTCCAGCAGCAGGGACTGCGAGGCCGTGTGTGACACACTGAATGGCAAAAGCAACTGCAGAGCAAACATGACGCTAGAATGAGCAGATTCATAAAGCTGCCTGCCGGACTCTGCTCTCCTCCTCAGACACCAACTCACTGTTAGCTCAGACTAAGGAATGGACTGTGTAGTTTCTCAGTACGGCACTAGAAGGAAGCCAGTGAGGGAGAGGACAGCTCCCATCACCAAAGTGACATAGTATGGGGAGTAACCATATTTCAAGTCAACTGTAGCCAGAGAGGCTACAGAATGCAGGGAAGGGGGCAGATAAACCCAGGGAAGACTAGAGCCAAATATTTAGATATCATGGAAGTGCTGTAGAACAGCCAAACCCATCTGTGTATAGAAAGAGTGTATAGATACGGGGATAGGCGGGGGGCTGCGTGGGAATGTGTGTGTGTACATGTGTGCTAGCCGCATGTCTGGGTGCCTCAGAGTGGCCGTGAGCAATGCACTTGTGCAGTATTGTTTGTACCTCTCCAGGGTACCATTTGCCGCTGATTTTGCCTGTAAAATTCTTATTGTTGCTGTACTTCACTGTACATTAGCACTTTAGAAATTGAAAACAATGTCAAAGATTAAAGCAATTTTTCAACAATTTAAACACTTGCATCTATGAACACAGAATTGTAATTAAGCCAGGTTCCCTTATCACATGATCTTCACTTCAAAACAAAACCCTCATAGAGGTCAAGTTTGCCACTGTAACTCTTAGGATGCTCTTGAAGCTCTCTGCAGTTGCTTCTCTTCCATGCTTCCCTTGTCCACAACAGATGCAAGCTCCTCTATACTTCACCACGTTCTTTTTGGAAAGTTTGAAAATATTAGCACTGATAAAAGCTCACAATCCACATCTGAGCACATTAATAAGTGTCCTGTAAACATGTGGGCTACCAGAGCATTTGATTTCTGAAAGCAACATTCATAAATCACTCCAAATCCCTCATAAACAGTGCTGTGGACACAGCACAAAAGAGCATTGACCGTTGGATGCCCAAAATCCGACTTTAAAGCATCTGTGCAGAGCCCTTTGTTCTTTCACTTTGAAAATAGCATAGCATTTTTAGCAGTTTTACTTTGCCACTTTTGTCAGAAAAGCAGCAGACAAAAACATGCAGTAGAAGTTCAGTTTCATTAGTATTTTTCTCCTTAATACTACACTACTGTAAAAGAATTCCTGAGAATATCTTCTAGGATAGAAGGACATGACCTTCTTTTAGGTCATGTTTGAAAGATGTTTTCATCTTGTGCAAATAAGTGTGAATCATGAAACTAATGACTGAATCTTTACATGAAGTGGTAGAAACCATGAAGATTGCTATATACCTGTAGGGATCGTTATCAACCCGTGGTGGTTGTCCGTGGTTATAGAAGGAATACTGAGGCCATCCACCTCAGGGTCAAGAAGCACTGACACCTATGAGATGATAGGCCAAATGACGTTTATTGAAATTCACTGCTGGCTCTTATAACTTCTGTCCAGGTGGAAGTTGTCTTATGTACCAATTAGGCTCCAGATATCACTTTTTGCCCTAATATGGTTAAACCCTTGCCCATTCCGTGACACCGCGAGATCTTCCGTCCGCCATTCCCTATCTCTGCTTCTGTCACATACAACAGGTCTCGTTAACAGTACGGCTGCAACTCCCACAATGTACAACAGGTCTCGTTAACAGTACGGCTGCAACCCCCACATATACCTCTTCATTTAACTGAGACTTGTATTTTTAGGAGTTTTAGTGATGTTCTTGTAAAGCCTGGAACAGAATGAGCCATAAACAGATATATTGAAAATACTTAGGGTCAATTTAACAATGCTAGATCCCAAGGGAGAGCCATTTCCTTTTGTGTCCTTGAATGTGTATTCTCTCATTAAGTTGACAGGGAGGGATGTGGCTTGTGGTTAGATCAAATATCCTGCAGCTCAAAGAGCAAAGCCAGGAAAGTCATGTTCTAAGGTCTTCCCATGGTCATATGTTGTACTGAGACCAATATAAGTACATTTTGACTCTAATACTGATTCCATAGACCCATCTCCTATTTAAACCAGTCTTGTTCTCATCATGGGGAAGGCTATAATTTCCTCTTAAAAGGAAAACACTTATAATATTTAAAAGTATTATTGAACAGATACATTCTTTTTGCTCATTTATCACAACTTTATGGTTACAATAAATGAAGAATTTACTATTTGGCTGGGATGTACGATCATGAAATGATCATCTTTGGGGTTCTAAGTGGCAGAGGAATATCTTTCAACCTATTTATGTAATTTCTGGAGTAACCTTACCAGAGTGTCCCAAGCATTTTTATTCATATTGGGCTTTGCAAAGCTTCTTACAAACCACTGTACATTGGAAATCAACTTTTAAATCTAAGCAGCTGACAGCACACTTCAGCTGAATTTTGAATTACACGTGATTTGTACAGTAAAATCCAAGTATCATTATTCATCTTTGAGAATCCCTAAATGATATGGTAGGTTTCACAATAACTAGCATTCCGTCACTCCAAAGCTTTCAGCAAAGTGGCTTTCAGAGACTGATTATTCTCTTAATTAGACTGTAGTCCTAACAAATTTTCTAGTGGTATCTGTTATCATTTAAACTCCTTTAACATGAATATTATATTTAATATATATTTAATATTATATTTAATATATATTTAGTATATTAAATATAATTTAATTCTCTATAGTATCTATGAAAGTTGACTATATACCACTGCATATCAGCGTGACCTATGTGTAGCTGTCATCTCTGTATATTTTTTACAGGTAATGGTACAAACTCAGCAAGGGAAGATCAAGATCACCTACTACTTTTAGACCTTACAGAAAACAAAACAAAACAAAAATATTTTTTCACTAAAAACAGAACTTTCACTTAATACCCTAACCCCGATCAGATGAGAAGATATATATTAACAAAGGTACAGATTAACATCATGCTAGCCTATGTCAGTTAGAATAGCCTCTGACTCTATGAATCATATGCAATAAACTTCCCAGCACCAAAACCCCAAGATTTGTGTCCTATCTGCCTCAGAGCTCAGGGGAGAAGGCATCTCACAGGCAGATGGTGATGGTAATGTTTATCCCCAAGAGATCCATTACCCTTCTGCATAGCTTTGGGAAGGCTGCCAGGCTCTGCAGGGTCTCAGCACCATGGATGCATCCCTCCTTGCTAGCCTGGTTTCTCTCACAGTAGCCACAGCTACTGCTCTTCGTTAGATAAAGTCATAGCATGGGAGGCATTTGTAGGTCCCATACAGACTCTTCTCCTTACCCTAAGGAACACTGGTACCAGTGAGGACCAATATATATGAATATGATAAACTGTATAAATCTCCAAAAAGATCACATCACATCTCCTCATAAGCTACCAAAAATGGCTTGCTCACCTCCAGGCACAGCCTTGGTGAAGGCAACTTTAGCATGTGGACTTGAAGGAAGGAACAGAAGGATTAAAGAGGAGAAAGGCTGACATGTCAACTTAAGATATGAATCCCTTTCAAGGTTTCTCTGGATAAATCTATTCTAAATGTCTTCATTTTTACCACTGGCATCTTCTAATGCTGCAATCAGGCAAAGTGAGCCCAAATGAGCCCCAGGTCTCCCCTCTCCCCTTTGTTAGTTCTTCCTCTGTTAATATTTTTCTTTAAAGAAAAAAAAAGCTATCTGGTTCAGGGTATCATTATGAAACCTTGTGGGACCAACATGTATCAACCCAATATTTTAGAACAGCCAAAATTCATCTGAGAAGCAGAATATGTTGTATTCAGTGAAATGACAGTTGACACGCTATGGCAGTCTGTGAGAAGCAACTACTGACAGGCCTTCTGATGAACCCATTTGGTGGGCAAATAGATTTGTCTTCAAAGAGGAGTTGTTGCCATTTAATACAGAAGATGCCCATAAAACACCATGAATTTCTCCAGGTTAAGCAACTATGTGGAGCTAAATCACTAACTAGGGACTAGTACAAAGCCATTCAGTTGAGAGGTACAGCTGTAATGGCTCACAGAGTATTGTTACAGCCCAGCTGCACATAAATTAAACCCATTAGGCTTCAATGCACTCAGCTATCACAGAAGTACTTCTTATTTTTGAAACGGGTTATGGTAAAATCAATCCAACTGAATGAGACTGAAACTCTGGATCATTTTGCATTCTTTGTTCTCTGGAAATCTGGTATTCTATTATCTTTCCAAATTGGACAGGAAGAGAAGAGGGGACAGTAATATTATAAAGTATCAATTTTGTCTGGAATATGTAAAAATAGCAACAGATATTTCTATTCAACAGATATGCTTCCCTTCTTGTATTGCACAATACAAGAAATAGTAATTCACAGTAGCTACAGTATGAAAGCAGCGGTATACAGCAACTGTTATTCCTATTAGTGACCCCAAACTAACAAGTTCAGTCTCAAGAGAAAAGACTAGATCCTATTTTGGATATGTTCAACAACAGAATCACTTACCTTTTTCCCAAACCATCGTGCTATGGCTTACACATTTACTAGACTGGGGCCTCCTGGGGATAACACATCAGACAAGGAAATGCCAACTGAGTCCTGAAATGGTTATAAGGAAATATTTCAGCTACAAGTAATATGAGGGCAAGTCATGCTAGTTTTAATCACTTTCATATAACTAAAAAATGTTTCCATTCACAAGGACTTTTGGGGGCAGGAAGGGATATTCCACATCCTCCTCATGAAGCATGCTATTGTGTAAAGTGTTAAGTGAAGAGTCCCAAGGCCAGGAAAAGTACCTGAACGAGTAACATAGAGCACTGCAGGGCACTAGCCTAGGAAAAATCCACTCTCTGCCTTAACGATTGTTTTTATGTTTTCTCTCTAGGCTGTATAATAAAATCTGCAGAGATATTACAGGGAGGCGAGAACAGTACTCCACTCTTCCAGACAGGTGGGCACAACACTGTGGCATGGTACAGTGCATCATGAGATCCTAGCTTTACAGTGGGATGGCTTTTACAGGACACATCCACCAAAACTTGTGCTCTAGGGGTTAAGGCACTCCCAAAAGGAAAGAGAAAATTGAGCCCAAAAGTCCTTCATATAAAATGACTATTAGGTCAAATGCCATCATATAAATGTTGGGTTTATTTTTTATAAGGCAGAGTTTTACTTTTCCTTTCAAAGAAGAGCTGAAAGTTCCTACCCTCTGTAGAAACAAGAAAACTGTGGATCCTAAGTGCCTGAAGATACCTTCCTGTTGCATACAGGAGGATCCTTGGAGAAGACACAATTTCAGGTATGCCCTGTCCTTTCAGAATGTCTCTCTTCCTACCAGTAAACATGTTATAGCTTGGATTTGCCAGGTTGTCTGTATTAGATCCCATTGTCAAATAGCTCTGCGCACACTTTATAGAAATCACAGACAACAGCATTTTGTTGTCTTTTGTTTTTCTCCTAGAGAACACCTAGAGAATCCAGGCTTATTTTTTCCTTTATCTTTTTTTTCCATATATTTATCTTACAGAAATTACTTTCCAGAAGGCCTATGTAGAGCACTCAGTATGTTAAGTATGAAATAAAACCTCCCAAGGCTCACATAAGAGAGGCAGCTATTTCACATATAAGTGGTTCATTAGAGCCATCTGCTCAGCTGACACTACAAATAGACAGAGATGATATATCATCTTAAGCTCTTTCTATCCATTACTTACTATTTTAGGTTTGCAGACATACATATCCAAAAAATCCTAAATTCCATCATTATTCTCTTGGGAAGTGTAATTAGTGGTTTGTCTACAAAATGGGGGAGATGCTTCTCTCCGAACACAGTTTAACTCTAGCAAAGAATCTACTGATTTTTGTGGTAAATCTTTTATCCTCATTCTCCTCTCTCTCTAGATATATCTGTGTCAGCCAGCTGAGAAAAAACATGACATTTCAAAGGCACCAACAAAGTTCACATATACTGGACAGTGTGCAACTTTAACATTTTCTGAGAAGCCGAGAATGAAATCTAGATATAAAAATAGATGTGGTTTAGTCTGTTCACAGAAAATTTTGGATTCAGGAACAAACTTTTCCTGTTCCTCAGGAACAAACTGAGTCCTTTTTCTCATATATTATGCAAAGCAGCTTTCACCTTCAGTTACGGACAAATATATGAATATATATGGATGTTTGTGAATAAGCTGACTCATTAGCTTGCATGAATCTTTACCATGGTATTTTAAAGAACTGAGACTCACACAATAATAATGTCTGTCCATCCATTAGGTTTCCTCCCCATCCTCTTCTTAATAGCATTTGAACGTCTACACTAATTTCAACCAAATCAACCCAAATCTTAAGAATATTGGATTTACTTTGAGTATACAGTTCTAATAAAGCTTTCGTCTGAAATATTTTTTCTAGTTCTCTAGTCATTCACAATTATATGCTTACTGTTTTGACCAAGCACCAGCTTAGTGTCGAAGCTGCATTTTTGGTTTCTTCCCAGAGCAAAAGAACTTTATGCAGATTACAAACACGTCTCAGTCACATCACTTTATCATTAGAGTCATCAAGGATATAAGCCTAAAACCAAGAGAAAAAATTCAGCATGCCCTGAATCAAAGTCATTCTCTGCAAGTTGAAATTGATTTAATTGAAACATATAACATTTACTGCGGCATACTTGACCTGATGAAAATACTTTATTATCAATTTTAATAATTAAAAATATAAATAATTTTACAACTGCTTTGTAAGATGCAACCTAAAAATATTCAGATTTCATGTCTCAGGACAAACAGGATGACTAATGGGGCCACTGTAGAACATGGAAATTCTACTTATTTTAGAAATCATTAATTCAAAATTTAAATAATGTGAAAAATATCTGCAAGGAGAGAATTCAGCAATGACTAATACCATCTGCCATTCTGCTATTTCTTCTCCAATGTAGGATTATATAGCATTCTTTTTCTAATTGCTTACATGGAGAAATCATAGCAAAATGTGCTTTGTTTCATATACTTTTAATTTTCTGTCTTTACCTTGAGAAAATCATTGATCATATTAGGTACTTCTGCGCAAAATTACTGGTTCAGGGTCTTTCAAATGGCTGGAAGGGTGATAGAGGAAATCTGTGCTAGTACTGGAAATTTGTTATTTCAAAACACTTTAGCTTGACCAGCAAGGAACATGCTCTTTTTTAATTCCCATGCTCTTTATAAATCTCCATCCAAGATTCAGAGAAAAAGAGAATGGACTTTTAAAAGTTATAACCCTCCCAATTTCTTTGATAAGTCAAACTGAAAAGTGGACGTGATAAAACTTTAATTTATAGCTGTGATTAGAAAGTCTTTAATTGCCTATTTCACAATTTCCTTTAAAATGTTCTTTGGGAAACACAATAATTTGATTCCACTGAGACTTGTGTGCAAATGTTTAACTCTAGCAAAGAATCTGAACTCTTCATAACCTCTGGAAAATGGTAATTATTTTTTCTTTGCTTGATTTGTTGAGCTTTTGGACTGTTCACTTTGAAGATCAGAAAAAATAATCTCCCCCCAAACTAAATTTAGCATATGCTCTGTAGCCTGAGGTAATTGTGGAAGAGTTCATCCCTCTTCATTTAGATGGCTAAGACTCCAATCCTCCACTACTATACTAAGTGGGAGCTTCAGCAGAGATTTCAGTAAGAACAAGATTATATTTAAAAGGAAAGGCATGGGGATCCTCACATCGGAGATCCAATATCGCCATCTATTGGACTCACATTCTGGTGAGAGTTATAAACATTTCAATTTATCTGTTTGCTGAATTTTACAACTACAATAAGTCAGGAAGATTTTTTTCAAGGTAGCAAGAGGATTCAAATTTCCAATCTTCTATTTAATTAAGTCCCTCCCAGAAGCTATGCATTCCTGATGCTAAACTGGTTTTATCTTAAAAAAAGGGTTTTTTTTAATAGTAAAGCCCAAGAAACCGCTGAAGGAAAGTTCAGATGTAAGCTTACAGAAAAAGTCAGGTAACTAAATTCTTCAGGAGCTTTTAAAAATGCCCCTCTCAAATTTCATGTACATAAAGTGGCAATTTGGTTTCCATACAAATTCCTATGTATTAAAGCTCTATTGTTTTCTATTAAAAAAGGATTTCACTTTCCTACTGAAAACTCGAGTCGTCTCCAGTAATAACCAAAAAAAAAAGGTAATTTCCTGANGAGAAGATGCTGCTCAAATAACTCAAGTAACCCAAGACTAGAACCAATAAAATTTAATGCTGTGAAAAAGTTCCCTGTCTTTGATTGGAAGCCTCCTTACATTATATGTGTTCTTTTGGTAGAAACTGTTTTGTTAAGTTTTCATTTATGAAATAATTCACTTTCCTACTGAAAACTCGAGTCGTCTCCAGTAATAACCAAAAAAAAAAGGTAATTTCCTGAATGCTGAAAAGCAGCAGTACATACTGTACTCCCTACAACACACCCCAAAGAGCCCACCTGCAGCCCGTGTCACAAGCTATGGGGGCAATATATGTCTTGCCCATGGTGTGATCACACCAGTATCATAGGCAGTGTGGCTTGAAGATCCTTATGGCCTTAACAGCTTCATTAAGCAACGGTTGCTGGGGCCGTCTCATTTACATTGTTCATATCTCAAGTAGCACAAGTCTGACTTTTTGCTCAGGAATGCACACTTTTAAAACATACTGTGTATTACTAGCCATAGAAATCATCGCCCTTACTTGCACTAGTGCTCCTCTTGCAAAGTCCCCACATTCGGTGTAAAACATGAAGCCTGTATGTACATAGCTCAGACCATGGGGCTCACATTGGCTCTCCCCTGTGGTCGTCTGCTGTAAATGTTTTAGTATCTGAAAATGTCTAAAGACAATTCCAATGCCTTTCTCCATACCCTCTTTGAATCCAGGGTTTTGGTTCATGAATGTAAAGAACGGGTTTTTTTAACATTCTAAAATGTCCTACTCCCCTCATCTGCCTTCTTGTCTTCTATAACAGAATACTGTTACAGTATTAGCAGTTTTAAAAGGCAGACAGAAATCCAAGTTCTGAATCTTGAAAGCAGTGGGAAAAGCAAAGATGCTCTTGCTGAAGGAAAGCACGGAGATGCAGAATCTTTCTCTGAATTAACCTCTTCAGCTAATGCCTGGCTCAAAGAAATTGTTGAGGTATTAAAGTGTCCCACTTCAGGTACGCTGTGACCCTGGGTCCTGCTGTGTGCTTACCCAAGAGGTAAACTCTGTCAAAACAGTGCGTAAATCTCACCAATGCAAGCTCATGCTTTCATAACCAAATTCTTATCCAAACATGTCTACTTATTCAGGATTTTATGTTCTTAATTTTTTCAACAGGTGTTCTGTTAAATAAACATTGTTGCTCTAAAAAATCTCTAAGCATCAAGAAGATTAAACAATGACACTGTGATTCCATTTTTTGTATATATACAAGCTTCAGCTATTCATACACTTCCACTTAGAGAAATGAATTACAGTTTTTAAAAGACTGATTGTAGCTGTAACATGTTCTGTGTTGGCACAAGTGAAATTTATTGGTAAAAGCTGACAAGTCCCCTATGACTCTGGGATAAGTGATTCTTACTAAAAAGTTTACGTTTGAAAATACTGCAAGAGTATGTTTATGTATTTTTCAAACATTAGGTAACCTATCTACAAAGCATTTTAATGAGGAAAGTTAGAGGGCAAAAAAAAGGGGAGGGGGGGAGGGAAATGAGACCTACAGTGCTAAGTCAGGGCTTGGTAACCTTAAAGGCTGAAGTTACACACTCATTAGCCACATGGACACCTAAAAGAGGTTTAATAGTTTGGGCTCTTCATTTGCAAGGTAGAGGATTGGTCCCCCGACGATGGCGAGTTCTTCTGGTGGATGTTTAATCTCCCTGTACCAGTATAGGTTTTGGGCTTTTAATGTTGGCACTCGCAGGCATTTCCACAAGAATATTTTACTCAGACTTTCACTGAGCTGCAGCTTGCTCAACCAAGATTCTGACAGATATATATTTATATATATACATATGCAATTTTTGCACATATTTCTTCATATGAAGCATGAATGAGATGTTATATTTGACAAAAGACGAGGACATTTAAACATAACTGTGTTGATAAGGAAACCTGCCGCTCATTTTGGGTCAGTAGCCCCACAGCACGGGTGCTAAAGGTGGCAGGCAGATTCTATATAGTGTTCAGCAGGGCTGGCGAGGGACTGGAGCTGGGAGTAATGGTGTTTTTGAAGAGCAAAGAAAGCTTGGGACTCTGTGGAACCTATAAACCCTGCTTCACACAGAGGCAAAATTAACACTGTGCAAGATATTTTGAGCAGCAACTCAAAACTTCTAAGTCGTGCCAATTTTTGTTGAGTTTTTACTGGTAAACAAATTCTTGTCTGGAAAGGGGAAATAGACTGGCAGTCTGCCCTGCTGTGCCTATGATTCTTCTTTGGGGTAAAACATCTTAACTTTCTCAAGTGAGTTTTAAATAACATTTTAGCCAGTTCAAAATTGCATGGCTTGATTTTCTACCATGGCTGTAATCGTTTCCTCTCTTTCCAGATGAAATTACATTGAACAGGACAGTGTGAGGGTTCAGAAATACTTTCCCTAAATCAAAATAAATTACACATTTACAGAAAATAAACTGCATAAAAGCCCATTTTATGGGCTAAATCATTGCAGTCAGGATTGCAGTGGGATGCAAGCCACAGCAAATGCTGGAATGCAGCACTGACCTGATCTCAGGTCACAGACGTGTCCTGTACTAAACGGACGATTCCCTTTTTTGTCCATCTACCCAGATTTGCTGTTTCTCTCCTCACATCCTCCCCGCCTTCTGCGGCAGGTGGCGGTTGTGCGGGACACTCGAGCTGCGCGCGGCTACTTCTCCCTCAGCCGCCTCCCGCCAGGGGAGCACGGGACGGGGCTCGGCCTCCTTTTCGGGGGCTCCTGCTCTCCTTTCGGCTGCGCTGGAGCCGCCTCTGCAAAAGCTGCGCTAGGACCTACCCGACCCCGCAGGAGGGACAGACCCTCCCCGCCTCAGACACCCCCGCCCTGCGCGCGCTGCCCAACGGTCCTAACGGCCAAGCGCCCGCGCCGTGACGTCGCTCACTACGTCACGCCCCGCCGCAGACTACAGGCCCCAGCCGCCCGCGCGCGGCGCTCGGGTCATGACGGTGCACGGGAAGCGGCCATGGGGTGAGAGGGCGGCGTGACGGAAGGAAGGAACGGGAAGAAGGAGCAGGTCTCTGTGGTGGCGCGGGCGCTACGCGGGGACTCGGCCCGGCCCGGCCGCCCAGCCCGGGACCGGGGCCTCGTCTGCCCCGCGGCGGCGGTTGGGGCGGTCGCAGGGCTTTTCTGCGGGGCCGGGCGGCGCGCGGGAAGCGAAGCGGGGCCTGGGGCAAGGGACGGCGGGGCCTGTGCTGGCTAAAGGCCGTTGCGTGCGGCCCCTCGAGGGAGCAGGTGGTTCGTGGAGGAGCCAGGGCCCCGCTCCACTCTGGAGTGGGTTAGAGTGGCCCGTCCTGGTCCCCTCGGCCCCTGAGAGGGTCGCAGTTTGCGGAGGATCAAGCTTGCAGTTCCTCGGTATTCTCTACTTGACAGGGCTCCTGTATTTGCCTCACTGAGGGTTATTTCTCTCTCCTTCCTAAAATCCTACCATCTCCAAGGAGTCCAGCATGGAAGAATCTAAAGACTTAAGGCCGCTTGAAGAGTCACTCCATAACTTAACGCTTTCTCATCAGAAGTCTTCAGAGAGCACCAGCTCTTTGGCTGCTGGTCCCAAAGAGGCACAGAATCCTAAAAAGACGGAGAATGGGTGCATGTCATCTTCAGCCATGGAGCCCGCAGCAGCAGATGAGAGCTTCCATGACTGTTATGACTCCTTTGAGGCAAAAGAACCCAAAGTGGATGATGAAGGGGATTTACAGAATGATGAGAATAGCTCAAGGAAGCAGACAGAGCTAGATGAAGAATACTTATTAGAACTAGAAAAAGATATGCCAGAGGAAGAAAAACAGGTAATACAAAGCACTGAAGTTGGCTATAAAAAGACACATTTTCAATATTGCCCTTTTGGATGGTCTGTGATCCTTCTGGCATAAAAGTTAGCATGTAACTAGGCCTTTAAAACTTCTTCATATGCCAAATTTTACCATTATTATTTTTTTGGTGTTGGTAACAAGTATTTTAGTTAGCCTTTCTGTTCATAAGATTCTTTTGGAGATTTTTTTTTTCAATGTGCTGCTGGGCTCACCAGTGTATAGTTACTGTGACAAAAAGAGATTATGAAACAAAAATCAGCTGGTTTGTTTAGCTTGTGTATGTTCATTGTTTTCCCCTGATTTGCTGCAAGGTGCTTTACAGAAACTCAGAGGAGGTTTCAGAGTAGTTTTGACATTTGAAAGGCTTGTTTATGTAATACTTTCAACTTTAACCCCAATTAGCTCATTTTAGATTAATAAGGATTTAAACAAAACACTTTAAACACTTAAATGTTTGGTGGGGGTGTTTTGCTTTTTGGTTTTTTGATTTCTTTGAGTGGCATTGTGCTGGACAAAACACTGGGATAACAAACTGAATATTGTGACGAGGAGGAATGATGCAGTTCAGAGGGGAAGTCCAGTAGACTCCTTGATCCTTTCTCCTTTCCCATAAGTCTTGGAGTGAATCACTTAGGGATTTTCTTGGACTCCGAATCAGTACTACCAAGTGACAGTAGTTTGTTTTTAGAGTTCTAAGATAGACATGGTCGCCTTGTATTTACAAAAAAAAATGCGTTCTAACTTTGAGAACTTATAAATCAGTTTCAGGTGTATGATTCCTTTTTTCTATCCTTTTTGCAAATTATGTTCACAAATGTAGGGGAAGTAAGAACGATAAACTAAAGTGCACATCCTGATACACCATTCTTATTAAAATATTTTTTTTCCTTAACTTCTGAGCGTGGTATTTCTGGAAAGTTAGGAGGAATAGAGTTATTTAGTGTGGTCTCTCAAACAGATTGTGCTTGAAAGAGCTGATCCAGCCTCTTAGAATTTGATTCGATTATCTAAACAAGCAGCTAATTGTACTTAAAATTGAAATATTGATGAAAGCGCTGCAAGAGCTGTTCTTCAGAAGTTGTGGAAAGAAGGAATTCTGACCTTTTGTAATTGGTGTAACAGAAGATGTCAGCATATTTTATTATACTGTATAAGTATGAATTAGATCTTATTTTAGAAAAGAAAAGAGCCCTTATTGGAAGCCTGGCTGCATAATTTGAATCATAGGTAGCACACTGTGTCATTGACTGTGATGACAAAAGGAGAAAATTGCACAAGGAATAGCAACTGAACAATAGGTAGGGAGGGAAACCTTACCTCACAGGGAAAGGCAATGTATTGTACAGTTTTATAGTTTTTGTACAATTTTATAGTTTTTTTTTTTTGTTTGTTTTTCCGTCACAGCAAAAGCCTTTTTGAGGAACAATAGAAGAAATAATTACTGCAGTGGACAGTGAACAAAAATGGAGATTTTTGTTTAAAAATAAGAGGAGTCATATGAAATCAATTTTTAAAAGTACATAAAATGCTATCAGTATTCCTAGTGATTCTGTAGGTAAGTTTCAGTAGATCTATAGGAGTTTTTCAGTTTGTTTGCAAAGGATCACTTCTTATTCATCTGAGTTGGAAAAGTACTTTTTTTTTTTCATAGCTATTAGCTAGTCCAGTCTGTAGTGGAAGTAAGTAAATACTGGCTATCCATTACACCAGAAAACTGGAAAGAGGGAAAGGCTTGGCAGTAACTTTGTTATGCCAAGATTTTATTGTCAGCTGCCCTAAATCGAGCATCATGAGCCAGAAATATGCAGTGCATAGATCCAAGAGACAACTGAAATCTACACTGTAGATTAAATTTCTTTGCACTGGTTTCTAATTAAGTAGTTGCTCGAGTAGTTCCCTTGATGGTGGGGTGTTCTTACGATCAGAGGACATCAGTGAAGATAAAGGTAATTTTTCACCTGTATTATGTTTAGTCACACTAACATGGAAATTTATTGAGATAGAAAAGCAGTATGGCATTTGGAGGGAGAGGGGAACATATTAAATCCTTGCAATAGGAATCAGACTAAATGTAATGCTTGTCTGATGCTTGACCTTATGGAAATCACTTCATCCATATCTCACTTTCTCTCTCCATCTGTATAAATGGGCGTAATGATACTTGCCATTTGTAGTGCTTTGGTATCTAATAATGAATAATGTAAAATAAAAATCTCAAGAGTTTCTGGTGCATCCTTTGCCTCAAGGCAGAATCAGCCATACTGATGTCACATCTGACACATATGTCTCTTGTTATTAAGGACCTCCAGTGACTGACTGCCTACACAAGTTATTCAAGTATTTTGCCATCTTTGCAGTTATAAAGCTTATACTTGGCCTGTTCATTAATTGTGTGTAGAAAGGGGGAACTTTCTACATAAGTAGAATCAGAGTAACTTAGGCTGGAAAGGTCGTCTAGTCCAGTACTCTGCTCAGAGGTGGATCAGCTGGATCAGGTTTTCCAAAGCTGTGTTTTGAGTGTTGAGCATTTCCAAGCTCAGAGATTCCACAGCCTCTCTAGGGCACTGTTCTCCGTCACAGCAAAAGCCTTTTTTCTTGCACGTAACCTGAATTTCCATTATTGTGACTTAGGATGGTTGGCCCTTATCCTTGTTTTGCATGCCTATAGGAAGTCTATTTTCTAGCTCTTACCTGAGCTCTGATAAACTCAGTTCTCCTAGGCCTGTGTGTTAGTGTCGTTGTAACTGTTATTACCTTGGCAATATTTTTACTGTGAACTTTGTGGGCCATAGAGTTTTCCAAGCTGAGTGTATATATATATACAGTCTTAAACAGGTAGTTTCCCTCTAACAAAATACTGTTGATATCTATCATATGCAGAGCTCAAGAAATCTACGGATGAAAGATCAACAAGAAGCTTACAGCAGTTGTTATAATTGCTGCAGTAAGCCGTATGCATATTCTTGTTTTGCATCACCTTAGAATGTTCTTTTTAGTAGAACATTCAGTTTTAGTAGAACAATCAGATATTCCTGAATTTGAACTCTAGCTTACCTTGAAATTGATGTCTACAACTTTTGTTTCATTTTAAAAATGAAATATTCTATGTATTCTGCAGGTTCTAAGGAAATGTACAGCAGTTTTGTTCCAAGTACAGTTTCTCTATATCCATTTTTTAAGAGTTCTTCAAACACTTTTAACCTCCTTCTTGTTACTCAACAGGTTATTTCTGAGATGAAGGGTGGCATGATTTTTTTTTTCCAGCTGGAGAAAGTAAGACTGAAGTACACAGAGCTTGTTTATTTGGCTGTGTAGGCTGTGACAAGATGCTCAGCAGCAGCGCTCTGTTGGCTGCTTAGGTGATGCTTGTTCTGTCCTTCTCAGCCCCTGCAGCCTCCTCCATTGTGCTAGCTCCTGTGTGTGCCAGTGTGCAGGGATCCAGCCATGGGCACTGATTCAGACAAAAAATAATGCTATATTTTTAGATCAAGGACATTGCTGCCTAAAGTAGATATCAAATGGCAACCTCATGATGGCATTTATTTGCAGGGTAGATGCATTTTGTTAAATTAGATTACTTGTCCAAGGAAAACTTCATATGAACTGTGGTTTCAGCAACAAACATAAATTATGTACTTGGGTCATCCAGTTCAGTGATAGCCTGGCTCTATCTAAAAGATGGAGCCACACCTCTACTGTCCTTTTTTTTTTTTTTTTTNNGACCACTGTTGCATTTTTAACTGTTGCATTTAGATTAGTAGTTTTGAGTTTTCAGATAGCAAGGCTGTAGAAAAGTAAGATTTCCCAATTTATTCTGAAGGAGTAAGGGTAAATTTTAGTGTTCACTCTGTGTTTATGTGTATGCATGCACAGGTTTTCACAGCAGCAGCTCGCTGCAGAAATTCTCACCCATGCAGAAGCTGCTAGAGATGAAAGGGAAGGAGCAATTGATTGTGTATTTTCTTTCAATTATAATTTCATAGCCATGTACAGTAGCGATGAAGTAGGAATTGCTTCTGGGGAAATGATGCCATAAGAAATCAAGTTTTCTTGTACAAAGAAGTAAAATGAGATCTTGAAGGGAAGAGTTTATTAGGACATAGACCTGCAATAAATATTCTGAAGAAACAGATGCAGCAAGACAATAGCCATGTTACTTGCCCAGACTTACAATTCTGAGCTTACTTTTTAACTTTTTAACAACTGTGCAGCTTGAAAGAAAATTCTTTCTCATAACTCATAAGTTTTTTTTTTTTTTTTAAGCATGCTGATTGCTGCTTCAGCAGAGTCACTGAGCAGTAAATTGCTTTTGATGCATTACAAACAGATTTTCTGGTTAGCTGTCATTGACAGTGATGGCTTTGACGTTGCTCTAGTCTGCAGAATTAATCAGAAGACACCCAACAGCTGTTACATGGGTAATTGTTTCAGTCTGACCCAGCCCTCTTCTGGAGGGACAGCCATTAATTATGAGTTTATCCAGCAACAAGATTCTGAATACCTCATGCTCTTCCATCGTGACAGATGTTGTCTTGTTCTTTGGACCTTGCAGGGCAAAGAGTTAAGCACCAGAAGAGCTTAAGAAATCTCTTGTGTTTGATACAGTGCCTTCCTTTCTAGCTGATAAAAGACCCTGGAATAAATAGCTAGTACTCCTCAAAAGCAGTTCCCTTTCATGGTCTGTTGCATGTGCTTTGGAACTGCAGCTGGCTCTAGTTCTGCTCACCTTCTACCTTAACTCTGGGAAATGTGTCCACAAGAGAAGGAACATGGACCTAGTAAAGGAGACTCTTTGTTAGTGTCTCCTTAATACTCTTTAAAAAAAAAAAAAAGTGCAACTGCTTACTGAGCACTAACAAACCTTTCTTAATTATGCCTGCAATATTGTGCTTGAGATGTTTTTTCTGGGCTAAGCAGTAAATCTTTGGATTTTTTTCAAAGATTCTAGAATATGTTGGAGAACAACCTTATCCTCCTCAAGGAACTTCTTTTAAAGTGTTCCCCTCTTCGAGCTCTACACCCACCCACCCACCATGCTTTGGGCTGATCACGTTGTTCTTCCATAAATTACATCTTCTGCTTATAAATTGCATTTTCAAGGTTTGAAGCGAGAAGACTTGACCCTGTTTTTTTCTGAAATGACTTCTCAGGTGTAGTAATTCATTTCAGTGTTTGGTGTTTTCTTAGTTCCAGAATATAGTGTAGTGACCTTTACTCCATCCAAGTTCTGCTGGTTTCTCTGTTCTCTGTAGAGTTTACAAAATAAAAGCTAAGATACGAAGTGGAAGACAGGATATAAAGAAACTAGTTGTGATCATCTCTTAGCGACCAATACCTGAAATCTGCTCCAAATCACAACTGCATTGAGGAAAAAAATGAAGTGAGAGGACCAAAAAACAGTTTTTAACAGATGAGACAAAAATGCAAGCAACTGTGCAGCAGTAATGTGCTGACGAGCAGTGACAAAGTATCTGTTAAGCAGTGATGAAACCTGTAAGGGATTACAATGTAGTCTTGTGAAATACAATAAAAGGTGATTTTGTTTTTAAAATGGCCGTTATTAACCTGAATCTCATATACAGTATAGCAACAACATTAAATGAGTTATTTTGGTCAAATCATAGTAGGAGAAGATGGATTTTTAGCTGGAACTGTCTCATCTTACATCTTGGAAAAACAGAACAAAAGATGGCTGGTTTATTTGCTGATTTAAAACGTAGAGAAGTACATCTGAGGAGTATATCTGTCAGAGTAATTAATTCCATATGATGGTGGGAAGAGCCAAGATAAAAGCTGATGTTATAGCCTCTCCCTATGATTTATAATTCTTTTGAGTTTATTTATAAACTAAAAAGAAATACTTATTTTGTTGGATGACACTTTTCCAGAAAGTCATAAACTATTCATTTTTCTTTCATTGCTGCTATCTGATTTTAATCCTATATTCAGTTTTATATTTCTTTGGAAGAGACTGCTGCTGTCAAATTGATATCTCTGTTTTGCAAAACTCAGAGCTTATCTGTGACTAGAGGTTTTGACTCCTGTGGCGATAGATTAAGTGGTCAGCTCTGCTTCCCTGCCTGAGGCCGTCGCACATTGAGCAGAAATGGGCAAATGACATATATTGTCAGTCAGGAATGGTCAAGTTTTCAGTCTGGCATGTTAACTTAAACTGACTTTCTGGAGTGCGTATGACCTGTTAGCTCTGAAAGTACTGCTTAAAAATTCAGGAAAAGGTAGTGTTTGGCAAGGGATAGGTTAATGCATCTTTACTGGGAGACAGAAGTCTCCAGAGTTTTTCATTGCTCATTACTCAACATCTCAAGTAGAGGCTGGATTTGGCGCAGTTCTGAAGTGACAACTCGAGACAGTTTTACAGGAATCTTTGAGTGTCTACAACCTTAAGTTGAAGTTCAGATCACTGAATGCCTGATGCAGCAATAGCTTCACAAAACTGCAGGGGGAAGCAGACAACTGCTAGTTGATGTCTTATGAATAGAATTGATAACTGAAGCTGGAAAATATACTCCTTACCTGCTTAAATTCCTTGGTTCTGTGTACCTTTGAACCTCAGAAGGTTTAAATGACTGTTCTGTGATCTTACAAAAGGGTATGCATAGCAATGCAGCTATGCATTGCTGTACTGTACAGATAGTCTTGGAAAGAAGAGAGCGTGTTTTCTTCTCATGACAAAACTGGAGGCAAGAAGATTTCCATAGCAAGGTTAAATGAATTGATCAACTAAAATACATAGGAACAGCCAGAAGAATCTTTGGGAGCACTGCAAGCTATGACAGTGTTTGTCTTCCAGCTCCTGCCATTTATGTTTAAGGACTTCACATAGGTACTTTTATTATATTGCAAAAAAAAAAAAAAAAAGGGGAGGGGGGGACAGTTAAAACATATAGATTGCTTTCTTCTCTAGTAGTTGAGCTAACCTAGTTTTAATGCTTTTATTTTTAACCTTGAGCTTTTTGGCAGAGAAGCAGAGATCAACAACTGCATTTGATGGCCTTTTTTGAGTTGTTTTATTTCCCTGGCAGAAGGCTAAACTGTCTTTTTTTCATCACCTCAGATCACTCCTTAATCTTCAGCACCTCTTTCATGCCAGACAGGTTTATGTTTAGATCCTAATTTCTTTAGAATATGATGATACCAGTTAAATGTAATTAAAAGCAAATGCCTACCACTTGGAATTTGTCATTTTCATATTAAGAAACTTTCCAAAAAAAAAAAAACTTTAAACAGCAGACTTTGGACAGCAGAAAACATTATGTAGTGTGAGCTGGGAGATGATGACCCAGTGCTCATATATGAACGGCCTAAGGGAACATAGTAGGTCAAGATATTTTTCCCTTAGGCGGAGCATTCTAGGAGTTCAGTCTGACCTACTTCCCTGGCTGCAGAATGGGTAGCATGCCCTGCAGCTACTTAGATCTTTTTCTGAAAAATGAGCGGGTGGAGACACTGAAATGACAATGTGCAAAATTTGTCCCAAGGACAAGTCACTTGCGATTTTTTCACTCTTGGCTGATACAATCACAGTAAACTGATGACCAGTCAATTTGCAGTTGGCTATCTAAACTGGAAGTGCAGCATACTGGGTAAGGACATTATGTCTTCTAACAGAGCTTTATTCTGTTTAACCTTTAATTGGAATAGAAAACTGAATCTAACCGTGACACTGTGGATGCAGCATGTGCTCCAGCAATCCTTTCAGAATAAATGTAAATTAGTACAAAATAGTTGACTTTTTTTTTTTTTTAAAAAAATGCGTTTTATGTATTAGAGAAATGTACATATATGCAAGAATAAATTATGCATGTATATCGCATATACGTGACGGGCTTTAGAGGCCTTTAGAGCACAGTCAGGATTTGCACTTCTAGCTTTGCCATTCTGAGGGCAGCCGGGGCATTTGCTTTCGGGGGTAGTCTGCTTCTCTGCATTGCTAATGCATGATCCTTCAGATGCGCAACCAGAGTGGTGCATGTGGAGATTCATGAGGTTTATCTATTTGGAAAGCACTGTCAAAACTGCACCAGTCCTGATATTAAGTGACAACCTGAACCCCATAATACATGGATGTCTTGACCATGTTGGCCAAGCTAGTGCAGAAACTGTCATTTTGAGCCCACGCTGTTTTCCAAAGAATTGAGCAAGCTGCAAAGCCACATAAGGTGGCTTCTGACCTCTGAAATGTGCTTAGGCAGCACCTTTTCTGGTCAAATAGTCAGAAATGACAGTGGGACTGTCATCCGCGTGTCTTTAACAAGGATGTGGATAATAGTCCTTCCCTCTCTCCCAGGCTGTGAAGCTTGGCTGGTAGGCAAGAGGGTGCACAGAGCAACCTGGAGGAGAAGAGAGTTCCATGAAACACCAGCCTCCCCCCCGCAACAGCCCCTGAACTCACAGTTGCTCAGAACTTCCCTCTCCCTGCGCTGTCACAATAACCGTGGCCCAACAGCGGTTGCCTTTCTAGCCACTGCTTTGGGTATCTGAGAAGGACACATGATGTTATTTTATTGTTTTATGTCTTTTTTTATGTAAAACAGACTCTCCTTAAGCATTCTCACTTCAAAAGTGTTTTCATATTAGTAATGACTGCTCACATGGGGTAAGCATATAATTTCTTGTGATACTGTTAATAAAGTGAAATCAAATGATCATCTAGGTGAAGCTTTTTGTCCAGTGTTCCTTGTTTTTTATGGTTTCTTTGTCAGGAACACTGCAACTGTGCCATAGTTCTCACCTCATAGAAAACAGTCGTTTCTTTTTTATTGTACGTATTTTGTACACAACTGTACCTTATGCAACAGTGAATCGGTTAATGGCACTTAAAGGCCAATTCTAAATAGGTCATGAGCAATGAAGTCAGAGGTAGTGTTACAGGCCCTGTTTATGTTGTTAGAGTTGTCTGTGTAGATCTTTTATGTTTTCCTGGAGAATCATCAAACTTGTTCTGCACTGGTATCTGACTTTGTTTACTAGTATGAGACTGACTTCTGTTGTGCTTTTATTCTCTTTGCATTAAAGATATTTTGATTTTTTTCTTAATTCCCTCCTGGAGTATTTAAGACAGTGACCCAGTTCCAAAGTTTGGGTGTAGCTTTCAAAGGTAGTCATGTACTGAGTATATACTGTACTGAGCAGCTAAGTGACACACATATGTAAAGAATTTGTGTTTTTAATATGGTTTGTCTCTTAAGTGTTCAGACTGTTTTGTGTGCTTATAGTTACCGCAGTACCAGGCTGATGGACGCTGGAGGAAACGGCTTTGTTGATGAGCTTGTGATAGTTTGTCAGGCTGCCCTGGAGGAAGCCAGTTGCTAAATGCTGGTGTGTGTTTTGTCCAGAATATGTTTGTTGTTTTTTAAAAAGCACATTGCGAAAGGGTCACATGAGATTTTTCCCTGGGGGTTTTGTGACAACCGAATACCATTCCCTGACCTTAGTTTTCAGCAAACTGTGGTTTCTTATTAATAAGATGGTGCTTGGAATTACTTTCCTAAAGCAATAAGAGCAAGTGGAGAGAATGTCTGATTTTTGTATTGTTTGTCAGCTACTTGGCATAGCTGCGAGATGGTGCAGTGCTCTACAAAGAGAACTATATTTAGCTGTTTCCTAGGAGATGTTCTGTGCGATATTGATAATTGCATTAATCCTTGATTTACACAATCTGCAGGAAATGAAACTGCTCCTTTTCATACTGTAGGCTTTTTAATTGCTCCATGATCTGCACTGTATGGACACCTTGATTTTAAGTCCTTTGTGCACACTGTGTTGGGGACAGAATGAGTGGTTAAGTGGTCATTTTCTGCAATAGAAATGATTCAGGAGCACGGCTGTTCCTTCTTGCTGATGCTCTCTTACCTATAGGGCTTTGGTTTTGTTTGAGGTATGTGTGCATGTGAAAGACTTGCTTTGTAGATTAAGAGATGGCTTGATGACATCCTGTGTTTTCAGTGTCACAGGCTGAGATCATTCATGTCAACTTAGCTTGCGCTAAGAGTAGCGTGTTGTTCACGCTCAAAAAGACACTCTTGCTCGGTGTGTGCAATTTTCACTAATAGCACAATCTTCCTGCTCCTGGGTTTGATGCTGTAGTCGTCAATTAGCAATACCAAGTGTTACAGCAAGGAGAAAAATGACACTGCTAACGAGGAGAAGTACAGGTTTGGGCTTTCAACTTCCAGTGTCTCAAAGTCAGACAACCATGGGTGGGTTGAGGGTAGGAAGAAGTACTCTATATACCAGTCATCCTTTCAGGTGGTATTACTTGTAGATGCAGTAAGCACATAATTCTTCCCTCTGTCTCTGAAGGCAACTATAAACTTCTGGGTGGACTTCTGGCACAACATTGATGTAAACATGTAAAATACATACTATGTAGTTGATGTGTGCCGGGTGATTTAAATATAGTTAGGAAGGAAATAAATTGCACCTGGAAATTTAAAAGATAGCAAAGTTTAAGCCATGTAATTCACTATGAATGTTCTTTGAACCTGCTGTTGTCCATGAAGTGGATCTTCAAGTGTCTTGCTAGTATCATCTAGTGCTTTATGAATCTGCAAGGAATATCATGTCAGAGTGACTGCAAGCGTGTGAGTGTGGTACTAGTTAATTTTTTTCTGATTATAGTTTATTCTGATTTCCATTCGTAGTTTATTCAGAACTGCAGCTGACCTACTTGTTCATTTCGGTTAAATACTTTGAGACATTGTCTTTCCTTTTGCAGACAAGAAAAAAAGAGAGCACAACCCTGAAGGAGAAAGGAAATGAGCAGTTCAAGAAAGGAGGTGGGTTGATAATCCTCTAATTTCACACACCTAAGTCAGGTAAACTTTGAATTAATACTTAGTCATCCATATGAAGATCTTTCTTTTATCATCTATATTTCTATCCAGCTCTATCCAACAAAAGGAGATAGCAGCCTGCCTAAAGAGTTAAGTTTAGGTAAGCAAAGACTTGGGCTGCAAAAGCAGGATTCTCATGAAAGCTAAATGTTTAAATCCAAAAGCATAATACAGAATTGACTGCCTACAGAGTGTCAGGATTTCTTTTAATAATCCAAACAGGCATTTCCTAGGCTCTGAGTTCATCAGTGCACATGATTAGAAACTTGGATTCAGGCTCCCCTCAGGCAGTAGGCCTGAAAACAGCCCACTTCCACTTCCCAGAAGTACACCTTGATCTGGAGAACTGGCCTTCCTGTTGGAAGCCTTTTTTTTAACTTTTGTTTTTCCCCCTTTGGCCCTGACAAGGAAGGGTACTTGTTTTGTGAAGTTTTAATCCATGAACTTTAAGTTATTTTATAATCATTGCATTTTATGTGGTGTGAATTTTATGTTAAAAGCCTGCTGTCTCTTCAGAGCTTACTACCATTATCTTAAATAATACTCTGTTCAAGTCGCTGAAAATCGAAAATTTAAGTCTGCGAGATACTGTATAGTAATTGTTCAAAAGTCACTAAATGTTTCTATACTTAATTGCAGATAACCAAAACATCATTTGTACAGCCCTGAAAGGGCAAGCGATATTACAGGAAGTATATTAATGACTCCATGGAAGTAAAAAATTTGTGAATAATTAAATTGTAACTTGCTTTCTAAATGAACTTCTAATGTTATATTGGAAGCGTCTTAATTCTGTCATAACCTCAAATGCCTATTGTGCTGCCTATTTTTGATTCTGACACAAAATTAATAACACCTATTCCTTCCTTTCCTTACATATTTTGTTTTAGTTATTAGTATAGATATATAACCTTATTTCTCTATGTACTTCCCACATACTCCTGCCTTCACTGTGTTATAGGCAGTAATGAAGTAAATGAAGTTAGCTGACAAATCTGGCAGAAATGCTGTGACAAACAAAAGGAATATTTTCTCCATCGTCACCCAGTTACGTTGGTTCATTCAGTGAATGAACCTCGGTGTGGTTTAGATGAGATGGGCAGTTCTTCCTTTTGGTCATGGAGTTCTGCCTCCTCCTGTTAGCTCACTCTATCAGTTGTATAACAGAAAGTGATCCACCCAGCTTTGGGGTGTTTTTAAGCAGCTTATCAATGCAGGCAAGTGTCAGGGAGGCAGAAAGGACCTGCTGGGAGCTTATGAGGGCAGCAAACTTGCAGTAGTGGCCTAGCCATTTTGTGGAATCTCATCCTCTGCTTGCCCGATGCTTTGGCAGATCTCTTCGATGTGCCTGACTGCTGGTGCCTGCTGAAGTGCTTCCTAATCAGACTCTTTGAAGCACCTGATGGTCATTAGCTGATGTGTGCAGGAAGAATTTCTGTGTTTTGAGGAGAATGCACTTGTCAGCTGGCAGAGCTTGCTCAAAGTCTGTATAGGGCCTTTCATTCTTTGGCTCTACCTTCATTAGAAAACAAGTAACTTGATAATCCCTTGTGGTTTATCAGCAGGCCTTGTTTTAGGCCAGGCCTGATAATGACTGATGACCTTAGTGTGACAGAGGTTTTGAAGTGATTGACCATTAAGTCAGTCACTGAAGATACTGTGACAAGTAAAGTATCTCCCTAGCAGCTGTGAGCAGGTATCGTAATAGTGCAATAACATGTTACTGTACATGATTTCTTTCAGACCTAAATATGATTCTTCTGAAAAAAAAATTCCTCTGATGAATAGAATTTTATGCAAAGCATGCTGCCCTTGGTACACTAAACTCAGGACTGTATTTCTGCTGTTACAAGGGTGTCGATTTTAAAACAATTCTTACTGGTATATGTACTGATCAGTGCACTTCTGAGAACAGCTAGTGAGTCTTACTTGGTTTAATGTTTCATCTTATACAGAGAAATGTTTCCAAAGAAGTCTCAGCCATGCAAATCATTGATTCTACTGCCAGTTGAAATGAATGGTCTCTTTTATTTTTCTTATTGTATCCACAGACTATGGAGAGGCAGAAGACTCTTACACGAGGGCTCTGCAGATTTGTCCAGCCTGCTTCCAAAAAGATAGGGCTGTTTTGTTTTCAAACAGAGCTGCAGCAAAAATGAAACAGGTGAATGTTCTTTTATTTTATTAGACACCATAGATTGATTATATGACAAATGCAATCATAAAATCAAATCTAGTGGAGTGTAAATGATGGCTAATGAATTAAGCTATTTGTAGGTTTTGCTGTTTGCTTGATCTCTCATGTTCCCAGCAGAAATGCTGGTACACTTAGTTTTACCAAGGAGAAATATGAAACTGAAACTTTGAATTGTAGCAGCTATTCAGAATTCCTCTGTTGCTGTATGTATCTTGGCTCTTCTGCCCCTTCGCCGGCCCCCCCCCTTATAAGCAGATTGCTTGAATTTCATCTTCATTGTCTGGGTGCTCAAAAATCTTGTCCCTGCCGCTTCAGAAAGTCTCTTGCATTGGCCCTTGCAGAGAAAGTAGTATTGGTGTTAAAGGCAGTATCTGCTTTCAAAATGTCTTATCTCGTACAGACAAGAATTCACCCAGGAGTCTTTGGAACCAACTATTCCAGCCCCTTAATTAGTTGACAAAGGTAGAAAGACTGTAGCTCTGCTAGGCCCAGCCCTGCAGGTGAGGCTGAGCCTCTCGAGGGCCGCTGGGCGCCTGCCGGCCCACAGGGGAGCCTGCGCAGGGAGGACGCGAAGCGCTGCTGGAGAGCTCTGCATTGCAGGCAGTGCTGTGAAAAGCCTTGATTAGGTGAACACGCAAGTTTCTTGCAATGGCTGATGAACCATTTTGTTTGCAGTAGCAAGTAATTTGTTTCTCAAGAAATATAACTTAAACCTAACGATTATTTTGTGTTCTAGGACAAGACAGAAGCTGCCCTAAGTGACTGCAGCAAAGGTAGGACTTTTTTACTGTGTCCTGCTCTTGTGCCAGATCTTTCACACAGAAATAACAATTAGTGCCTTTTTGCAGTTTGTACGAGAGTTGTAGTGAAAGAGACCTGTGCCCAGGACTTTTTTGGAAAAATGTCTATCAAGCTTTTACTGTCTGAAATAATTTATTTTCTGTTTTCTTGTACCAAGAAAACTAAAAAACTAACTCCTGCTTGTGTTTTTTTTTTCTTTTTAACGAGAAAGTCTTTTTTTATTTATTTTTTTCTTTTAATGGAGCATGTTTCCTTATACCTGTTATTTTACACTCTCTTCTACCTGTCATTTCGCCCTGCCCAGTCTTGGGTTTAATTCCAGTTTGCAAATAATTGTGTTAACTCATGGAATTAAAGGCATTATCAGGTCCCTTTTATGCAAGGCTTTGGCTTTGGCACAAGAACTTAACGCATTCCAGTTCTTGTCCTGCTTTGTTTCATCTTTGCAATGCCTGGTGAAATCATTTCAGCCTTGCGGTGCTTTATTGCTTCCCACTCACCCATCCTTCGAATAGTTGTTAAACTCCCCACAGCAGCTGGGAAAAAGTCTAATTTACCAATCAGAAAACGAATCCAATGGCGAAGTGCCAGTACTGCTTGTACAGTAAATATGAGTTTGTATATGCTAAAAGTATTCTCAAAGGTAGCAAATTTTAACTGACCTCTGTCATTTGGGGTTATGCCTTGCTTTGGTGGTAGTGCATTTTGGGAGAAAAAAAAACGCTTTTGTTAATTTTATAGTAGCTGAAAGGAAATCAGTCTGCTTTCCAGCGCTGAGCCTTAAGCCGACCATCACTTGACACTCCCCAGGGACTTGGCTTACAAGCTGCAATGCAACACTTAAGAGCATAGCAGAGCAATTCACACTAACCTGCAATTTGCTGACTGTAGCATTGTCTTTGTCCTTCCCAAAGAAATAAGCTAGAATGCTAGCTGGAGAATCCAGGATTTAATTGTCCTGAGAACAATTTTAATGGTTTAGCAGTTATAAAATGGGCAGACTTTCATACTGTCTCTTTCTATGATGAAAACTGAATGAAGAAATTCTTGAGAAATTACCGTTAGCAAGTTCCTGTTAAATTTAGCATTCAGTCCTGCACCAGTAAACATGGTCTTGCCTGCCAAGGGAATAAGGAGAGGATAAGCTTAAATTCAATCAGTGTGAGACTGCGAACTCACAGAGCTAATGCAACCATTTATGGATTCTCAGCCTGATTTTGACTGTTTGATATTACAGTAAATTCAGAAGAACACCAGTAAATTTCCTGGAGTTTGCCTCAGTTTGCTCTGAGATGAGCAGAGAAGTGCTTACTTTCCCTACTACATCTTCCTTTAGGTTTATATATAAATCTCTATAGTTAGTAATGTATCCTTACTATGTATACAAAAAGTAGCAAAATATATCTTGTCCTGTAAATTTCTGCTTCTACTTCTGCATATATTTTATTGCAAAATTAAACACTTTTGCGCATTGTAAAGCATCTATACGTAGATTATAGATATTAGATTAGCTTATAGGTATTAAATCAAACCAGATCATTTGCATTAGACTTAAATAAGCAGGGACAAGATATGCCTTTGAGTTATACCTTATTTTTTAAACTGCTATTTTGCTTGATTCTAAGCTATGTTATAGAGATGATAATTGCCAATATAAAGAATTTAATATGCACTGTTGTGTAGTGGGATGTAGAAATGTTTCAAATAAAATATTGTGCTTTGCTTTTGTTTTGTAGCAGTGGAATTAGACCCGAACTATATTAGAGCTTTGCTGCGGAGAGCAGAACTATATGAAAAAACAGAAAAACTAGATGAAGCTCTGGAAGATTATAAAACAATCTTAGAAAAAGATCCATCAATTCATCAAGCCAGAGAAGCTTGCATGGTAAGCCATTTCAGCACACCTTGGGTAACTGTACGACAAGGCCCTTTTCTTTCCTTATCTAAGGATTGAGTGCCATTTATCCTGTTTATGCTGCTTCATGGGGAGTGGGAATAACTTTAGCCAAAGTCAAAAAGTGAACGGGTTTTCTCTGCTGGTTTTATATATGGAAGATGATATGAACTGCTGCAACTTCCACAATCATTTTGAGGTCTGTAACACTTAGTTCTTTTTTTTAACCTTCATAAAGCGTGTATGAAAGTAAAAAGGCTATTCTGAGCTGTTAACATAAAAATACAACTTGTTAAAAAGCCCTTGCCAACCATCCAGCTACAGTTCTAATTTGATTCTCCCTGAGAATATATGGAACCTTTTCAGTGCACTAATCTCTTTAAATAATTGAATTCCTTTCAAACATGGTCTGTTAAACAACATGCTGATAAACCTCTAATAAATCTTAGACTTTGATTCTCCTAGTATTTGCATCAGTGCCTGTGCTGGAAATGTAATGTAGGCCAGAAACTGAAATATTGGCTGTTTTCAGCCCTTGCCTGATCTTAAACTGCAGGCTGCATTTTAGCATCCATCACTTCAAGGAGGATCTGCAATTTGAAGATCAGAATATGGGTATTTCATAACACAGTTTTTGTTAGCTATGTAATTGGTTAGTCTGTCCTTCAGTATCCTCATTGGCAAACATGGAGTCCAATGGCTTTATGGCATGATTTTAAAAGAATTATTTTTCCGTTGAGTTAATTTTACAACACTGGAGGAGTGGCAGAGACAGGTTTCTATCAAAGCTGGGAGCTAGAGCTACGTTTGAATTATCTGAAAGTCTGCTTCAAAAGCCTGAATTTTTTTGTTTGTTTGTTTTCTCCATTTGACTGTTTTCTCTTGACATTTTGCTATGCCTTCAGTGTGCATTGGCAGCTTTGAACTGCCTTACTAACACTCACTTACATCTTTAAGAACTTAGTCTCTCACGTGAATAAAATAGCACCTTGTGGTGCAAACAGCAGTGTGACCTGAATCAGCTTTCTTCATTACCAAACAAAATTAGTTTTGCAGCTTAATACTGTGCTCCAAAGTCCACTTTCGATCAACATTACAAATGCTTCAGGATTAAAGGTTTCTTGAGGTATCTTTTTCCTATATCCATAGGTGTAAGAAAATGTTTTCAGGGTGTCCTTGGGGTTTTTGGAGAGGGTGACTTGGATGAACAAAGATAAAGGGGTCCTGAAATCCCAGTCTAGCATGTAAATAATCCCTGCTCAATGGGGATTTAAAGTCACTCCCAGTGCCTGTTGATTTGAGGTTTTAAGGAACTCTTTGTGTAAAATACTAGCAGGAAATGAGTTTTTTTTTCTAGAGGCATTTAGGAGGTTAGTACTTAATGTGAAAAATAATGGTATTTTTGACAAGTTCATTGGTTCTTTTTGCAGGGCAAGGTGTGGTGGGTAGGGAGAATGGTTTTGTACGGAAAGCTCCTCTTAAAGGCTGCTTGCCATTTTTATTTTTGGAAACGGGTTATAAAGGCATGTTGAAGGATAAATAGGGTAGAGATAAGGCCTGACAGCTGTGGTTTTGAAGGAACCTATGTTAATGAAAGGTAGCTGTTATCAAGAATACAGCGGTGGTCACTTGCAGAGGTGGAAGCATCAGGTTTTGGTGGGTGAAAGGCTTAACAAGAGTCTCGGAAGAGCTGTTCATCTTCTGCAGGGGAAAATGGAAGTAAGTCAGTTCCTTTCTTGTTTAAGGTAAATGGATATAATTTTAAAACAATGCTGAGCACCTGGGTCCATATGGTGTTTTGTGGTGTGCTTTTTTTTTTTTTTTTTTTTTTTCTTCTCTCCCCCTTCCTCAGAGGGCCCAATTACTTCAGATTTACCTTTCTATCAGTGAAGCTGCAACAGATTCTGCGCCATGGAATATAAAGAAAGAAAGAAAAAAAATCTTTCGTCCCCAGAATCTCTTCTAAAAACACTTTGTATGCATTCATGTTAAGATCTGTTTGCAAGCCTTAGCTTTAGTTGTTTTAGTTCTCCCTTGTAGAAAGTATGCCATTAGTAGGGACTCCCACCCTAATAATAGAGTGTTGTAGGTGTCAGACTGGAAGCTGGTTTTAGCATATTAGACAAGGAGCCTTTCCTGAAGTTATTTTCTTTGGGCCTGTCTAAGGTTCAAAGATGGCGGACAAATATTTTGCTCCTGTTAGCGCCGCTTGTGCTACAGAAGAGGCTTCACAAAGCAGCTACGCGATCTGCCTGCCACTGCCAGCACTCGTGTCCTGGTGCTGGCCCTTGGGCCACCCTGTGGGGACGCCTACTCCTCTCTGTCACTCTGACAGACTAGCTCTGCCTAAAGGAAGAAGCCAGCAACCAGAAAGCCCCACAGGGAATCGCTTCCCACGGCTTTGGCTTCCTAGCATCAAGGCAAGGCCAGTGCAAGGGCCAGGAGGATGTGCGGTCAAGGCAGTGCGGGAACTGGGGCCAGCAGCCCGTGACAAGGTCAGTTTGCTGCACTGTGAAACTGCCCTTGATTTGTGTGTGTGGATGTGGGCAGGGAGGCACTGAGCACCCAGCTCTTGGCGATGGCCTAGTAAATGACAGGCTTGTCAAACATCGTTATCGCACGGGTGGTGAGTGCGATGGGTCTGTCTTAGTCTGGAAAAAGTGCCTGTGCGTTGGCCTCGTTCAGTCCTGTAGCTGAGCTCTCGCTTAACTGATCCAGCGATTCAACTTGGGAGTCAACTGAGGTTTGTAAAGGAAGTCCTAGGGTTTTTTTCCAGCTTCCAGAGTGTTCTGTAGTCTCTTAACATTACCTTAGACTTCTTTCTGGTTCTAGCATAATACAGTCAGTGACTTGGTAAAATAATACTAGTGTAAAAAGGGATGCATGTTTATAGCATGTTTTAGCAGCTCTTCATACAAAAAACAGTTGTGAAGAAGTTATGAATCACCAACCATCAATTCCACAGATCAAGAGCAGTGTCCATAGCTGGGGTGAAATGTAAGACGTTTAAAATATGTTTTGGCTGGCTAGAAATATCTATAGCTATAGATACGGGTCCTACATACCTCTTGCAACACCATGATCTTCCTTCGGTGTGTCTGCCTCATTTCTTTAAGAATTTCACAAATAAGCCCTGCTCAGGAACCAGGGGAGATTTGTGCTAGAAGAGAATGTTCTTCCTGGCTGCCTTTCAAGAATGTTTTAGAATGATCAGTAATTTGTTCTTTTTTTTTTTTTTTTTTTTTTTTTTTTTTTTTTTTGGGGGAAAAGGGGGGTGTTGTTGTTTTTTTGTTTTTTNTTTTTTTTTGTAGCTAGCAAGAACAGAGGTTGACTGTTACATCTACCTTCTGCTCCTTGGCCTCATTTTATTAGGCAGAGATGTTAGGCTGACATGTGGTGCAGAACACATTGTACCAAACACCCTCAATTTACACCTCAAAGGGATTTAGGGCATTCTGCTCCGAGTTGCTCCTGTTCTGTGTCAAGTTGCAGGGGAGAGGCAGTCTTTTGGAACTGGAGCTTATAGCTCTTCCTGAAGATTTGGTACTAAAACGCTGACAGACACCTAGTTCTACGTGCTTCTAAACGTAATGAAATTTCCCAGTAGAAAACAATCCACTGTAATGTTAATTCCATGCATGTAATATAATTGTAATACGCAGGGAACTGCGGCTCTGCTGTGCTTTAATCTGAAGTCCAGTCTCTGCAGAAATAGTGCAGCACTTTGACCCCCACCACTAATAAGGATGCATCAAAAGCTACTTGCAAATGATAACCATCATCTGTTAGACCCAGGTTTTCTTCTTCCTACATAGAGAAAATACTTGCCATGCTGTTTTACTGCATATAATAATTGTATTAAACGACTTTTAATAATAGTCTTCACCGCACAATATTTCTTGCTTTGGTTCTGGTGTACCTGCTTCATAATTTCAGTGCTGCTGGCATGTCAGGAGTTCAGCACTAGTGTTTGGCTCTGGAGTCCCGTGAGGGGCACACTTTAATTACTTCTGACATCTTCAATGTCAGATTAAACTGTTTGAAATTAGTGTTTTGTTGCCAAATAATCCCTATTGATGCTTTCCCGGAAAGTGTTTAATTATGTGGTATCAATCTTGAGGTTTTGTTTTTAGCGGGTGTGTAGCAGTGTTGTGTGAATTGTAACTTCCACACAGCTTTGGAGGAACTGGCAAGCCAGGCACACAGTGTTAATTGCCCAGAGAAGCTGCACTTTGAAAGGAGTCTCATAAACACACCACAAGCAGCTGTGCTTGTGAACTCCTTTCTTTAGACAACTAACCTTGCAAGAAGATTTGGCATAGTGAGTCTTTGGAATATTAATACTCGGGTAGATGAAAGGTGAATTGTGCATTTCAGACCTAGCATTTTCGTTCCTTGCTAAAGAGAGATGCTGAACATGCCGAACCGCTCCAAGACTGAGTGCGCCTCCCCGCGCGGCCTGGGCTGAGGCTGGAGCGTGGGGAGAGCCGCGCACTGGTGTGCGGCCAGGCCAGGCTCCCGTCTCGCCCAGCCTAATCAGCCCCTTTGGCTGGACTAATTACATCTGCTCACTGGTGGTGACACAGGCCCGGGCTGGTTTCAGGTTAGCCAGCCATGTGTCTCTGCATTATATTCCTCAGGATTCATTTGTCTGGCCTTCTGGGGTATACAATTTCTCTTCCCCATTTACTGCAGAAAATGGGCTGTATTTGCCTGTCTTCACCAGTGTGTACTGCTTGGTAAGAAAGAATAATCAGGCTGCCTTGTCAAGGGGCTTTTTCTTGAGGTGAACATCTTATTTCACTGTAGCAATATGATCAGAATGACAAACCCATGCATGATGACTGGAGCTATAAATTACAGGAAGGAACAAGATCAGGAAATTGAGTTCTTTAACTGCGTTCAGAAGGCAATTATCACAAAGGAAGTGTGTGCAGAGTGAATCCCACACCTGTTACTGCAGTCAGCAGCTGTAATTAATTTACTGATAGCACCATTAGAGCAGATCTGTCTCATTTGCTCTGACCTCCACAAGAAGAGAGCATAGTTACGACTGTAATTGCATCCTCAAATGGCAGGATTATATGGTGATAAGCACAGTATAAAAGCCTGGAATACTTGCTTCTGAAAGGCCTACGAAAAAGGCCTCTGAAAAGGGACTGATATCCATAGCAAAACATGCTATGTTTTGTTTCAGTACTGTATTTAAATGATATACAATAAACTATCACAAAATTTAAATAATGCAATGGTAACTCTAGTTGTAGTGAATGTCAAATTCTAATCAAAAGTGGTCATAGCATTAATTTAGCCAAACACTGTTACTGTGTAAAGATGTCACAGTTGTTTTAGGTTTCAATAGGAATCTGTAATTATTAGGAGTGCACAGACCATGCAGGTACTTAATGCTCCTTAGAAGATTTTCAGGCTTTTTGTTTGGGGTGGTACAACAGATCTTAACACTGGTACCAGTTCTGAAGAAATAAAAATGCCTCTTTGTGAACTGTTACTCAGAGCTCAAGATCTGTTGGACTTCCCTTTCCAAATCTAGTCTCTCTTACCAAATTAAACACATGCAGCATAGGAGATAGAATTAAAGTATATTTTTTAGCACTATGTCTCTTAAATTGCATAAACTTGTCAATTAAAATACCAAGAAAATGGATCAGATTTACTTTTCAGCAGTGAAAATGTATGCCTGTGTGAAACTGCAACTTACAAATTACAGTTTACTATTTACGTGAACTGATGTAATTGGGTGAATATAGGTTTCCCAAATGGAAGGGTGGTTTGACATAAGGGTTGCTTTTAAGCCATGAACAGTGCATTCTGCATCTGGATATGCAAGTCACCCCCAGTAACCCACAGCACTGCTGAAATGCAGCCATTTGATTCTAGTTTTTCCTCTTGCTTCCTACAGCGATTACCTCAACAAATAGAAGAGCGGAATGAAAAATTAAAGAAGGAAATGATGGGTGAGTAGCTTATATATGTAAATTGCTTCCACAATCTTAACAGTTAGCTAGAAAAATAAAAATGTCCAATTACACAGATCTCTTATAGAAAACTTAGAGAAGGTAAGTCTCAAAGGAAACACTTGTTCTGTATGAAACAAACACAACCTTCTAGTTCTATATTGTTTAATTTTACTAGTAGTAAGTTGTAA
The DNA here is from genome assembly GCA_013389825.1 of Crypturellus undulatus. Lineage (NCBI taxonomy): Eukaryota > Metazoa > Chordata > Aves > Tinamiformes > Tinamidae > Crypturellus > Crypturellus undulatus. The sequence goes on from VWPW01027425.1 coordinate 415,179, forward strand.
TCAGATAATGCGCTCTCACTGAGAAAACTATAATTAAATTTATAGAAAAATATTCAGACTTCCTAAAAATAGCCTAATTGATGCCTGAAAAAGAGAAAGTGATTTGAAACTGAATTTCTTTCCTGTCCTGCAAGTAAACCTTTAAAAGAAATACTCCCCTAAAAAGGGGAAAGACAGGGTTTTGACCAAATCTTGAACTGAAATGTCATTCATATTTGATCTTGTGCAGCTATATTTGATCTTGTGTCTGAAGAAATAAATTTGGCTCTTAATGTAGCATTTTCCACATATAGACTTCCTAGCCTTCCTAACTATTCATTTTTTGTATTATCTTAATTCTGCGTGTCTGGAGGCTGAGGCAAACCTACCTCGCATTGCAAACAGGCCTAAGGCATTGCTGGGAATAGAATCCAGTCTCCTAACTACATTGTTCGTTTTCATTGTTCATAGTTTTTGACTTTTATATTTCTGTACTAAAGAATACTGCTGACTGAAACTGTTTATAGGAAACAGAATTTAATTAATACAACTAATTTAAATATATGTCCCCCCATATCATTGTGTTGTATGGTATTTCTTGAATTATATTTGAAATGGAATGTTGTATTTCAAAAGGATAACTAAAACTGATTACCCAAGCAAGATTGCTTTTCATATGTAATATTAATAAGAATAAAGCACTTAATTGCACAAGTCCAAACTTCATAGTTAAATTAAGTATTCATAGTAGTTTAGGGGAGAAGTTACCACCTCCAGAAAGAAACAACCCACCTGCTGAAAACTGCCAACGTTGCCTATATCTTCCTAGTTAAAAGCATTTGTGTCTTTTTTTCTAAGGTTCAAACACCTTAGGAAATGGTGCTATTTAAAATTAGCTTTTATTTCTTTTACTTTGTCATGTTTAGAGAATCGCATAAAAGAGCAAAAACAAATAACTGATTACCTAAAAAAGAAACTGACTGCACCCATGCTGTTTCAGCAGTTGCTTGTTTGCTGATTCTGTGTGTGTGTGTGTGTGTGTGTGTGTGTGTGTGTGACAAGTAATGGCTGAAATACTGTTTTAAGATGAGCAGACTCCAGGGTTTGGGATGGGAAAGGGCAGAGGGTTTCTTTGGAGAATCAGATTAAATAAGTTCAATATCTTCCATACTGGCCTCTGGAGAAGGAAATCCTTTCTCCCAGCTCCCTTCTCAGTGATGTTAAGTTGTTCAAGTTGACGCACAGATGTAAACAGCCAGGCAGGACAGCAGTGTAAAAGTGAGGTAGTGCTGCACCTAACCCCATGTGTATCCTGGGCTCTTGTGTATGACAGGATTCACAAATTGTCACGTCCGTTGTCAAAATTACGTGATGTCATTTGCCCAGGTGATGGTTTGTTTATAACTGTACTTGCAATCACAAGTGTAGCACAGAAATTGAGGATTTTTTTTATGTAATACATTCTCTTAACAGAACATTTCAAATTAAATTTGGGATATGGTGGAAACCAGATTCATTTTTAAAGTGTGATTAAATTCCCCATATCCTGTCTGCAAGACAGGAAGTAGTGACATCATGGGACTAATGAGGCCTGCGAGGGAAACACTTCCCCCCATTCTCAAATGCTGCTGTTCCACATGGGGTCAGAGAGAGACCCCAACCCTACGAGCTAGGTGGGAGATCAGGGAGCTGGCAGAGAGACACGCGAAATAGCTTCATGGTTGGGACATTCGTGTGGTTGTATTCGTTCTAAGCTGCTCCAACTCTTCCTTTTCAAGGACTTGGTTAATGACATTTATCCACAGAGTATTGTGTCAGACACAGTAAAAAAAAAAAAAAAGTGCTTCTTCCATCTCCAAGTTTCCTGTACTACAGCTTGTTACCATATAGTTTGTAGGAAGCTAAGTGATTGAGTGTAAATAAATCAGAGTACACATTCTCTGCTGGATTTTGCTTCTAGGCACCCTAACTGAATTCTTGCATGCAAATGGTAGCACATGTGGTTAATGAAGTTGATGGATTTTTGTTTTTAAGTAGGTTTTATTGCCATACCAAGTTCATTTCTTCAGTGTTTTCTGCAGAGGTTTAATGTTTCCAAAGCTGGTGGTGTTGGCATTTAAATTATTTTCATATTTTCCAATGAGTCTTTGAAGGTGACTGCTGCCACTTGTAATGAAGTTTGCTCAGTAGCAGCAAACCTCAGTTTACTGGAGTTTCATAATGTAGTGAAAGCTTAATTTAAAGCACTTTTTCTTAGTAGTTTTAAATTCATGTGGCTCTTTTCCTTTATGCTTTCACAACATGAGTATCCCCTGCTTCAGTAATTGTCCAAAATGTGGACCCATATTAACCATTTTCAGTGTTATTTTTTAATTTTTCTTCTAACTTTAAAGCTGAAATTTTCAAGGTGTTGTACAACAAGTTAGTCTGGTTTAGGAAAAGCTCTCATTTGTGATAACTGGGAGCAGCCCCTTTGCAGAAAACCTGTGAGAAGATGGCAAGTTTGGAATTTAGCTTTAGAAAGGATTATCAGTCTGGGGTTTGAATGTAGTAGTGTTTTCTCCATTGCTACATGTAAGCTAAGTATATTAGTTATTTAAAAAAAATACGCATGGAACATGCCATCTATGTATCCCAGCTTATGCAAGTGGAATTCATCAAATGCAATTAGTAACTATGGGGATTTTAAATGTAAGCTGTGACTAGGTGCATTCTGGAAAATAATAAAATGTACATGATTATTAATGTGAATCACAGGAAAGCCTATCAGAAACCACTGCCTAGGTCTTTCAATCAATCAATTATTTTCTAGCTACTTGAGATCAGCATATATATTTACTAGGCTTAGAGAATGAAGTGGTTTTGTTGTTTTTGGTTTTTAATGTACTGAAGGCAATGCTGTATTTGAAACCGAGAGGCAAAGCCTTGATAGTCTAGGGAGAATTGAGGGCACTTGAAATAGTGTAAACAAGAAGTGTTACAGTTGCTTTTAGTTCAGGTCTCGCAGTTTAGGCAAGGGTAGATTTGCCCTGGCACTCTCAGTGCCCTCAGAACCGTTGCTGGAAATACAGTAAGTTTTCCAAAGATGAAACTTTATCAAGAAATTTCTAAGCCATAACCTTGTATCCAGCATAAAGAGTATGCAGCTTTTCAACTTCCAAACAATGCATTAACACTAGCAACTATTACAAAAAAAAAAAAAAAAAAATTGGCTGTGTCATTATAAAAAAGTAGTGAGAAATCTTATGCATCTCCTTTTGTCACAGAGAGTTCAGGTGAATAATAAATTACTGACTTCTGAACCTAATACTAATTTTACTGGTTAGTTTTCCAGTTAACCTGTGACTATTGTTTTGAAGAGTAAACTTAGTTGTTAAGAGTTCCAAGTTAAAAGTAGACATATGTGTTTTAGAATATTAAGGACAACAAGATCTATCATAGCTCTGTCTCGGAGGAGCCTCTCACACCGCTCCAGAATAAAGGAGTGTCTGGCTGCTGAGGACTCTGCCGAGCTGAGTCACAGCTCCACAAGCTTTCTTCTTTTTCTTTTATTTTTATTTTCTTCCCCTGCCCCCCAAGCACAATCTCTCTTTTAAGAGAGCTTTTCTTTTCTTGTGGGGGAAGGAGAAGGGAGAGGAGGAGACTAAGCTACAAATCTTAATTTAGGAATGAAGGGGGAGGGGGAGGAGGAAATGGTGCCTTCCTACAATGATGGGTTTATGCACGCTCCGAGCAGCAGGAGCGTCGCTTTGGGCTTTTGTTCCTGGAAAAAGCAAGGCTTTCTTCTGCTTCATTAACAATTTAATAAGTGTGGCTGTACCAAAAGATACCGCTGTACATGGATTTAAATGATTGAATAGGAAGGTGACCTATGACTGCATTTAATTATTCAATCAAAGATGGGTGAGATGAAGAATATGGTATTAAATATAACACAGTCTTCAACCTCCCCCAAAGAACTGGCCTAGCTACAAGCAAGGCTACTAGGACAGTTGTTCTGTGTTTATTGACTCTAGTGTGACCGGAAAAGAGCTGTCGTAGTAATGCTGACTAGAAAAGACCTCTCACTGTTTCCTGAATTAGGCAAACTCGTCTGCCTGCTCCCAAGCCAGCTGCAAGGCTCGGATAACTCATAAACTGTTCACAACTGGCTCCAGGAATGCTGGACTATGCCAGGCTTCTGCTGCAGGCAGACAAAGACTCATCTCACCCCAAAACTGGATGCTCAGCAATGACCAGTCGTCTGTCTAAAAGCACATAGCAAGTATTCATCTCGGTGACAGAGATGCTGTGAAGAGCACCTCTCAGTTCTGTCACCAAAATGTTTTTCAGATGCAGTATAAAAATTATCAGCTTGGTTTAATAGTTCATTTATCTTCAATGTAGCGTAGCTTAAAAGCAATAGCCTGGTACAACATGGCTAATCTTAGCTGAGCCGCACACAGCAACGACCTTGTCCGAATCACTTGACCACCTCACCTGTTAATCTAAACAGGGAAAAATTAAACTGAACAAAAATGCTGTTCCACCATTTGATTGCTTTGTAGGTTAAAGTTATTTTTTGTTTGTTTGCTTGCTTCCTGCATGAAACTGGAAAATTTTCATTTTGATCCCCAAAGATTAGTTTTGCTTTAAAGTAATTATACAGCTCTCTGCAAGATACCCAGGTGTGAACCAGCACTTCAACACAAGCCCTTAATTACATTGGCATATTTAGGAGCACAGTAGTATTGATAACTGTTGGTATCTTTATGCAGTATTCAGTTTTTCTTTAGATAAAAATTATATTTTTGTCAGCCATCTCTGCATATTTTCTGTGAATCTGTATTCAAAAAAGCTATCCTTGCCTCAATTAAATCTTGAAGAGGTTATTGAAACAAAGGCATATTTTGTTTTTTTGTGGTGGTGCTCAAGTCAAGCTGTTGCTAATTGTCCCTTATCTCTTGCATCAATTGGATAAGTTAAGACTTTGATACAGTTTCTGAGCATGGGCACAGGCCTGCTGTGTCATGCCAGGCAAATCACTTGATCCCTTTGTGCTCCGTTTGTGTAGCGTAAATACTGCTTGTCTCTTTGTACAGGACTTGTGTAGGACTTTGCTCCTTATGTTTCTGAACTTGTATGTGATTGTTGTGAAGTTGCTGCTTCAGTGTGGCTTAGCACCAAAGCCCTCATTAAATCCTGAGTGTTCTAGCGAGGAAACCTAGTAAATGACAGGAGTGGTGGCTGCGCTGCTGGGCAGAAATGGGGAGCTTCAAGGGAGGATTTGTCTTGGATGCCTTTAAAAATTAGATTAGAAATAAAATAAAGGAGAAGATACCTAAAATAGCATAGAATGTGTTTCATAACTGAGATAGTCTAGGGAAAGCACAGAAGTAGGAAGAGGTGTGACATTTGCACATTTCTTAGCTAAGTGACTGTGCCCACTTCATGACTTAACTGCTCTTGCTCCATGGCAGCCTTCATTGTTGTTGCTTTTCTTTCTCTGTGTGTACACACAGAACTCCCTGCAAAATAAAACTAGTTGATTTGCAGATGTAGTAACATTAGAATACTTTTAGGAAGATAGTATGTAGCCTATGCTTCGGAAAGCTTTTAGAGTATGCATTAATAGAAGTCTTTAGATTTTATTAGCTATCAATACTTTATGTAAATTTAACAGTGCTTGTTAAATAACGGTTCTTTAGGGCTCTCAATAGTGAGAAGCTAACTATAATTAGAGAGCTGTAATTTGGAAGGTGAATTCATGATGCCTTGTCTTAAAATGTGTGCTAAGTTTTTTGCAGTTGTACTACTACTGTGTGCTTCAAATGTAGCTGCAGGTGCAAATGCATTTGCATGGAAGATTTATTCTTTTTTATATCAATATGCACATATTTAAAGTAGGCTTTAATAATTACAAGCAAACAGAATTTGAAGCTTGTCTTGGAACTTTAGGAAACTGAGTGGTTATACTTGCCTGTTCACAGAGCTATAGCTACACTGAAAACAGCAGGACCTCTAAACTTTGTATTTGAAAATTGAGTTTTAGCAGCTCAGAGGTTAATCCAGGGGGACCAAGGCTTTGTTATGACTTAGAAACTCATTGCAAGAGCCTGTGGTTGAGGAAATCAAGATTGAGGAAATCTAGCTAGCCACAACCCCGCTGTCTGCAGTTCCCGAGTGTTCAGCAAGCGTGTTTAATGGGCCCTGAAGAACTGGTGAGGTGATCTGTTTTCAGCTGCAAAGTTGGCAATGACTCTATTCTTATCAGATTTTTTTTTTTTAATGCATTTGAGAACCTGGATTTTTAACAAATGGGAGACTCTTCCACAGTACTTACCTTGACTTTGTGCAGTTGGTCTGTGTAATAGGGCATAATTCAGGGGGAGTTTTCCTCTCTGCTTATTACTCACATGCTATTTCTCTGTTTTCACTGTAGGCAAACTGAAGGATCTCGGGAACTTGGTTCTCCGCCCGTTTGGCCTATCAACAGACAACTTCCAGATAAAACAGGATTCATCGACTGGTTCATACTCCATTAATTTTGTTCAAAATCCCAATAACAACAGATAACAGTAATTCATTCTAGTTCTGCTGGCTTTGAGGCCTCATGACCCAGTGCTTGCATGTACCAATGAGAGGATTCTGCCAACATTTATCACTCTACCCAAGCAAAGATCGACTCAAGCATATTCATTTCCCTGCTTGTGGAATTATTTAAAGTGTGGGTGTAAAGCAGGTCTTTTGACTTCTCTTAGTGATAATGTTGTGTCTAGTGTGTTAATTTTTTTTTCTAATTTATTGTTTTCTCCCTGTGGTGTTTGGCTTGCCTGGCAGCCAGGTTCTCTCCTTGGTTCATTCAATGCTGGCAACAAAATTCTAGCAAGCAGCTGAGTTGAGTCAAAATGCCCACACACCTGTAGCCAAATGCAAAGCCTAATGGTGTCTTGGGCAATTAATGAACCTAGCAGAAGCACTTCTTCACCTCAACAGGTGAATGTCCCTGACAGCATGCATGCAAGCAAGCCAACCTCTTCTGTGGAGTAATTCTTCTTTGTAATAAAGGCTGGATATTTCTGCTTGTTTGGGTTGTGAAGTTCTTGCCTCATATAAAACCTTCTAATAGTGGCATTGTTGCTAAAAATGCTTATGGCTGCCCTCAGATTTGAAAGACACTTTTGAGGCATTTGATTTTTTTTTTTTTGTCTTATTTGTAGCAATATCAGTAAATCAACATTGGGGGCATTCTTGCACCAAAGCCTGTCTGTCATCTTCAGAAAAAATTAATCCAAAGTAAAAAAACTATGTACAAAGTATGTACCATGCTTTGCAATGGTAAGATAAAATTATTGGAATTTGCTGGTCTGATATTCATTCATATTGCAGATATTCCTAATGGCAAACAAGTGACATTAAAGTTGATTGCAAAAGATGTTCATAGTGCTCTAGACCTTGAAAATTTTGATACAGGTGTTCAAGTAGTTCACTGAGATTTTGGAGAAGCAGTATCTTTTGTAACTGCTACCTATTTATTTTATCAGTGTTACAGTGTTTATATTAGAGGCAGATTTTTTCAGTTGTCTCTGTGCAGATTTCAAATCATGATTTAATTAAATAATTAGCAGTAGTTGTCTGTTAGCTATTAGTTAATTTATTTCAGGAACTTTTCTTTTTTTTTTTCCCCATGTGCTTAAGGGCTGAAATTTTAGTCCTTGCCCTGAGCCTCTCTTTACACTGACATGCCTGAAAGGGGCATCTCCTAGGCTAAGGTGTGGGGGGGGCAAACAGTCCTTTCTGCTGCTGTTTTTCATTTTGTCCGGGCAGATGGTGGTGGTGGTTGTTTAATTCTTGTCCTGCTCCATTTAGCTTCTTCTTTCCTGTTGCCCGATTTGCAAGCTGCATCGAGTCTGCAGTGAGTGTGTTTGTAGGTTTCAATAATGCCATCATTGAAAGGAGAGGCCCTTAGTCACAGCAAGGCCTGTGCAGGCTTTCACAGCTCCTGCATGTCAGAAATGTCATTTAGCTAAATAACAGAAATTAGCTTCAATGATTTCCACATGCTGAGACTTTAACTGTTGTGTTTTGCTGGAGTGAGGCTGCTACCTTGGGAGGCCAGATTTCTTTACTGGTAAAGACTGGGCAGGCTGGTAGATCCATGGAGGAGAGGTTTTAATAAACCCTGTGCTCCTTGGCGCAGCCAGGGCCCAGCAGAGCTGTATCGCAGCCAGCAATGGGGTGTGCTGGGCTCCAAGCAGCAAGGAGGAGGGTTGAGCTGCCTGGGCACTGTGGCTGCAAGGGGAAGCACTGGAGAGGGGCCTGCTCACACCCTGGAGGCCCTGTGGGGCTGAGTAGGGTAATTAGGCCCTGAGCTGGCAGCTGTGCAGCCACTCTGTTCTTCAGGTGCTGGGAAGGCTTCTTAGGTAAGGCAGTGTTGGGACTAAGCAAAATTGAATAATCCCTCCTGAAAACTAGGAGGGAGCAGAGGTGTCCAAGCTGCCCCAAAGGAGCCCCAGACAGAGGCAATGCTGGAGCTTGTAGGCTCAGCCAGAGCCCAAGGCGAGGAGCTGCTGAGCTGTGTCTGACTCCGACCTCCCCAGAGCTCCCAGCTCGGTGTGTGATGGGTCGAGACGGCAGTTCCCGCTGCCGCAGGCTCCCCTCTGCCTGGGAGCAGGCTGCACCTGGAGCAGGATGAGCACTACCTCTTCATCAGCTAACTCGCCACCTGGCCCGACAGGCAGGGAAGGGAGCCCAGCCAGGCTTGGGTCTCGTTTGCCAGCGCTCAGGAGTCCTGCAGCACTGAATGTGAGGCTGCTTAGGTAATGTTAGGTCTGAGCCGTATTGCTGCAGTTAAATTCACTGCAATACTCAGCAGCAGTGGACATACCCACGGAATGACTTTGAAAATACTGGAGCTATTTCTAATTTTCTATATACCTTGATTATTACCAATAAATTGCTATCTTTACTCAGAAGATGTGTGTGTGTGTGTGTGTGTTTACCAAAGCCAGACTGCTGTGCAAAATTACAGCCAGTGACTTAGCAACCTGCTGTTTTGTCTTACAAATGAGCTCAGGGGCAAGTTTTCCTCACAGTCCACTCCCGCTTTGTACCTTTAAAGGTCAGGAGTGCCTGTGCCCTCCTGAGTGGTGGCTGGTTAACTTATTCCAGAAAATAAAGGCACAATGGAACTTTTGAGATTACTAACTGATATGCAAACATGCTGCTGAGAAAGGGTGCAGCTTTCCTTCATTTTAAAACCACAGGTAGACATCCAGCAGAGAAAGACAAATGAAGCTAAGGGACTGCAGCTGATTTGCTTTTCACACTTGTAATTTAATTGTATCAGGTGAAAGCAGCAGCTTAGCTTTCCTGAAAATTGGACACACCATTACTGAGGACTCAAACCTATAGGTCATATCTGCTCCAAGTGCCACTCTGGCAAGAGCAGGAAGCTCTGAAATGTGTTATCTGCCATTACAGCAAGTTCTTTTCTACTTTAAAATTCCAATTAACTGCCTGAAAGAAGTCTTTTTGCAGTCCAAAGCCTGAACAATTGCATTTATTTTGCTTTTTTTAAAGAGCATTTTTTAAATCAGTCTAAACTAGTTGTCACAGCTGCCTACAGAAAGGTAATTGGTACTTCCTCCTGCTGTAATTGGCCACAAACCCACCATGTTGCTACAGTGCTCTGAATCACACATGCTCAGTGCACAACCTCTAACAGGAAAAAATGTTTTATGAAACTTAATCTTTTAAATGTGAGTGCTGTAGACTGACCACTTCCCTTGTTCATTTGTTCCAGCAGTTACTCACCCTTCTTGTTTCTAACAAACACGAGCCTTTTTTTCCACGCTGAGATGTCTGTTTTCAGCTCCCAGCCTTTGTTCCTTCTTCTTCATCTCTGTAAAATTAAAAAGAAAAAAAAGTATCTGGTGTTTTATCTCCATGGAGACGCTTACACAGTACCAGCCTGTTGGTCTTTCTTGCAAGCTGAACAGACAGGGCTGTTTTAGGTCTGTGCCTGGGAAGGCTCCAGCACTGCTGCAGTCTGGGGCTTAGACCTTCCCTTCTTTGACCTTGAGGACGTGAGAGCCGAGGCTGAGGTTTGGGTCCCTGCTGCTGCAGTGCAGAAGTCACAACATGGTCACTCATTCCTGACACCAAAACTGCGCGGAGCCTTCTGGCAACAGGAGTGCTGTGTTTTAGACCTTCCGTAAGCCCTTTCTAGGGTACGTCCTTCCCAAGATGAGAAGTCTCTCTTTCCTGTAGCTAGGACTTTCCTTTTTCTTTTCCCAGCTAAATTTTTCCCCTTTGTAGCTTTTTATTACAAATGCCTATAAAAGTAGCTCATTGCTTTCCTGTTATCCTCTTTTCCTTACCTTTATTATCATGTTCCTTGGTAGAGATTTAGTAGCTTCTTTCTTCTAAACTCTTTAACTGTAAAAATGCTGTTCTTGTACCTTCTCCTCCATTTCTGAAGGGGAAAGGCCCAATAAGCACTAGTCCTGTCACCTAGGTCATGCTACTACTTTATCCTATTCCAAAGCATATATTTTTCTCGGTAGTGAGACCATGCAAACCTTCCTGCTGTACAGAAATGTTAAGGGTATGAAAAGGAAGCCCAAAGGAAGCACAGACTGCCTTGTCTGATAACGTGGTGTAGTTTATTTGCAACATGCTACACTTCAGATTAGATAGGGTTTTTTTGAAATCTCATCACTCTTCATGTGGGAGAAGCCCACGGGAGAAGCCTGCACCCTCTGCCCCTCCACCACTGCTGATGCCAGCACCAGCCTGGGCACGCAGAGCGAGTTCTTGGTGAGGGTTTGGGTTAGAATAAAACCTCCACCAAGGAGAAGCCAGAGCAGTGGGAACGCCCCCAGCAGCTAGGAGTTTGTCATGAAACAGGGCAATTTCCAGAGTGTGTCTTCACTGTTCAAGGGTCAGAGGAATCCCTGAGGTGTTAGAAACTTCCCTGCAGGATCCGTGCGGTCTCCCGGCTCGGCAGCCCGGCGCGCCCGCGTTGCTGTGGTGAGCGCGGCGGCGGCGCCGCCCGCACGGCAGCTCCCCCAGGGCTCCCCGCGCTACTCGCTGCGCTGAGGAAGACGCTCTGTGCTGGCAGAGCGGCCAAAATCCACGTTCCAGAAAGCCCGAAGGTGGATACCCAGGTTCTTGAAAATGCAAACGCTGCCACTTCAGTTATCCCCAGAAAAAGTCCTGTCTTTGAGGCTCCTTGACAATGTGCAGCTGTCCAAACAACCCCGGGAAATCCTCCGCAGAGCTGCGCCCATTCCCGCTTGTTTTTCGTGGCAGCTCTGCACAGGCCCAGGGCTGCTGTGGGAGCCCGACCTCCCGTATTGCCCCGCCACAGGGCCCACGGCCATGGCCTGGCCACAGCGCAAACGCAGTAGCACCCAGCCACTGCCCTGGCCCTTCTTGCTCGCAGCACCATCCCCTCTCCCTGCCAGCCACACCTGGGGGCTCCCGTGTCCCTTGGGACCTGCTAGTCCAACCCCAGCTCAACAGGAGCAACTTGGAGCCAAGGGAGCACAACCCAGCTATGCGAGTAGCAGGACCTGCACCTGCCCCGCAACATTTCTTTTTCATCCTCCCTCATACAGAGACGTCGTTGTCACCACTCAGCATCTCGGGCAGCAGAGCCCCATCCCTTGCCTCCTGCTGCTCCTCTTCACCCTTCTTGCACTTCCTCGAGGACGGGTGCCTCAGCCAGCGGATGAGCGGCTCTACGGAGCAAGCAGCTAGTGACTGGGATCTCCATGGCTGTGCCGGCGGGGCAGGCAGCTCGGCTGCAGCCCGCGGGGCCCAGCTGCCTCCCACCAGCCTTGGCTACCCCAGAGCTGATGGTCCGCAGCAGAGGGGGGAAAGTGCAAGGAAAAGGCAGATATCCCTGCGGCTGCAACCAGGAGTAAACATAAAAGCCAAGTCTATCAATTTCCCCTAGCAGAGAACAAAATCAGGTCTACGAGATCAGCTCCGCCTGCAGCACATAAAATCTAGACACCCTGAATCTCATGAGCTTTGCCAAATTCATGGGAACACAGTGTTTGTGGTAAAGACTGCTTTAGCAAAAGCATTTTTTCAGTAAATTTTGCATTCTGCCTGCAAGCTAAGGCCTGGCCTTCAGCTGAGTACCTGCTGTTCCCTCAACTCCACCAAGGATTTGGGGGATTTAACATCTCTGAAAACAAATAAATATCTCCCTTCCCCCCGCCAGATCCTCCATCCATGTCTTGGGCTATGCCAGTCTGAAGCGACACAGCAGCAGGCAAGACTCTCCCTGATTGATACACTCCTACCCTTGACATACCCCACAACGCTGCCAACCTCATCACACCCCTATTCAGTAGAATCTGTAGCATCTCTCGGTTCCTTTCACTCGAGTGTTTAAGATTTCAGAAAGCACCAAGCTTTGAAGCTGAATCCTTCCTTCCCCAATGTGATAACATTTCGACACAAAACTTCCTTGAGATCCACCTTCTACTGACTAGCACAGACGGCACAGAAAGGAGACACCGCTAGTCACCCGTTCCTATGTTTTAAATAGCTGTGCTATTCCTAAAGGATTATTGCAATAGCCAAGCTCTGTTGCAGGCTGCTGCAGCCAAGGATCAATTACACCAGCATCCTATTGCTTTTCAAAACCAGGCAAGATGTGCATGGGCACATTTAACGTGCAGCATTAACGCATTGGTCATTCCCTTGCTTCCCCTGTTTCGAAAAACCCCGACAATTTCTTGTTCAGCAGCTTAAAGTTGTGCAGCCTCCTGCTTGAAGAGATGTAATTGCTAGGGAGTATCTTTTATCAGCAGAGGCTCGGGTTAGCCTGTTTGTCAAAGAAACAGTCTCCCGAGGCACACTAAATCATCAGGCTCTCGGCTGCTGTGGCATTAAGCCAGAGTCATTACAGCCTACCCTGACAGAGCAAAGTCATTTATAGATTAAACATCTTAAAACAGCTGAAACATATTAACCACTTCTTTTTTTCTGATTCTGCTTGTTCAGTGGTAATCTTTCCAGTTGGAAACTTCACCTTTTGCAGCTATGACTCAGCACTGGCACAAGAAGCATCCATACTCGACCATTTCTCCTTAGCAGGTGGTCTTCAAGAAAGAGATCTACAAAGCCAGTATTCCTTAAGTGAACAGTGGAAATAGCCTTTACTGAGACCGTGTTCTTAGCCTAAAAAAACAGGGTGCTGGTATTACCGCCTGCCTCACGTCTTTCAGCTGCCTTCAGCGAGCGATGAGCGCTGCTCTGTGGTGGCCTGCGCTGGTTCTCACACTGCGGCTGGTCGAGAGCAGAATCGCTGAGCAGCAGCCAGCTCCAGCGAGAGCCTTCCAAGCCCTCGCACACGAGGCAGGCCCATCGGCCTGGTGGAAACAGCCATACGCTGCTGGGCAGGTTTCTTCTCTTCCAGTTCCAGCCTTGGAATGTCAAATACAGCCTGTCCTGCAGGTACAGCCGGAGCACAGAAGTGCTGGAAGTGTTCCCAGAAAACAGGCTGTTGATACATCAGTTAAGTGAGGACTTAGGAAAGGGGATGAGGGGAACAACATTACCCGAGCTGGTCGGCAGCCCTGTGCCCGCCGGAGCTGCTCCTCAGCGTATCCCCGGGTGGTGCTGGCACGTGCCAAACAGGGCCCTCTGAGGAGGGACTCGCTTCCATCAGCTCGGTTGGGTGCGGCATTTCATGCCAAGGCACTTTTCTATCCCCCACAAAAGGAGAGATCTGGGATATTTGGAAACTCTGGGGGAAAAGAAGGCTGGCAGCGCTAGTGTTGTCCCGTCCAAGCCCTCTAACAGCCCTTCTCTCTGGCCCAACGCGCATGTGAGCTCCCAGTCCACACCATATACAGACGAGGCAGTAATACACAGAGCCAGCAGTGGGTTTGTTAAGCCAAATGCAACTAATGACTCTAATATTGTTTCAGCGTATTAATAAAAATGTATGCTTCAGCCGGTCCCTGCTCTCAGAGCTCATTTTAAAGGGAAAAAAGCAAACTCAGTGAATCACAAAAGGATTATCCATATCTATGTGAACAGTATTTCTGAGATCTTATATTTAGTATGGTCCCTTTACACTACTGAAAAGACAGTCCCAGTCCTCTCTGGTGCCTCAGAGTACTTAAATGTTTGCATGAAGCAGCAAGCAGACCCAGTTTAATATTTAATAAGCAAGACAACCCCATTTAGAAATCCAAGCCCCTAAGCTGCTAGACTGAGAGCTCTTAGCTGAAGGTATTTGACTTGGCTTTCAAAAACTATCCCAAATTCAGAACGACCCCAGAACTACATCCTGTTATGGAGTCTGCCCACCTCAGCCGCTGGTTTGTGCTCCAAATGCAGTGAGTAAATAAAACCAAAATCCATAGAAACATGCAAGGAAAAAGCATGAAAAGAACCATACAAACAGGTGACTGACTGCAAGTGAAAATGCTGCCTGCACTGCACGAGTGAGAAAACAGTGTTTCTCTTGCTACCGCCCTCCAGTATGAGCTGAACCTCAAGCAGCGCTTCCTTTCTACAGCAATGACTCTGCTCAGCCTCTCCTGCACGGAGACAGCGAGTGACAAATCCATTTACAAGGACTTGAGGACAAGTGAACAACAGGGAAAAATGACACCAGTGAGTGGCAGTTGATACGAAAGCAATATTCGCATTGGCTCGTTCCCGTGCCTGCGGTTGCTTAGGGGCCTGCTGCTATTACTTTGTCATTCTGCTGACAGCCTCCTCGCACGCTCATTAGCATTTGGCAGTTTGAGCTTTACTTTGCCATTGATTGAGCAGAGGGATGAGCTGCTTCTCCAGGCGGTGCAGATCCTCCGCTGCAGGCCGGGTGCCTCAGACGCTGGCTCCAGCCTTGCTGGGTCCCCGGCTGGTCCTGCGGCACAGAAGCCGTGCGGGGACTTCACCCTGCAAGCGCGGCAGCCCCGTCCGCTTACCAGCTCTGGGGACGTGGCGGGTGGGCAGAGCAGCAGAGCAGTGCAACACCAGCGAGCACAGAGCTAACATGAGAGCAGCCCCTTGTGCCACTTGCTTGGTTGCACACGGGGTCCGGGCACAGGACTCCAGTCTCACCACCCAGTAAAAACAAGCACGCGGCTGCAGCCGAATCTACCGCCTCACCTCCTGGTTCCTGGTTTACCCAATTCCTTAAGGAATCTGCCCATTGCCCTCCCGATTTACCCAATTCCTTAAGGAATCTGCCCATTGCCCTCGCCTGAGAAAGAAATCTCCCCCGCTGTGCGTTAGTCTCGCGCTCCAGGTACCACGAAGCTCCCGCGCCAGCCGCTCCACGCGCCTCTGCCCTCACTGGGGATGGCCCCCTGCGCTTGGGGGAGGCGCTGAACACCACCGCGGAGCGGCCCTGTGCGGGACCGGCCCCATCGCCCAAGCCTGGATTAGTGCTGGGCTTTCATCACCCGCTACGGAGTGGAGATTAATCAATGGAGTAATTGCAGCTCTCTGAATTCCCCGGGGTTAGGGGCCTTGCGGGTGCCATAGTCATGCAGCAAACTCAGTGGCGCCCAGCACAATGTCACAAAGAAAAAGCCATTAGTGAGCAATTACATTTCAGCAGGATTTCCCCCCTCTTCACCAGACCCTAATGAGAAGAACCAATTCAGGAGGAAGGGCTGCAAGAACCATCGAATAATGAGCGGGAAAATGGGAGTTCCTGTAATCCCACCAGGGTGAGAAACAACCCTCTAAAGCAAAAGAAAAAACCAATATGCTGCATTGCTGTTCCAAGCACAAGACAGACATGGAGATCCTGCTCACAGATACAGTAGGCATCAAACTGATTTGGAAAGCATGGAAGCGCCAAGCTCGTAGCTGCTGCAGACTGTATACATGTGCTCTGGCACTTCCCTCCAGAAGGTAACTCAGTTTTGGGGAAAGACTTTTGGCTACTGCCAATAGATCACTGCAACAAAAAACCTTACTTGGAAAAGGGCTGGTATTTCTGTATCTCCTGCTACTTCCTGGCTATCATGATGCCATGGAAAAAAAAAAAAAAAAAAAGACAAAAATTTCTTTGAAACTTCCTCAAAGTCAAATTTATGTAAGCCGCTTAACTGATGTTTAATCTAAGGCTCAAGTAAATTAGGATACCTTTCCTTTAAAGTAATAAAAATGTAATTGGAAGTAATCCATATAAATGCTATTTTCTATTTGCTGTGAGCACACAACTCCTACGGATTTTCCCCATGAAGAAACATTTCCCCAACTTGTCCCTTCCCCATCCACAGTGCTGGGGCTCATGCCCTGAGGCAGGAGACAGCGGCGCTTGGCGCGAGGCATTTCTTACCTACACAGACAGGCAGCTCCTCACACTTACCTGCCACAAACAGACTCGTCCGAATCGCTAATGCAGCAGGTGGGAACCAGCCAAGGGGCAGACGCAGGCTCCTGGGGCCTGACACTTTGGCTGTGCTCCAGCCGCTCGCCTCCGTCAGCCCGGCCTCGCGCCGCACGTTGCACCGCGCCGCGTCACGCAGCAGGGCCGACACGGCTGCTGCGCACCCGCCTCCACAGAGCACGGGGAATCCCCCCTTGAGAGACACTCAAGATCAAGGAAAGCTTTTCCCTATCCCCTGCGGAAAATACCTGGTTTGCTGAGGACTCCGCGTGTTTTAACCACTGTGGTGAAATGCAGGGCTGCACAGAGATTTGTCCAGAAGATACACTGCCAACAGTGGATTAGAAGCCTCAGTTTAATCTCTGTTTAATTCAAAAAAACAACAAAAACAAAAACTTTAAACATAAACCACAGCCTTGTGGGTCAAGGACTAATAAAACAAGGAAGTTACAACATAAAATCATTATTCAACATTATTTCCCTTTAAAAGAGCACTGAAAAAAAATCAAGGCTTTATTTGAATAAATGTTACACAACATTCTTTATCATTTACTTCTCAGCAAACCTTAAAAGGTGAATCATATTTTCCTCATTCAAGTCTACAAAATGAAAGAGGCATAGTGACCATTCAATATACAGACAAGAAGGTAGCACGGAGCAAAGCTTAAATATTAAGCAACTAAAGCAAAAAAAGTGAAAAGCAATACATTACCGTAATTCTCTATCATTAGAATATCCCTGACAATTCATTTCAAAATGAAAATCTGGTTTCAAACAAAATGGCTGCAATACTTTCTCAGAAAACAAATCCAAATACAGTTAGCTACCTTGTCTATTTTTATGCTATTTGCTTATATACCCATATTTTCCAATGCAGAGACCTGCATCTCTCTTAAGTGTATTTTATATTTTAGCTGCTGTGCACAAGTGCTCATGCAGGTGAGGGAATAAGAGCACTGCTTAAGAGTCAGATGTCACACAGGCAGGCACTACTGGCTTCTACTTACAACATCAATCACTTTTCAATCCCAATGTGCAATAACCCTGCTAGTACAGTCTGGGCCTTTTTCCTGAGCAGAAACGGTTTTGTGCCATGTTGTTTGGTGGCTTGTGTGTGTGTGTGTGTGTGTGTGTGTGTGTGTGTTTGTGTGTATAAAAGCTCTATTCATTAGGTCAAGACCCTAAGTCATTATCGCTGCAATTGGGGTTTGGTCCCCAGAGGTAAAAGGCTAGACACCAGCTCGCTACACCAACCCACTGCCCTTTTCCTCAAATCAAATGTCCCACTCTCTCTAAATTCTAGTCGAATCTCAGGCCATGGACAGGATCAGACTGCTGATGCTCTTCTTACTACGGTGAGAAGGAAGAGCGCTGTAGAACAAATAATCTCATATTAAAAAAAAAGTATTTATTACCAAAAAAGGAACAATGTGAACCTACTGTACAGAATTAAACTTTTTTTTTTTAAGAGATAGGCAACATTCAATTTCTGATTTTATGAATAAAGAAATTACCACTAAAAAAAAAAAAAAAAGAAATTTAATCAACACCAAGACTGAACGGCCTCAGTGTGCAGGTATCTCTGATAGCCTTCCCTGCACTCGGATCACTGTCCATCACCTTCCAGCCTCTCACTTCTCTCCTCTGCCATAACTTAAAAAACTGCCATTTGAAACTGGCAACAGGTTCGTACAAAAGACTTGTCCTAACTTCAAATGTGAGGTTTCTTAATTCAAGTTCCATAAATAAAGGGTTTGACGTTGTCTTTGTGCTGGCACACGTACCTCCAGAACAGTACCTTTGTTTTACACGATCTGGCCAAAGACACTTCGCTTTCTCCAGTTGGATCAGGATATTAGTAAGGACAAAACGAGTTTAGCACAAGTCTTTCTACTCCTACAGAAACAAAAACCTGACTTTTGTTAGATCATGTGCACTTTTTCATTTCTTTCAAACAAATATTATTTTCCAGATTATGATCTTATTGGGAATTTATTGTAAGAAGTGATACTGCTGGAGAGTGTGCACACTGTCAAATAATCAGTGGTAAATAAGTTAATATTTAATAACTCAGTATTTTAACAGTGTCTCCAGCATTTACTAGGTCCACTGAAATAAGCATTACGAAATATCTTTTGGGAGAGGGCAATTACATGGATAAAACCCACTGGCTCTCTTATTTGAATTTACAGCTATCCAAAGAAGTCAATGCAACTCAGATCAACCATCAGAAACACTAATAAAACCTTTGTTCTACTAGTTACCTATCTGAAAAAGTTATGCCAAAAGGAAAAATTAACCCATGATTGGAAATAGAAATGTCATTCCACTTAATCCCTGTCCATTCATGATTCTCATCTTGTTATAGTATCATAAGCAAAATGCTACTCTCTGTGTTGTAGCCCTCAGTGTTTTTCCACAATCCTCAATTCCCTAAGTGTTACAATAGCATAAATAAAATGCAACCATATTCACACAGAAGGAGCTTCCCCATAATACAGAGGTACATGGAGTTTGTGGTCACTGTCCTTTCCATCACCTCTGTGGGAAATATTGGTCTCATATAGCAGGACTGTTCATATTTTACAATACAACTGGTTTTGGACATGCTTTTGATCACAGGTCACAGCTCTTCTAACACCTGCACTAAATACTAACTAAGCCTCATAGAATGGAAAATTGCAATGCTAAAGTCAAGAATTAAAATAAAAGTTCAAAAGTTACAGTCAGCTTCCCAGGCAATTGGCTCCACACTGGCACCTATCAAAACATACAAACGTGACTGTCACATTACAAAAAAAAAAAAAACCATTTATTTGCAGTGATTCTTCATACTAATAATTCAAGTGGTTCCTTGCATGTAAGTGTCATATAGTCTTTAATATTTCATGCGTCATTTATTGCAAAAAAGTTTTATAAAATATTTCCTAACATCTTTTTAAATTTTAAAGAAAATGTACATTACGTACAGGTGCCCTAACAGGGTGTGAGGGGGTGCTTTAACATATTCCCCGCCATCACCTTCAAAAAAATGTTTACTACTTGGTGAAGATTTCAGAGGAAAAATAGGACAAGTTCAGTCTCAGATTCTTTCAGTCCTGATGAGCTGGTGCTCTT
Organism: Crypturellus undulatus; assembly: GCA_013389825.1. Lineage (NCBI taxonomy): Eukaryota > Metazoa > Chordata > Aves > Tinamiformes > Tinamidae > Crypturellus > Crypturellus undulatus. Next base: position 434,638 of record VWPW01027425.1, read on the forward strand.
CGTGGCAGTGTAGTGAGGTCCATAAAAACAGCAGTTGACTAGTGTCTCTGAGCTGAAAAGGGGAGAGAAAGGGAAAATGGTTACATGTCTTCCAGCACATACTGCAAAAGCAGGAAAATAGAATTTGTGATGGTCAAAAAAGTTACCAGTTCACCTATTCAGTTTTGTTTACTGGGTGCAGATGCAAAAGGAAAAAAAGAAAACATTTACATTACAAGACATATACAAGTGCAAAAGCTCCTCAGTTGAGTGGAGTTTCTGGAGAAGCTTCCATGCTAATCTATGCTACGTCTCACCCCGTTTCAGCATCGACAGAGTTTTTTAAGTAGCTTGGAAATACTTAGTGAAGGCAGGAGATGAACATACAACGGCTCTACAGTGATGTGCACTTTGCAGTATAAAACTAAAGCTGTCCCTGGAGCAGCAGCCCCAGCAGGTACCACAGCTGGCGAGGCCGACAGAGCGCGAGGGAGCAGCACAGTATGAAGCTGCTAATCATGTTCCTTTTCAAATACTGCTTCTGTTTCCCCATTTTTGGCATGCAACTCTATAAAATAATGATAAAATCAGTCCATAACGATAAAATCAGTCCATGAGACCACCAGCACTCACTAACTTTTAGCATTGCACTGACTTGCCATCTGCAACATTGAAAATGGCAGGTAAACACTAATACAAGTTGCAGCAGACCACCAGAGCTCACCTGGCCCAAAGCCTTAGCTCAAATAAAAAAATAAAAATAAAAAACACCATACAAGGGGACAAAACAAGTTCCACACAGGCCAGTTACACTGATTCCTTTCACAATTCCATGAAGCTTAAACTGCCAACATTTCTTTAGCTGCAGATGCCCATTTTTCAGCACTGTCAAAGCATTGGGACCAACAGCACAATTAAAATAAGAGATTCAGAACATGGACATCAAAATCCCAAAGTTCCTTCTAAATGAACAACTCTCTTGAATAATAACCAAAAGAGACAAAAAAATGAGAAGCAGGAAAGAGAAGTTTGTGAAAACAGCACTAATACAAAGGAGGCCAGGAAGAGAAGGAGCAAATCCCTGGGATTTCTCAATCACTGCTCATGGTGCCAAGAAAGAACAACATAGAACACAGAAAAAAATACTTCATTTTTATCTTATATAATGCAGTAGAAAGATTTAAAACAAGAAGGAAATTTTGGGAAGCTTGCTATGGAGAAGAGGAGGAGTAACTATGAAATTTAACAGATCCAGGCAAAGACAGGGCTAATTGCCACACAGAGTCCAAGTTAAAGAACCTCACAGGCCTTTGTTCTAATACCCAACAGACCCTCATTTTGGGGTGATACTCAGGATTACTATATAACAAAGTCTATTTTTAATGATGTTCCATTCCAGGATGCACAACATAAATGTGCAGAACCTCTCTAAGGAAAAGGAGGTCACACAAAGTTCCACATGTGATGAACTAACATTTTTTTTGGTATTAAATAGTACTTAATGTTGGTGCAGGTAACGAACCAGCTGTATTCCAGATTGCAAAACTTCCAGTATTGGTCATTAAATCATACGGCCAATATTAGATTCTCCAAAATAAGACTAATACTAAGTTAGTGTTGTGTATCCATGAAGTCTTGCAAAGAGAAGCTTTTATTGTATGTCACAGGACCCAACTCTGCTCAGATATATTGGAAATCCTATAAAAGGTACAACGACAGTTGGGCCAAGATGCTCAAACACGCTTATTCCCAAGTTCAGGCCTCAGGGACGCGGTGTTTAGCTAGCAAACTTCTGGGAGCTGCAAAGGAAGAAACAGGACAAGAAACTGTCTCAATGACCCACCCTCGAGCACAGCTACTGACTGGTCTGAGCGAGCCGTTACCCGTCGCGAGCGTTTCCTCATTCGCAAGGGACGAGGCTTTTTGTTTCACACATCCCCTCACAACGTAGCAGCTGAAATAACCGCAGTGCTTTTCAGAATCAGTACCGGGCAAAATCTGATCATTACAAACCACGTTACTAAACAAGTCAGTTCCTCTGTGAGACTTTTTGATTCTTTTCATGGAAAGATTCCAGAATACCCTTATTTAGTACTAGGCAGCTTCTCCTGTTGAAGGTTAGACACCCACCCGAGTGGCTCTGGGAACATCGCTAGACTCATGTTCGCAATGAAAGTCAAGTTTTGTGTTTTACTATCAACAGATCTCAGAGTATAAAAAACAAACCCAATATGTGTCCAATATCTAATCCCAAACCTAATTCAACAGAACAGCTGGATCCAATTCTTTCATGTTCATACTGAAAAGTAAAAATAATGAATTCTTCATGTAAATCAAACTGCATTTACAATAATTTTAAGTTCTCCTCGCTGTTCTATTTCCTACCCATCACAAAAAGGCATGCATGCATCCATAGGAAGTCTGAGAAGTAAATACACATCTAGGCTCAAATTCCCGATAATCTTACGTATCTGTCTGTGCTTTGAATTCCATTACATTTGGTGCACATTTAAAGTTAAGCACATATATTAAGTTTTAACCTAAATATAGGTTCTCTCCTCTAACCAAGGTTTTGGAAAGAAACAGAGGGTGGGGGGAAAAAGAAGAAAAACCCCTTCCTTTACTCAGAGCAGTGGCTCCCTAACTGCAGTCTATTTGCCACTTGGGAGCTGCACCTTGAGATCTTGCTGCTCAACACTGTTTTCAATTCTCGTTGTTTTATCTACTAAGTTTCATTAAAAGAAGTACAACGGCAGTGCCTACAATCACAGGCAACGGATGAACAGCTCACAAGGAGCTTCCTATAAAGATGTGATCCACACACACGTTTGAGGATTGCTGGTTTAAGGTATACAACCTTATTTTAAAATCATTCCATTTGGCCTTTACATTATAACTGTCATGGTGTTTAATTTGATGATGCAATACAAAATTTAATAAGCAAGTCTAAAGAGAAACTTAGTGTGAATCTTTTCAAGAGAATACACATCAATCCTGACCTCGGGTTAGGTCAGGGAGAACAGGCTATATTAGAAGTGCTCAAAAAAAAAATGGATGGGAGGAATAAAATAACAGGTAGCTTATTACCTCTCTCCTAACCTGCTTTGCATATGATTACTTGATAATAGTGCCCCTTTACTTAAGGCAGGGCTTAAGCCAGGCAGACCTGCCAATTTCACTAATAACTTCAGTGGCCCCATCTGTATCCACAGTGCTCTTCAGACACTGTAAGGGAGCAGCAGGACCTGTCAGGCGGATGTAAAATGCTGGTAGAAAAAATCCAGTTAACAGAAGTTCAGAATTCATCCATGATGGTTTAAGAAAACAGCTGACTCACCAGCCTCCCTGAACTCCTAGCAGGTCGACTTCTTTGGCTTTCCAGAAAATGGTGTGCCAAGAACAGATAGTAAAAGCTCATAGAAAAAAACAGATGTTAACTTTCCCGAGCTTACACTGGACTTATCTGCATGAGCTCACCTTATACAGATATAGCAGAGCATTGAGCAAACCACAGCAGCAGCGTGCAAAACAGGTGCCTGCCCCACGCGGGATGCAGGGCGCTGCGGCGCTCAGAGGCAAAGGGGCCTCAGACACTGCTGGACACAGCCCCGGTCTCACATAAGTGAAAACTTAAGTAACGGATTTCAGCTCGTGCTGGCAGTTACCTTTGCTGGCAGACTGCTTGACATGGCCACAATTCAACTGCTGGACAAATCTCTAGCTACCCACTGCTTTCTTACGTGCCTTAGGGTCGTCTTGCTTTCTAAGAACAGAGAAGAGCTCCAGCTATTCCTTTCCCTTGTAAAACATGACTTCCAGAAGAAGCACCATTTTTTATCATCTAAGTAAAAAAGACTGGAGTTGAAACTGTCTCTCCTCTTGGTTTGTATGTTCACAGAAGACAATGCGCAGTAGCACACATTCATCTTGGACAAACTACCAAGAACTTCTTTACTGCAGCAATTAATGTGCTTTAAAAAGAAGATGCATCAAAGTTTATTGCAGTTTATTTCAGTTTTGTTCCTTATTCCTTAAGAATTTAAATAAATAAATAAATAGAAATCCCCATTTGGTTCCTCACACAGTCTACAAACTGAAATTCAAAGGCTTTTTCCCAGTGGCATTATGCTTATTGAAGTGACTGCAGGACTGAAGAAAACTAAGACAACAAAAGATGAAAAAGCAAACAGACCAGTTGCTCTCCTGGAAGTTACGGTTTTGAGGCCAAAATTCTTAGAAAAAGAAACTGTAAAAAATAGATTTATTTCAAGAGAAGTTTTCTGACTATTGCAGAAATTTGCTGTTTCAGTACATGCCAAACAAACCCTTGCTATATGTATGCTTGTCAGAATTAACGAATATAGAAAATTTGGGGATGGAATCTTGGTGCTGTTGCAGCTCGAGTGGGCTACACAGGGATCTAGCACAGACCAGTGAGGAACAACCTTGCATGGGAGCCAAGCTCCCCAGTCTGCAGGTACTCGTTTTGGGGTTGTCTGGATCACTAGCAGTATTTTGTACAGAACAGGCCCAATGTAGGGCCAACGTAGAAAGAGGCTGCTGGATGCAGTGACCGAGCAGCAGGAGGGCACACGTGCGGGCAGGCGCCGGTCTCTGCTCCCTGGCGCCCGCGATGCAGAGTGCTGGGGGAGGCTCCTCAGCACGGGCCCTTCCCTGTGCGGGGGATGCCGAGCACCGGTGGGAGCATGGAGCACCAAGGCCCCGGTGCCGCAGAACAGCGCGTCCCCCGAGCACCGCGCTGGCCGGGAGGCCGCTCGCCTCGGCAGCTCCGTGTCACCGGGCGCAATTTGTCTGATTTATCAGTCAGTCACTCACGGGGCTCAGGCCCTCCCCGGCCTAGCCCACGGCCTGCAGCAACGTGAGTGCCGCCTCTTCAGGGCGAGGGCGGGCAGCACTCCTCACAACACAAGTTCTTCCCAACTCCTGGAGACCAGGGATTCACTATAAAAATTAGTAGTAAAGGCATACATAGTGTTAGTACTGACAGGGCTAAGGGCCTTTTCTGGATTATGGCCTGATATCATAAAAATCTGTCTTGAAGGGCTCCAGTTTACACAGCTGCTTTCCTGGGAGTTATCACAGTAACGTGGATTCTATTCTGTTAATGGGAGGATTCACCAGGTACCGGGTACCAGCCATGGCAGGGAAGGCAGCGCCACCGGTGTAAGGGCTCCTCAAAGGATGAACAAAAAGGCAACTGCCAAGTCACGGGGAGGAGGACACAGCCCACAAGGACACGGAAAGCAGAAACAGCAGATCTGCCACCGCATACTTCAAAGGGAAAGACGTGGTTTTAAAGTAGCTATCCCCAAATTAAGAATATTTACAATAACAGAGATGCAACCTCCTCAGGAGGCCAGCTTGCCCTATATACAAAGATGCACAACAGAAGAAACAGTAGAAGGGGCATAACAGCTACCCAGTTATAGAATAAAAATAGGTTTATCTTCCAGGTAATGAATTACTGAAAAGAAAGCAGAGTTGCCATGCTCCTCTAGAGCCTAGAAGGGTCATTAACACCAGGCTCTTAATTGCCAGGAAAGCTAATAGTAATAACACAGTCATCAGTTGTCTAATTCTCTGAAATAGGTAACACAGCATCAATAATTTCTAAATGCCCGCCAAAACCAGCACCTTATATAAATGTATCTGAAGAGACTGGGTTCCTAGATCCATGGTTTTGGAAAATATCACAAAAAAGCTTGTTTTCTCCTAAAATAATTTAATGCTGCCAGCATGATATTCCAAACAAAAAAAATGCTTACTGTTTAAAACCTTCAGATAAAATTATCAACAACTTAAATAGATTTTTTTTTCTCCTAGCAGAAATACAGGAAAATGTTTTTGATTTCTGTTTTCTGGGCAGGAAGCTATTTTTAGTAGCAGGACTTGTCTCGGTTTTGCTTGTGGACTGGGTGGCAATCAGAGGAGTGATTCGAGAACCTTCACAAATATCATCTCAGTGTCTTTCAAAGGAACCCAAGTTGAATTCATATCAAAAAACCTGTCACAGCAATCTGATAAAAATTACCTCCTCTTATGCTCATGCTTCAGTCACTTGATATTACAGCATTTATGCTCCCTAGCAAAAAACTTCCCTAGTATTTTTAACACAAAAGGAAAAAGCAATGCAAAGGAGACATAATTTATGCCCAGTAGGAAACATTAAAGAAGGCTAAAAGAAAACGATTTTGTTGTTAGTCTCCTTCCACGTGTCATCACCAGAGCATATGTTCTGTGAGCAAAAAGCAGCCAGACCGTGTCTAGTTCTGGCACACACAATGATCTGCTCATCCGCACCTCACCGCATTCACCCGCGTCCCTGTAAAAGCACTAACTGATTTTATGTCTCATTCAGTGCTGACATCCTAGAAAACCTTCTGTGACGCGCCTTAGTGAAATCAGTATCAAAGCGACTTTAGCTTTGAAGAGGCTCAGATGACCGGAGTAGATGAAAGAGCCTACAGGTCTTGTGAAATGCCCATTCCAACAGCGCACTGGCTGCGTGGCCACCCGCATGGGTGTTCGGCGTGCAGAACAGCTAGAGGGTCTCACCTTAAGGCCTAAACTTATTTCCGAAAGCCAGTTACCTACGGTTTTAGTGCCTTCTTCCCCTTCACGTGCTCGTGAGAGCAGCAAAGCAAGCGGCAAGGATGGGGGCACAGGTGGAATCACCGTGTGCTCCCGCGGCAGCGCCCCGCGAGCCCACGGGAAGCGCCTGCCTCCCACATGCTGGCCTCTGGGTGCACGGCCGCCATGCACAGCCGCTCTTATCACATACCTGACATCAAAACCACTCGCAGTCAAACATGAAAACTGACCAAAATGCTTTCTATAAAAAAAAAGGAAAGCTCATTTATAGTCAACATTTTATATAAACAGTGTCATCTTCACTTTATATAGAAGAGGCCCTTTGGCAGGATCTAGGGCGCAGTTGTCCCACGCAGAGAAGCTAAGGATGTATTTTTAGAGGGCTTCACTCACCTCATGCCCAGAGCAATTCCTGTGGGGCTGAGACCAGGACTGCATGGGGAAGGATACCTCAGCACACGCACATTTATGCAAAGCTTTAGTTTTTCCAAAATCAGAATTGCTAATAAGAAAACGACGGAGAGCAGAGCCACAAGAGGCTCTGGATAGGACATCTGTCCTACCCCAGACCCGAGGCAGGAGGAACTCAGCTAGTCCCCTCCTGCTGTTGGGCTGCCCAGTCATCGTTTCTAAACGCTTCTGTCAATCACAAAACTCCCCAAAACAACCTGCAGCAGTTCACTCTCATAACTGGAAGAAATAGCCTAGCCCCTAGCCTTAACTCCCTTTCTTGTAATTTTAACTATTATTTCTTGTCCTAGTTCCAACTAAATGGAAACATATTTCCCCTTTGTCTCTGCATTTATCCTTCAGTAATTTGCATACTTCCAATATTTGCAGTTCCAACAGCCTATTCATCTCTGGACTGAGGAATAAAATCGCTGGCACAGAGACCACATTACAGTTGTTCAAAATTCACATGCCCTGATCTTGAAAATAACTACTCCAACATGTAACCAAATAAATTCCACAAAGCCATTTGTCTTCATGAGCTGTTTGGAAGAGCAAAGCCTGAATTTAAACTTGGAATGCAGGATTATTTGTTACCTGCTCCAACTTGCACCTGCCGCCAGTTTTCTGAACATTACCCTCTTGGACCGTGAATAGGAAGGTAAGAAAAAAATAAGAGTAGCCCAAGCACAGGGAACGACAACCCCAGCGCTGTGCTATGTGGGCTCCCTGGGGATGCTGCATGGACACGCGAGCAACGCCGTGTTCCCACGTTTGACTCCCTGCTAGAAGCAAAAGGTGGCTCAGATCTTCCAATACGCAGAAGCTCTTTTCTGATGAATGACATTTATTTTATACGTCACTCATCCTGCTTCATACCAAGAACACCGACAATTTTTCTTGAAGTGAGTGGGGGCATGGGCCTGAGCTCATTTCACATGTCAGTAGCTGGGGCTAAGCTAGACAAGGCAGCAATTTTCCCCAAATGGTTAACCCCATAGCTGCTGAACTTGATATCCCCAGCAAAACCTTGCACATCTAAAGCATGCCATGAACACAGTCTGTGAGCCGCTGCCTGCTAACTATGCCCAAGAACTGCTGGTTTTCTTCCTGTTCTTTCATAGATGGCAGTTGGGTCATAGCTGAACCTTTTTTTTTTTTTTTTTTTTTAAGTGTATGAATTAATCTAAATTATAGTGTCTCCAAGAAAGATGAGTTCACACTAGAACAAGTGCAAAGAAATGCCAGTAAGATGAGCAGGGAAGAGAAAACCCATCTTACAAGAGGATGTTATTTTACCTCACTAAATGGCCGGACTCTATAAATACACCAGAAGGATAAACACCACAGTGAGGGAACCACTAAAACTGAATTATAAAGTTGTCTCAAAGAACGGCAACTGAGGTATTTTAAATGTTGCAGAGGAAGTTGTCATCATGATTGCTAATGTCCATATAGCCAAATGGAGGTTATCACTACTAATTAAAAATGCTTTGGAGGTGAATATTTGCATCCATATCTCACATAACAGGATTTAATGGATCTTTATATAGCTTGAAAGCTACAAAAGGTTGTCGATACTAGAGGCTTCTACCTGCCTCTGTGTTCAGTGTGGACAATCTCGGATCAGAACAGCCGCAGAAGAAACCCACGCGCAGGTTACGCAAGGAGACCTCTGTTGCCACTGATAAAACTTGCCTTATTCATAGGCAGGATTTTGCTAAACTCTTGCAGCTGTAGCCTGTGCATCCCCACAAAGGAGATCTGTATCCGAAGGTATGCTGCTATATCTGTGCTAAAAATAAGTCCTACAATTAATATAAGCACAGCCTAAACTGACATAAAATACGGTAACAAGGCACTCCACTGCCACAGTTTTAATTTATATTCTGAAAAGAAGTTAAGTTTGAACAGTTGACCTATGTGATAATGACACACATTTCACTAGATTTTTTTCTGCAGGCTCTTTAAATTACAATCCATTCTTCCGCTCCTGTTACTGAATATGGAAAGTAACTTTTTTCTTAGGCAACCAACTCATACTTCTCCTTATAGTGTATCTGGGTTTTTTTCCTTTCTGGTCCCATAAGACTCTTCCATTTACATCTCTACAAAACTACCCTGAAAGTAAAAATGGAAAGCCACAGCATCCCAGCCTTTAATTACTATAAGCTCTGTACTGAAAGATCACTTTCATGCTTGCTGGTTTGCTTGTACCAACGATACCTACCTACACTCTTCAACAGTTTTGACAAAAATTTTGTCATCTTGGTACTCTTATAATTATCAGCTTACTTTACTTTTCTTCCATTCACAGCCATATCTGTAACAGCAGGAATGTAGTGATTCCACTGCAGTGAGTGAATTTTCTTATTCTGGTACTTGCTGGAATGCAATTCCAAAGCAAGAAATGAACCCAAACTGCCTCGTGTGGATTATTAGCTTCTTTCTTTCCTGAGCACTTCAGCCAAGCAGTCTCTCCACTGCACAGAACACACTGAATAGCACTGCTGAGGACTAGCTCCTGAGATTGGTTTTCCAAGGGTCCCATTCCTATTGTACAATGATAACTCATGCACAAGTAAATGGACAACGTGAATGGAAATTAGTTTCTGGACTTAAGTGGTTTTGCTAAAAAAAAGAACCTGAGACTAGCAATGCAAAAAGTAACTTGTATCATTTCCATTTATACGATCCTTTTTAAATCTAATCACATTTAGAAATTGCTCCTGTTTTTGACACTCTGCAACATGTTAAAAAACAAATCTGCTAGGCCTTGCACAGTTGGCCTAAAATAAGAGAGAAGAACCTTGTGCCTCCCCCTCAAACCGTCCTCTTGATGAAGTAGTTCTCAGTCCTCTAGCTTCCAAACTAAAGGTAACACTGTGCAAAATAAAATATAGTATGATCAGAGATGCTTGGCACATTTAAGTGCTGCCATACACAATTATAAGTTTGATTAGAAAAATAAAAAATGTTCAGATTCCCACAGAATTCTCTTACGTGCAAACACGCCCCATTTGTTTTTTGCTTCATTTATGAAACAAACCTACTTTCAAACAGCCCTTTTAAAGGACAAGTTTGCAAGTACTGGAATAACTATTCTCCCAAACACTTAACTGAATGTAAAGCTCTTCAAAGGCAGAGCATACTTGTGTTAAAAAGTCATTACCATTCCTCATTGTCCCTCACCCCACACTGAAACGCCATGAAATACCAACTATACAGAGGAACTAAATTTAATGCAAAAACACATTGTCTGCAACTTATTACCTTAAACTGATAGAAAACTTACAGTCACTCTCTATATTGATGCTTGTTATTGACAATGCGCAGGCTGCTTGCAACAGTTGCCCAGCTTAATTACACAGATGCCCTATCCTGGCACTGTAAAGACATGCTCCTGTCATCAGTTATTCGATAAATCATTTATGCTGCCAATCTAACTTAGATGTGGTAGACATGTACCGAGCTGCAAGAACAGCAGTCCATGCTCACTCGGTTAGTTTTGCTGAGATCAGATGGGTCCAGAAGAGTTGAGCAGCTTTTTGCCATTAAAGAACACCAGGCATTAGCCTAGCTTTAAAATCTTTAATGCTGTACGCAGTATCCATACCACAAAAAAAAAAAAAAAAAAAATCCCACAACCACGCCAGACAGCAGAGCGGTACAAATAGGATGTTTTTGGCCTAGCATGTTTCATGTGAAAAAAATTGTCTATCTGTTTCAAAACCAGGTAAATCTAAAGCAATGATGCTCATTAACTACAGACTATGAAGCTTAATAATGACTCCTTAAAAGGCTGATCAACCAAGCATCATAACTACATTTCAGAAATTTTCTAACTTTTTTTTTGACCATGAAACAACTTAAAGAAACCTAACCCCAATGCTTGATGCTCTTATTTCAGCTGTGACCACCTGAGCAAACTATGTATGCTCTAGTACTAGCAATTCTGTCTAGATTAGTGCACACATCCTGCGTATTTAATAAAAAAGGCACAAAACAAAGTAAATATTTTATCACTACTTGGCTCAGAATAACTGTAACAACCAATGTGCTCAAGCTTCTGAACTTGAAGAAGCTCTAGCACAGACATCTAAACCATGGTGCCTGTGTTCTCGGCTTCAAAAAGCAGTCTGCTTTAGGAACAAAGGCTTATTTACTTGAATAGAGCAACTGTTTCTGTTTGCAGGAAAGAATACATAGGAGTGAAACAGGAATTTTTGCATTATGAAATTTGTGTGTTTATCGCATTCAAAAAGCATTGACTTTTTTTTTTTCTTTCTTTTCCTTTTTTTTTTTTTTTTCTGTAACAGAATGCCAAGGAAAAGCCAATATATTTGGAAGCTCAATTAGCACCTAACAGATTACCACACTTTCCTTGGGAAATTTGGACTGCCATGTGTTCAACACTTTAGATTTCAGTTAGTTCTGTGGGCACAACAGAACAATCTGAAAGGGTTAAAATAAGCTGAACACTTTGGAAAGACCACACAGAAGCACGAATGTATACAATTTAGGATTAAGTTAAAAAGAGTTCAAGGGTTTAATGATTTAAATCCTTGTCCCCATTTTCATGTCTCTTTAAAACCTAATTTCAGTCTAAGCTTAAATTTTTACATCTGTCATGATTGCCCACAGGGGCAATTACAAAAAAAAAAATACTGGATGGAAACTGCTCTAGGATGAAGGTTGACAAATTCTTCACAAGACAGTGCAAGGCTGAAACAGGAGTGGGTGGGAGAAGACAGGGTAATTCGTATGGTCAGATAAGGACCAAAATTCCAAGGGGGAGGAATGGGGGGAGTGAAATCAACTGCCTGAAATTGCCCAACACTGAGCAACAGACATGCAAGAAAAGTTGAGGTAACAGGGGAGAGTGGGTCTGATTGGCTTTTGACAGATGGAAAAAATTGAAAACTTTCCCCCACTGCACAAGTAACATTATCCACAGTCTTCACTCAATCATTTGGAATCAAACCTAATTAAGGGAAAATTTTGATGCCCCTCAGCTAGAATAGAAAGCCCTCTACAGGGCTCAAGCAAAAAGATAATTGCTTATTCTCAAAATTAAGTCTTAAGTATACCAATAGTATTTTATATCAAGCATTTATCTTTGAGTGGAAAAAAGGACAATTTACTTTTTTAAAGGGTGTCCTCTATACACGGCATACATATAAAATACTCTAACATCCTGAATTTTTTTCAAAGCTTTTTGAGAAACACACACAAATAATTCAGATTTAGTCAATTTTATTTACAGTTTGCTTTTTTTACATTTCAGAGCATTACACAATTACATATTCTCATTTTCTGACCTGCAAACAGATACCTTAAACGGAAATATTAAAAAAAAAAAAGTTAGATACATCCAAAATGCAACAATTACACATCTGACAATTCACAAAGTGTAATTTACTAGGACGTATCCTAAGAATTTAGGAACAACCAGTCAGGAGAAAATCTGACCAATTTAAGCAATCAGTTATTTACACATTCAAAACAAAGCCTCTCTTAATCTAAACCTCCAGGCAAATGGCCTGAAAGATTTCTTCAGGAAGAAAGACCAGAAGTTATAATTCACACCTATGCAGCATTAACAGCCCTTGATCCCAAATACTGAGCAACTTCTCAGCTTTGTCTTAGAGCTACAGGCATCCCTCTTAGCTTCTCTTGACCCTGAAGTGTTATGTTTGTGCCCCCATGTGCATAGAAAGGCTGAGTGTTTAAGAGCGGTCACTAAGTTAAAACCCCATTTAACCTGGTCTTTAAATAACATTAATTTTTCTTCCTTAAAAATTTTAGTCAAGTTTTCTAATGTCATTTAAACTAGCCCTCGTGGACTGGGGCTTGCCATCGTAAGACGTTTACATATGCTTTGGACCCACTTGCACTGGCCAGACTAAATACATTAGAAACTATTTGAAATAACGTTTAAAGACCATTTAGACAAGGCTTACGTTTCTATACTTCCCTGATGGGCCACAAAAAGATAAAATAAAAATCACAGCTACTACTTTCATCCCTTGTGTTAACCCTTTGCCACACAGCAACTAGGTACATACTGGGTAGAAACTACTAAAAAATTCCCTGCAAATAAGCTGCCTTTCAGCTGAGGCTATGGCTCCTATGCATTGGGTGTTTGAGGAGTTAAAAAATAAACAAAACAAAACAAAAAACTTGAAAAATACTGAAATTCTTACTTTAGGCTAATTATGATTGCATGTTCAATTTGTTTAACCTCCAAGAAACCGCTACAAATGGAACAATTTTAGTATAAAAAGAGCAGTCAACCGAGTGCAACTTCTGACTTGGTAAGTCCTTCATGGTAGTTCTTTAACTAGGCTATGAGTTTTGCGGAGCCTTCAGATTTCTTGCCTACCTTACTTTCCATGTTCACGTTTCAAACTGTGTCAGCAGGGCCCGTACTTCGGGAGTCAGCTGCTTAGCAGCCTTAGCTGCCTCTGTGATGGCCTTGCGGTAAAGGCCCTTTCTCTTCTTATTAAAGCGCAACTGGAAGTTTTCTAAAAAGGGGGATAGTTGTGAAAGAGCAAGAAAAGATGTTGTTGGGGACCCAAACCACGATATACGAGCCTCCTGTCGAACTAAAAGGCCATTATCTTTCCGGCTCACAGTTATGGTAAGAATACGGGCTGGCCACCAAGGGAAGCCATAAATCTTGGCCCAAACAATGTCCCCTACACATATGGTCCTGCCATCTGGTGTGACACATTTAGAGACGTTTTTGGAAAAGACTTTCATTTTCAAGGAATTACTGAGCTTTTTCTCTTCCTTTGAGGAGGAGGAGGAGGAGGAGGAGGAATGCATGCTGCCTGGAGGAAAATCAAAGCTTTCAGTAGAGCTACACTCAGAGTTGGTAGATTTCAAATCATCTGTGCTATCGCTACTACAAACTGATGCACTGGAAGAGTCAGATTTCTTTTGATTAAGGGTCATGTAAACCGTTATATTGCTTTTGCTGCCTCTCTTGCCCAATGTCTGCTGTTCATCCTGATCAACAGTTACATGCACTTCACTTGTGTCCTGAACCTCACTGCTGGCCTCTTCAGGGCCTTTTGAGGGGCTCTGATTTTCTGAAGGGGCCTCACCTGCTGAGCGGGTGGAGGAGCAGCGAGACTGGGGCTTAGTTGCCATCTTGCCACTCCGTATTTTCTCAAGTCCTGTCTTGAGAGAAGAGTCATTTTCTTCATTTCGATATCTCTGTGGCTTTAAACGCAACCGGGGTGGGAGGGAACCTGAGCTGGTGTTCTGAAGACGCCGCGTGAAGTGGACCTTTGAATGTGCATTTTTGGAAGAGGAGGTTGCACTCTGCTTCTTTTGTGCCTTTTCTTTGGCCATTTTCAAGACTTCCCGAGCTTTTGCATGATCCATGTTTTTGCTCTGGAGAACTTTTTTTGTATTTAACTGCGCTTTTGAAGTATTTGCTTGTGCAGAAACTTTAACTACTCTGCTCCTGCTGTGGGCCATATTTGAAACCTTGACCACAGCATTCCTTTTCTGGCTTTCATTTTGGCTTTTTCCATCCACTTTATGGTCAGTCTTTAGTTTTTTATTCACAGTAGTCACACTCTCGTTTCTTCGTTTTTTATTATCCTCATATTTTGAAGAGTCACTTGCATTGCCACCTTTTTTAATTTCTTTTTTTTCTGCAACAACACTGTTTTTGCACTTGTCACACAAGACCTGCCTGGGTCGTAGCTTGATAGCATTCATAATAGAAGTGGGTTCCTCCCTGTACATTTTACGCTTGGGCCGCTTAATTTTCCGGGGTGGAGGCTGAGGTATTGACTGGTTATAGGTGTCCCTGATAAACAAAGGAGGAGGGTATGGAGCTCCCTCATGAAAGAGAGGAGGTGGTTTAGAAGTCCATAGGCTTTTAGCTAAGCTAGGTTCTGATGGCTGCGTGGGGGAAGAGTCATCAGGGACTGCAGCATTAGATTCACACTTCACTTGTGCCTCTTCTTGGAATGGTTTACTTTGGAGCTGCATGGCTTCGGGTTTATCCTTGTATTCCCTTTTAGGAAATATGGTCACAGGGATACCATGGGGTCCAAACCTTAAAGAGAAAAAGAAAAAAACATAAAAGTTTGAGTGTTTTTTTTTTTTTTTTTAAACACAACCACAAAAGAGTCTGACAGGCTTTCTATGTTACATAACTATCATCTAAGTGACATGGGTGCTGGGCAAAGCCAGAGCATCATATCTGGCTCTACTTTTAAGTTTTCAAAAAGCAGGATACAAAAGCTAAAAAGCAGAGAATGTGAAACACACAGCTTCACTTGCATCAAATTCTGTTACAGTAAATAAGCCCTGAACAAACTACACAGAATTGTCTAGAAACTGCTTTAAAACAATCTCTATTTTTAGAAAAGGCTCAAAGAGACACAGACTACATCCTCACCAAGATATCCCCTCAACTCAATCTGCATAAGATAAATTTCTATATTATAGCAATTTAAATAGAGCGGCTCCATTGTTTTAAATAATTCTTCATATTCTGACAGGGCACAAAATACTGAACTTGTCCTAGATTTAATCATAACAAATACACAATGAGCATTTAGGAGATGGTGCCATCATTCCTCATCTATATGAAAGAATAGCAGTTGATTATCTGGTGCAGAACAGCCTAAACCTTGCCAGGCCATTCAAATTAGTTCCAGCAAAAATATCCTTACCATTTCAGTCTGGTACAAATAATTTCCCCCTGTTCCACAAACGGATTACCGCCTTAAACTACTGCCCACTTTCTCCAGAAAGCTCTAGGTATTTCAAGATCTGTACTGCTCCATTTGAGATGCATATAGAATATAACCATCCTGACCACTTCTAAGACCAGAGAATGAAAAGTCCTTCTAAGACTTAAGCATCAATTCTTGTAGTAACAAGAGTATGTTGTTCAAGCAGAAAACCAGTGCTTCTTGCAAAGTTTTATGGAAAGGGAAACATTTTATCAGTTTGCAAAGCTTCCCTTCACAGAGGAAATCAAATGACACCCCCATTTTTCAACAACATTCTCTTTCAGTCCCTAGAAGAGGAAACGAGGGGTTGTAGAAGCTCATGTCCTCTTTCCTCTGTCCCTACACAAGCTTCAACTAAACCATTCTGAATCCAGCTCCCATTGACACCACCATATTTGGTTTAGATCACAGTTGCAGCCAGTTTGAGCTTTATGCAGCAACATGATAGACAAGCTGCAATACAAATACCAACCCCACACCTTTGGATCATTTCGGATTATCAAAGACTTGTCTTTAGGATAATGCTAGTTCATTTGGCACTGCAGCTGCTTAACTGCAACATCCTTTTAATTGATTTAGCTGAAAAATTTACAATCTGTGGTTGTCTCTTAACTAGAGAAATGCCAAATTCTTGTTCATTTTCCCCTTACTTTTACAAGAAATAGATGGTTTATCCAAGTGCCTAGATTTTAGCTTTTATTTCTTGAAAATTTATCATCCTGACTAGCCCAGTTTTCACTTATTTGTGCTTCCACATACCTGTAAGCCTCTGTTTCCATTTCAAGTTGCAATTAAAGCAAACAAGCCACCCAAGACTGAATTACCCAGCCAGTTTGTACTTCATATTAAGAGGGGAATAGAAGTAGCAGGCAAGCTAGTCAAGGGGCAACCCAATGAGTTTTGAAATAAAATCAAACACTGGACCATTTACAGATAAACGGCATCAATGTACAGAGAGATACCCATGCACTCACACGTGTGAGCTCTGGAGACACAGGAGCTCTCAAGCTGCTTCAGCACTATTCTGGCATTACATATGGACTAGTATGTGCTCTTTGCCATGAAATATTCTATCATTCCAGCAAAATTCACGTCACAGAGCAGGCTCATGTCTGTTGAACCTCAGTTCGGAGCACTGCTTGTTTATGAAGCGATCTACTGGACTACTGAAGGCCACAGTGGATTACAAACATGTAGCAGCAGATGCAAGCATTTTTCTAGCCTCCTGGAAAAAACAAAAAACCAAAACACGGTCAGCTTGGCATTAATCTATAAGGAATCATAATTGTAAGCTTTAAAATTGTGTTAAAGTCGATAATCAAATGTAAGGAAGTCTCTTTTCCACACTTTCCCTTTTGCTAATGACTACAAATAAGTAATTTAAGTCTAAATAAGGTTTATTATCTACTGATAATAAATTTGCAGTATTTAGAATGGCGCTGGTATCCAGATACTACTTTTTTGTAGCAATAAAATTTGGATTTTGTCCTAATAAAAATCTTACTCTAAGTATTCCTAGACAAGGCAAGAACTATTGCCTAAATTTCAATCCCAAACATCAGACCAGAAAAGTCTGGTCACAGACTCCCTATCACAGAATAGGACTGTGATACGAATGGCAAAACCCATGCAGAAAGACATGACACCTTCACTATCTCAGGATTTGAAAATTTAATCCAAGACATTTTCAGGGACCAGTGCACAAACGTGTATCCTACAGGACCTTTTCACACAATCAGTGTTAAGAAGTTAATGACTTTGAGCACTAACCTGGGAACAAGAAGGTCATAGAGAACTGCTGAGAGATTTCTAGCAATATCCGCTTTAAATGATTCATTTCCCTTCCCTAGATTTATTTTTTCAACTTCTACTGCCTCAGAAGCGTGAGAAAAGCCAGCATGATTAACAGTCCAAGTAGACCAGTGGAAAGAGCAGCATACAACTGACACCATGAAGAAAGCCAAGATTATTACTGCACCTCAGACTAACCTCTCCTTTCAAGCATCTCTATAATACAGGTCAAACTGCTGAGGAACAGGAAGCTGAAGTACAGTGTTTTACGCTAAAAGAACCCTGCAGCAGGTCTGCATCTTGTAAGACAAAAACAACCCATACAGAATCTCTGAACCTGGGACCTGTCTCGTAAGAGGTATTGGTTTAAACAGATGTGCTAGAATTTGCTGTCCTAATCTATTTAAAAAACAATGAAGTTTAGAATTAGAGAATATTCACAACTATTACCTACTACCACCTATGCCAAGAGCAAAACAAGACATCATTCCTATAAATTGTGATAATATATAAAAACATCATCAGTGAAGACATAGCTCATGCGACATACAAGATAAACTTTGCAAACCCAGGGAGGGAAGAGTATTTCCAAAAGTTGAATATACAGCTGCTTTTCTGTAGTTATACACTTTGAAGGCTGATAAAAAAAAAAAAAAAAAAAAAAAAAAAAAAAGAGAGAGAGAGAGAGAGAAAATAAGAACAGATTTAGGAATGGAACAGAGTAAATAGGAAGACAAAGGAGAAAGTTAAGAAAAGACAAATCAGAACGTGGTATCTGTTTCTTAACACAGAAAGTAGAATGAAGATGTGATCAAACAAACCCATCCAAGATAGCACAGGGTAGAACATCTAATGAACAGAAGATCCAAAGAGTTTAACTTCGTAGTATTTATTGCAAACACTAGAATGTTAAGGCCCATTTTTGCTCCAACGTTTGGCGGACCCTGAAGGCAAGTGAACTTGGGTGCCTTGAACAAAAGTACACTTCTGTAGACATACAATTCCTATAGCAGGACTACTACAGTGAATATATACTGCTATTCAAGTTGTATGAGCACAGGAGCACACACAAATGCATGTGTGCATATACGTGTTTAAAATGTGAGATGAAGAACAAGCCCCAATTTAATTTATAACAATGCACACAAAGATTTAACCAATACATCCTGGGGCAGAGAGTGAAGATGTTCCACAAAGTGTTACACTTTTATCTTTAGCCTGCAATGTCTTAACTTCATTTCTCTAATAAAAAAAGCGAAACTGAAAGGACCTTGTTCTGCCAAAAAGAACCAAAGAAAGGGAGTGATTCACTTTTTTTTTTTTTCCCCTCCCCCAAACACTGAATCAGTACCAATGAAACACAGTTACTCCCTGGGTTGTGCTAAGCGCTAAACCAAGTCTGCTGGAAATGACTAGAAGCAAAACTGATCTTCACCACTAAGGTAGTAAGGTAGCCTGCAGTAATCTTCCATTAACACTTTACACATTGTTCTTTCCTACTCAAACCAATACTATCATTATGCGTTTTTAGAAGTCAAGACAGGGATTTTTTTTTTCTTTTATCACCTGGACCAAGGTTCAAAGGCTCTCAACACTAGGAAGAAAACAAAATGCTCCATAGTGCAGGGCTAAGTATATTCCACAAATGTAGCTCATCTGCATTAGGGTTTTAATTATGATATATAATGTACTATATAACTGGAAGGTTTCAGTAACCTTGCTGAAATAAATAATACAAAAAGCCAAGCCATCAGCAGAGCAATTACTCAGTATTGCAACACTAGGCCAAAATGACTAGTCCATTTTGCTTGGAGCTCTAAAAGTAGGGTGAAAGACTGCAGTTTAAGTGACTCTCTCAGCAGGTGTTGTCAAGAACACCAATTGCCAAGCCCCTGCATCAAGAGAAATTTCGTTGAAGTAATGACACATGAAAATCCATTGAGCTTAGTGTTTTCAAGCAGGTGCGCTGGTCTGGCAGCACAACTTTGGCTTCTGGCAAACTTTCAATGCAGAAGAAAGACAAGCTCGGGCTGTGGGTACAACCAACGGAGCTGGAAACAGTATCACGAGAAGGCTGGTCAGAAGTGTCCAAGAGAACAGCTGCTTTTAATCATCCCTAACCACTGTCACCTAGAGCTCCTTCTGCAACAACTATACAAATGGAAAGCTATGATATCAAATAATATGCAAATACACACACACAAAAAAGTATTAACTTACAGTACATGCAAAGTTCTTCTTTGAAGGACTTGGACTTCCAAGAAACAGAATCACAGAAGCCTGGATCAGGAAGTAAACTTCAAAGAACTAGCCACTATAGAGATTAAACACTCTCTACTCTGACAAACCTCAAGGGCACTTACACAGTTCCCAATAGCTACTTTTGCCTCACAGATGTGGGAAGACATCCCTCATCTTCTTCACCATAAAATGCACACACAAACTCTCAGAATTTCTTTCAGTCTTCTACAACAGCACCTCCATATTAGTAGGCCTGAACATGAGTTTTATCAAAGAAACAAACAAGTAAATTTATTTACAAGATAGGATGCCTAAAATTTTAAAACGCATTTCAAGAACATCAATTTTATTCTGACATAACCACAGTACTGAAGGTCCCTTTAAACTAAGTTCCTCCAAATCCACCAGCATTGCTAGTTTCAAACACCTCTTAGGCTTTTCTGCAGACACCTTACTGGAAGTGTTACACGACTGCTAGGCTTTAAGATAGGACATCTTAAAGATACACTTAAAAGAGCATCCACACACCAGGCAAGCCAAGAAATTTGTAAGAAAAGGTATCAACAGATTAACTTTAAGCACCTCGGTGTCATGATGCACCACATTCATCAGTTCCACAGCAATGCAAAGAATCAACGGCAGCCCAGATGATAAGAGCGTGCCACAAGAAGGTACAGTTTTACCATCTGTTGCTTCTCAGTCCAAGCATAGGGAATACTGTCATCGTAGGAAAGAGTACTTTGTGGCACAAACCACAAAGATACCCCTTCTAGCAGCAAGACTAGAGCTTACTGATTTGAGGAGGGGATGGTCACACTTAACACAGGATCAGAAATGGACGTGAGTATTCTCATGAGTTCGAGTTCAGTATAGGCTGTAGTTAAAATAGGTTTTCTACCTATAGTAGCAAAATCTTAAAAGCTAGCCCGGTTTTATCAACCACTTTGGAGTAGACACTCTAAAGGTAGACTTGCTTTCAAAAGCATTTGATAACTGACCACAAACAAAACTCAGTAAAGTTTTGGATATAGGTAGAGACACATATATTTCTTCTCATATACAGGACCTTAAATATTAACAAATCATAGAATCATTTAGGTTGAAAAGGACCTCAGGGCCCTCTGACTGAATCCTCTGCTCTAGTAGAATGTTAGCAGAAAGGGCAAACTTCCACGCTAGGTCATCAATGAAACTTGTGAATCAGTCACAGAGCACATCTAATTCACTCTTCTAGCCAAACATACTCACTTTACACCTATGTTTCCAGAGTCCTGGAGAAGAAAGAAAATATCACAACATTTATGGATATTTCATAGATGCTAGTTATTCCATCAAGGTCCTTCGCACACTGAAGAAACAACTAAAGGAAAGAAGTAATGCATTTTCAGAATACCTTACAAACGTGGCAGAAGTTAGAAGAATAACATAGACATTTCTTTATCACTGAAAATGCATGTTTTACAATACTGACAGTTCTTCAGTAGTTAAATTTTCCCCAGACAAACAGAACAAGTATCCAAATTTGTTGTTATATTTAGTTAGTAGTTTTAAAAAAAAAAAGTAGACGGGGAGAAACATGCCATATCTTGTTCAAAAAGAGAGTAAAGAAGAAATAACAGAAATCTTACATTAGCTATATCATTCTTCAACAGCAGATGTTGAATCTCTCACAATTTGGAACACCTACCATACACTTAACCTTTGGAAAAGGAGAGAAAAAATAATTATCCTCTCTCCAGAAGAGCATTCTAACAGGCTAAAAGCAGGATTTTCTAATCCTACATTAAGACTTGCAAATACTCATCAGGTTATTTTCTTGCTGTCTACTTCCTCCAGGTGCAGAGGAAGCTTCACAGGAGCTCTCATCCAGCAAGTGGCATTGACATCTCATAGGCCCTAAGCACACAGTGTGGGTCAAATGCCGGACACACACAGGCTTGTCTCATTGACCCTGTGTCTAGCTAATAGCTTTTAATCACCATTTGAAGAATGGCACGGAAAGTTAACGACAGTTTTGTATGAAGCACTCCACTATCGACTCTGACGACATAAGACCGCTTGCCTTCTGCTCGACGATGGGCTGCCCTTCGGATCTCTTCTATCAGCAACACTCCCTCAGTTACACATGGAAGAACCCACACCAGAACGTGAAGTGCTCTGTTGCGGGCTAGGATAAAGGAGAAGAGCCAGAGTAACAGCAAAGTTAAGCAGCAGGATCACATTTTTAAGCTGTACAATAAGATCTTAGAGCAACAAGAGTAGAGATGTGTCCTTTTTTAAAGGACATAGAGTCAACGTGGAAAAAGTATCTTAACAGCCCAGGAATTGGTAGACATGGCTTCCAATTTTCAGTCCATTTTCAAAGCTTCCTGTGCAACTGCTGACAGGCTGATGTTTAGTATTTCAGACTGCCATCTGTAACCATGGAGAAAACCTTTCCTTACCTCAAACAAATGTGGGAATAAAGTCCACTGAACACAGAGGTACTTGTATAAATGAATTACAGACTCCTAAATGGACATCCTATTTACAGAGCATTAACAGGGTGGGAGAGAGCAGAAGAGAAAAAAATAATAGTAATCAAGACTCATCAAGATTTTCCTACATACACCATCAACTTCACCTAGTCGGCAAGAACAAAATGCAAAGTCAGTAGCACATCACTGCAATAAGAGAAACAGAATGAGGGTGAAAAGAAACTTTTAAATTGAGAATATATAGGCATCTTTTAACTTCTCTTTCAGCTTGAAGTTTAAGTAAATTTGGCACATGGGTTTTAAAAGACTGAAAAAGTTTCAGGAGACTGGACTTCAAAAAAAAAAAAAAAGGCATCAAAACATACTCAGTACAACTGTACAGAAGTAGAACTTCCATTGCCCCCGAACGGAAAGCAGGAAGTAAAACCCAAAGAGGACCAGGAGATATTTTCTTCAAAGTATATGATAAAAGCAGTATTAGCATCTACAATGAACACATTGGCCACATTTTGAAGCAAGTGAATGAGTTAATCATAATCAAAAAAATTTTTTTTTAATATAATTCTTTCACAACATCTTAGGACAGTGATCCAGAGGAAAGAAAAATTGCATTAGGAAAGTTTATAAAGATTATTCCCTTGCATCCGAGATGAGCTAATGGAGACAGCTTCAACAACCATCCCTTCTCCTGTACTAGAAATCCCACAGTTTTCATGTAAATCTATGGTTGGAACTGAGGTAGTTTTCATTTAATCCTTACCCTTCCATTTTATTCTTACTAATACTGAATTCTGCTATGTTCCATTACAGAAGCAGACTCAGAAGGAAGTTAATAAAAATGTTAATATCCAACAAATCAAGTGCTGAATCACAAAATAATAATACAAAAACCATATAAAAATTATCACCTGAAACCTGACCAGTTCTATTACAAGCCACCTACCAACAAAATTTGAAAATCCACAATAAAACTTAAATATCTCGGGCATTCCTGTAACATCTGTTTCCCAATAAACAAATTAATTTCTTACAGGTAGGAAGGTCCTAAACTATTTGTAGAGTTCACTTACCACTGCATTCCTTTCTTTGGGGTATCTGAACAGATTCCCATTCAACCACAATTATGTACTCATCACCAGCCGAATATAATACCAATGATATCTACCAATGATATCTAGAACCTCAATCTTCACTGTCAGATTTTTTTTTAATTTAAACTTTATCTCTTAGATTCACATATAAGAAGGACTCCTGAAGGAAGTCTGGGATCATATCAGTGAAGAGGTGGGTATAAATGTTCCCTCAACTATATAAGAGTAGAAATAATTATAGAAATAATATGAGCCTTCATGTATCACTTTCCCACCATTCTTTCTATTAGCCGCAGATCTTCCCCAGCCGCTCTGCCCCAAACCTGCAGCATCGCATGGGGCTGTTGTGAGTGCAGGACCCAGCACTTGATCTTGTTGAACCTCACAGGGTTGGTCTCAGCCCATCCATCCAGCCTGTCCACATCCCCCTGTAGAGCCTTCCTGCCCTCAAGCAGATCAGCTCTTCCTCCCATCTTAGTGCAGATTTGCTGAGTGAGGGACAAACCAGAGCAAGGGACTGGAATTAGTATTAGGGGATGAGAGTGAGGGGTTAGGGGGAGCTGTAGTAGGTCCCAGCAGGGATCAGGGGTAGCTGCAGCCAGCCTTTCCCGCAGCACTGTGTGAGAAAAATGTCTCTCTGATGTGAACCTCTCATGGTCACAGCTTGACATCGATATCATCACAGCTCTGTGGCTTCTGCTAGCGAGACACTGGCACTCAGGGCAATTCACCATGCGCAGAGGCAGCTCCCTTGCTTGCCTAAGGTGCAGGGGTCTGCAACGCAATGCATTATACTCAAAAGCTGGCTCCATTCATTCAAGAACTTGATTATAAAGTTGTAAAAGCGAATGCAAGAGATGCATCCTACCAGTGAAGCCACACCAGGAAAGAGCCAGACAGTCCAACTGCCATGGATGACCTTTATTGCATAGGGCCACGTTAGATCTACTGCACAAGAACAGGATCCTCAATGTACAAAAACACTCAGGCAATGAGAGGATGTTTGTGGTCAACCTGCCTTTAATAAGATATAATCTTTTCAGTGAGGGAGAAGTTGGCATTTTCCTTGTTCACAAGCACCCACAGACCTCTAGCAGTACTAGTCACATGTGCTTTGTCACCCTGTTAACCACTGGGGACCATAGTAATGATACAATTTTCCCAGTACAGACTTCAGACCCACAAAAGAATAGGTGTCAACCAGCATTACAATTTAACATCTCCTGGCCTCCTTTAAAGTGTTTAATAGTTCCCATTATAAGTGAATACTGTATGCAGGTGTTAGTACTTGACTTTGAAAGGCAAATTGGTAACTTTTCATTTCAAACCCAAACAATCTATAAATTTAGAGCTTACTTTCATAAGATTACCCAGAATTGGTTTCAGAAAGGGCCTTCTGTTTCAAAACATAAACAAAAAGCTAGGCCCAGGCCAAAAAGGCAGGTCACTAATAACTCTCTTTTAGAAAGTATTTAAGAATTATTAAGCAGCTGCTAGTAATCTAAACAGTAGAGAATAACGCATAAGAAGACTTAAGAATGCACGTGCAGTTTAAATTTTAGGAAAGAAACATGCACTTTTTGCATTCCATCTATCCTAAACAATAGAAAACTTAGTCAAATTTCACTTTTCTCCCAGGTACTTGCACTGCTCTTATACATTCAGAAGAACACTAACATTCTCATCCTGAGTTCTTGCATGAGTTCATGCAAGGGGTTCTTGAAAGGTTATAAGAAACGACCCCCACCTCATGGTTGGAAAAGACTTAGACTTACTTTTCTCTTGAATTAAAAAGCTGGTATTTAAGAACCATTATTCCTCACTTCTTACACTATGTACAGAGAAGGATTAGCACCACTACTCATACTTCAGGACTGCAACGACGTGGCTTGAAAGCCGTTATTCTGACAAAAGTGATACGTACCGAGATGTAAAGCTAGCCAGGCAATGCACAACAGAAGCCAGCGGGAAAAGCCCCCGTGCGGGGGTGAACGCAGAGGGCCCAGCAGAGAGGCCCCCGCTGCACCCCAGGCTTCTCCCGCCCGGCAGCCAGGGCGGCGGGGCCCGATGCGGCCCAGCCCGGCGCTCGCCCCTCTCCCCGCTCACAGCTCCTGTCCCGCCACGCGGCCGCTGGCCCCTTTATCCGCCCGGCTCGGGGGCACGTCGCTCCCGGTGCGACCCGCGGCGAGCTCGAGGCCGGGCCGAGAGAGGCGGGGATGGGGGGGCGCCCGGTCCCCCGGGGCTCGGCGCAGCTCCCCGGGAGCTCTCACCTTTTGGAGAGGTCCATGAGGACCCCCGAGAAGAGCTTCTCTCCGAGTCGGAACGAAACCACGAGGGCGTCCTCAATGATGTGATCCAGGGTGACCCGCACCTCGGAGCCCGGCAGCAGCGGCGCCGCCGCCTCCCCAGCGGCCGGAGCCACGGGCACCGGGCGCTGCGGCTCCACGGCGGCGGCATCAGCAGCATCCGGCTCCTCCTCCTCCGGCCCGCACGGCTCCTCCCCGGGCCCCGGCGCCGCGGAGCCCCCAGTCGCCGGCGGGCAGGGCTGCGGCTCCTCCTCGGGAAGTTGGGGGTGCCCGGCAGGCGGCGGGCAGCGCTGCGGCTCCTCCTCGCGCTCCGC
>VWPW01027425.1:460784-514516 GCA_013389825.1 Crypturellus undulatus
GGTGGCCGGCGGGCTGCGGGCGGGCGGCGGCCGCTCGGCCTCGCCGGGCGCAGCCTTTCCCCCGTCGGCCTCCTCCCCATCGGGCACTACCGACTCGCCGGCCTCGCTGACGGCGGGGAGAGGGTCTGCGCCGGCCTCGCTGCCCGGGATCGGCTCCATCTCGGGCTCGGCCTCGCCGGCCCCCCCATCCCCCGGCACCGCTGCAGTCGCCGCCGCCTCCGCAGCCATGGCCGCCATTTTCTCTGCTGCTTCACCGCCGCCTCCCTCCAGCAGCGGGATCGATAACCGCGGCCTTCCCCGCCCGCCTGGCAGGCAGGGCCCGCCCCCTAGCGCCGCATCTGGCGGCCTATTGGCGAGCGCGGCGCGGTTCTCCTCTGCCAGTGGCGCGCCGCGGTGTCCGTCAAGCGCCGCGGGAACTTCCCGTTGGCCAGCGGGGACTTCATTCAATGCAGCGCCGGGAAGAGGAAGGAGGGGTGTGGCCTGGGGCTCCGCACGCCGCTGCGGAGCGATGGGGCGGGGCCTGCGCGGCTGTTCCGCTACCTCATTGG
Organism: Crypturellus undulatus; assembly: GCA_013389825.1. Classification (NCBI taxonomy): domain Eukaryota; kingdom Metazoa; phylum Chordata; class Aves; order Tinamiformes; family Tinamidae; genus Crypturellus; species Crypturellus undulatus. The sequence goes on from VWPW01027425.1 coordinate 461,333, forward strand.
CGGAGGGAGGAGGCGCTCTGTTAAGAGGCCGCTAATTGGCGGGGGCTGCAGTCCGCGGGGGGCGCGAGGCGGGTGCCGCTCGGGGGCGGCCATGCGCGCTGGGGCGGCGGGACGGGATCGTGGGGGCAGCAGCGGCCCCGGCCCGTTCGTGGGCCCGCGGCGTGGGCGCCTTCCCCCCCACCGTGCTGCGCCTCGCCGGTCCAGCAGTGCCGTTAGCGCGGCCGTTAGCGTGTAGTGTGTGGGCGGAGCGGCGCGCGCCCCGGGGCCAGCAGGCCCGTTTATGGAGGGGCGCGTGAGGAAACGCGGCTGCGGGGGCCCCGCAAGAGGAGCCGCGGGCCGTGGTGTCCCCAAGACGCGTTGGCGGCGGTGGGCGGCACGTGGGGCGCGCGGCTGCCCCCGCTGGGTGCGCGGGGAAACGGCGAGACATGGAAAGACGAAATAGAAATGGCGTTTTTACCCACGAGGCGCTCCCAGGCGGTGATTCTTCTCGAGGGCTCAGCAGTTCCCGCTGCGCTGAGAAAAGACTTCCCACCCAGCTAGGAAATCCTCATTTTACCAGAGAAAAAAAATGGCTGGGGGCGTTATACATATGAATTTACATTTTTTTTTTCCTGATGTTCACATGCTTGGAGAAAGGAGGGAAGTGTTTAAAAAACAGAAGTCAATGATGGGGGGGAAAGAAAAGTATGAACAAGTGGGGAGAGAGAATGGCGACAAAAGTGGTCTTAAGGCACGGGTGGTTTTTATTCTTCCCTCTGCTGTTATGAGAGAGAGAGACTGTTTGGCTGCAGTTGAAAGGTAATAAACTGAGTCTATAAGACTTTTTTAAAATAAACTATATTCATATTTCTTTCAAGGTAGTGATGCTGTTTGCAGATTTCAAAGTTGCTATCAACCATATGCCAACAGTCACACCCCATTTTGTCAGGAAAAGAGAAAAAAAACCTTAAAATAATAAATGTGAAGAAGTAATGAAGTCAGGAAAATCCTTGAGCAGAATAATGGCCTAGTAGTATGCTCACCTTTCTCTTCCTTCATGGTCGGAAAGCCAACTTAGATGCAATTATAGACTCTTGTAATGCAAACAATAAATTTCTCAATGAGAATGATAAATGAGGACTTGGAATAAATGATCTTCTATAACAACAAAAAAGCTCTATTTAACTATATAAATAAAACATGACCTTGCAAGCTGCTAGCTATAGAGTTTTAGCAGATAGTAAAGGCAAGGCACAAGGCATACTATGTTGCACAGAACACTGTGTTTTGGCTTGATAGTGCCTTTTTGATTTGATAGTGCTTTAGCTTGTGTGATGGGTGTAATGTTTGAATTTTTGTTGTCATAAAGTATCTAGAGAACATAAGGGAATGTCATGAAGAACTGAGCTAGACACATTTTTTGAGACAAATATATTAGAAATACAGTCAAGTGAATTTGCTAAAGATAAAACCATTTTTTTTTCTTCCTTCTTTTACCACCATATTTGTTGAATCAATGGCTTGGTAATGTGAGTGAGTAGCATAAAATGTTTGTTGCAAGAGAGAGTAGTAGATAGAGAATTACATTTTTTAATGATTTTTTTTCCCAGATATGCTTGCAGCTTCATCAGTCTGTATCACAGAGAAACAGCAGATGGATTCAGCGTATCATCTGTGGCTTAAAACAAATCAGATTTGGTAAGCTTTTTCCAAAACTATCTACCATTAATATTACTGCCTAAATCATTTCAAAACAATTTTTGTTTACAGATATGTAAAAGATCTGTGTTCTATATCCTGAGGCCATAATGCTTTGAAAGATGGCAGCTATATAGGAGTCCCCAAGACTGAATCTGTTGCCAGAATTCTAGAGAATAGTGAGGAGATTTGTGTTGCTGATGAGTTCCATTAATTTCAAACCTCTTCTTATGCAAAGATCTTAGTTTGGCATGAGATATGAGGTGTTGGTTTTACAAGTCAGAGTTGTTCTGAATATCCTACTAGGGAAAAGGCAGCAGTGTCTCCAGAAGTTATGCAGAAGTTCAGAATGATTCACAGAGTTCTGATCTCGAAGAAGCCTGCTGTAAAATAAGTGATCATAGGACTGAAGGAAAGGCTCCACTGTTCTTTCCTGTCTTGTTTTTGTTCAGTGTAACTGTGACAACGGATTGTGTGCGTCTAGAAATACAGATTTGCTTTCTGGGAACTCTGTTGAGTCTCAGGACAGATAAATGTATTAGCAAAGATAACTTACATGTAACAGCATAGCTGCTTTTACATTGGACTCTCCAATGAAAAGAATGTTTGGAGATGGTCCAACCGTATTTCAACTGCAAACCAAATCTTACCCTGCATGCAGAGGACTGTTGGAGGTATGTTCGTCTTCTCCAATAGTGTATTCTGTATACTGCCTCACACTAGTTGGAGTTCCACACTAGTGCTGGTTCCTCTCAAATTTAATATTGAAAGGAAAAGGCTTAGCTAGAAGGGTGAGCAATAATGTGTATCATCATTTATTCTATCTTGTTTTTACTCAAGAAAGGTAGTAACTGCATTTCCAAAGTTTACAAGCGCTAGCACTGCAGGTATGAATAAACCTTGAAGAAGTTTGCAAAGCCCAAAGCTTCAGGACAGCGTTATTGCAGGGGAGTGCGAAGTGAGTAGTTACCTCTCATGGTCCTTTCTATAAAACAGTGTGACTTGTGTTAGATACTTTGTACCTCTGTGTTTCTAATTGTGCTCCCTGGTCACTTTAGTTTGCCACAGTTCATTTCTCTAGTCCTGCCATGGGGTGGTATAGAAGGAGGCAGTAAATTCTGAGCCTACAAGAAATTACCAACTAATACAAAGAGACTGCTTAGCCCTTGAGCTAATGGGGACATTGAGATCCAATAGCTCAGCCGAACAGGCTTTTTGTTATGCTAAATTCAGACTTTTCTGAAAGATGGGCGTAAAATGGAAGATTTCCTCTTCCAAAACTGCAGTGAGATTAATGCATGCTGAAGTCCACTCAGCTTTTCAGCAGGTGTTGCTTATGGCAGGCAGTGCCCATTAAAATGCTAACTGTCATCCTTTACATCCACTGGATTCCTCAGCAGTCCTTGGGCTAAGAGAGACAAGCCTGCTTGTGTGGCTTGTTAACACTCTGCTTAAATTGTTTCATTGTAGTAACCAGTAGATAATGTGTTTCACCCAATCACTTTAAAATACTGAGGAGGAGGAGTTTCTTAAAAACAGAATCTAAGTATCTTTGTTACAGTATCATTTACATGTTGAAAGATGTTATCTGTGCTTTTAAAAAGAGGTAAGAATAGTGTTTAAATATATTTATCTAATAGAAGACAGAAATGTGATATGATGGCTACTTTTAAATGGGAGTATGTTAACAATAGGTGTGTTAACAAAGGATAAAATTTGTTCATTGAATAAAAAAGTGATTGCTACATAATTTTTCCCATCCCAAACGCCTTCCATTTGCTGTAATTTGTGTTTATTTAAATGTGGCCTTTAATCTCTTTGGGGTAGGATTTGTCTTTCTGTGGCTGTTTGCATAGTTATGGTCTTGTTTCTATCCTGGAACCCTTAGAATCTGCCAAAATAAAATGAATGATGTTAATGAAACAAATTGCATTTGTGCACCCTTTCTGAAAATTAAAATGAGATTGTGTGTTCAGCACTTGAAAAAGGATAAAGTAGAAAAGGAAAAAAAAAGGAAATGTGAGTTCAAGAGAGAAGAACTGACAGTTTCATATGGGAAGGGGAGAGAGAATATCAATTTGGCATAAGAAAATAGATAAAATTAGAGTAGGTTAAAAAAAATGATAAAACTGAAGGCAGAAGAAATGCAAAGCTGTCAGAAGATGTGTTTAACAGCCTGTTAGCAGACTCGGCAGAGGAAGTTGTAGTAAACTTGAACTGAGCGAGCAAACGGATGTGAGGTGTTTGAGTGGTGCCTGTAAGAAGCAGATATGATGGTATTTGTATGTATGGCTATACGTGAGTGAAAGAATTTTTTTTGTGTGTGTAAGCTGGGGCACGATAAGGATCAAGTTTGGCAGTCTGCCATTGCGCAGGCCTGGGTACCCAGATATGTGCATGCTTCAAAGATACTGATTTGTTTTGTCATGATAAAACATATCACTCCATTGAACTAATTACAAACAGAAAATCTTGAAGTATATGAATAGTTGCAACGTGTATGTGTATTTTTGTTTATGAAGCACTTAGGAACTGTATAATACGAGAAAATCCATAATGATGAAAGCATAATTCTGTGGGCATGAAGTTCCATAGAAGTGCACAGCCACGAAATAGCTGACACAAAGTGCAAGTCTACACAGTGCATCTACACTGTAAAGTAGTACATACAATACAAATGAACAATATATAATCAAGTTACAGTAAAGCTGAAATGGATAGTTGCAGCATGTGTATAAATACTGAGCTTCCTTTAAACTAATTTAGCTGCCAGCACCAGTGAAGCAGCGGGAGCAGACTCCAGCACGGGCTGCACTGAGGGGATGGCCTCATAGCAGGAATCTGTTTTGTTATTGGTATCCAAGCCAGCTGGATATGTCTGTTTTCTGTGTTTGTTCATGCTGCAGTCCATTTGACTTATGTAGCCATTCACAAGCCCTAAGCAAGTGTGTAGATTTATAGGGAGTATTTACAGGGTGTAGGTAAAAGTATCTTGGTAGAATAGTAACTCTATTCCCCCACACATACCGGACTGTCAGGATTTTGAGTTAAAAGGTTTATGATTTGAAGCTCTTGAGTCGCTTGCTGAGACTCTGACCACATATGTTAAAAATGATTGTATTTTATATATACCAATAGCCCCTAGTTTTTGCTGGTCTTTTGCCAGCAACATTGAGAAATACTTCACTGCAGGAAACACCACACTTATTTCTTCCTGTCAATCTGGATTAGAGTGGCAATAGCTTCCTGTGACTCCCATAGTGACAATAATTTCCTGTGACCCTGAGAAAAGTCTGTATTACAAGAGCCTCTTATGAACTGTGTTTTAGGGAACACAGGTTTTTGCTGTTAATAAATTCATTTTTAACACTATTCAGATTTTAGATTAGAAAATATTATTTTATGTTGTCTCATATTTTAGGGTCAAAGACTTCTGTAATTTGGGATGCATCCATTAAAACTTTCCTTCTAATAAAAATATTTGTTATTTTAGTATCACTTATAAGTTCAACATGCCTTTGAAACTAGGTCTACAAAACTAGTTGTTATTAGATGATATTATGATTGATTCTGACTTATTCTTTGTAGACCAAGGTCTAGTCTTTTTTCCTGCACATACATGCTAGTCCCTTCCACAAATAGGTACCATTGTTGTGAAATGCTGTGGAATTGAAGGAATTCATTCCTGTGTGTGATTTTGTGTAGTGCCCAACTAGATTAAACAATTTTATTGAAGCTTGGTGACTCAGTGAAGCAAAATTAGTCTAGGATATAGCCAAGACATCAAAGAGCAGAGGTGATGGGGCATTGTTTTCAAAAATACTGTCAAGGTAATGTAGCCCTCACTGTGCATCACTGTAGCTGCAGGCAGCTCTCCCCTCTGTCACCCCCGAGCTGCCTGTGTGTGTGTCTCAGGTGTGGAGCACTCCAGTGTGTTGCAGAAGCTGCAAACCTCCTGATGGGTGACAGCCCATCCAGCCGCCTTTCCAACTGGCAGGGCAGGCAGGGGGATGTTCCTTCCATTCCTCAGCTCTGACCCTGACCAACCAACTGGATTCACTCGTCGAGACTTCAGTTGGTTAGGGGGATTTCGACGCAGAGGGAGGTATTTACAAAATATAGTTTAGGTGCTGAAATGAAATGGCTAGTTCAGAAGTTCAGTGCAGTCAGTGGAGAAAGGAAGCACTCTCCAGCGAGTGATTCAGAAAGGAGTGCTTAGCTCTGCAGTAGCCTCCTCAGAAGAACAGTTCTCAGTTGTATATACATTCACATCAGCTTCTGAACTTAAGCATCCAAATCATGATGCCATACCTCTACTGCCATATTTTCTGAGGGAAGGAAAGGTTAACAAGTGTCTGTTTGGGAAATAAGTGACCAACCTTGTTCATGTATTCTGCATGTTGAGATATCTGTCTGCATCTGTCTTAACAATCTGTGAGCCGAGACCACATATTTTTGAAAGGAAAAAGGCCTTAGGCTCTCAGATTTATTTTGTAGCTAAAATGGTACTTACTTTGTTTTTCAGGACTTGTAATGGAATCTAATACAATTTCAGACCGTCTGTTCAGGGATGAAATTAATCAAATAGATTCTTTAAACAAACTCAGATATTACTTACGCAAGTGTTCTTCCTCAGCAAATTTTCATTAATTTTCCTCCATAGTTTCAGGAAGTTGATTTGTTCATTTTCTGTTCTAAAGCAAGGCGTTTGGCGTTTTCTGTTTTTCAAAGAACTGAACTTTAGCTGGTGTATTCTCCTTCGTTCCTGTGGAAATGCAAGCCTGTATATTTTGCCTTGGATATGATCTTCTGTTGTTTTTAATTTTGTGACTACACTGGCCTGTGTAAATAATTACTTAATTCTTCTTACCTGTTCTGAATATTTGCATACGCTTCTTTCTGCCATATCTAGTTGCTGCTTTTGCACCTGCATTACACATCCATTCATAATTACTTTCATTTTACTACTTTTTTAACATTTCAAATTCAAATTGCTGGATTTGTAGGAAAGCTCTATGTATTCTCAAAGGAGTTAAGTATTTCTGATCAAGTTTCCTAGATTCGTTAGGGGATGGATGATCAACTGTTTCTAATTAAGATAATTAAGTGTTTAATTATGAAACTGTACTGTAGATCACAGAATCATAGAATCACAGATTAGATTTTTAGATTTAGACATAACTTCTTGCTCTAAAGCACAGTCATGGCAAGTCCCAGTTCAGGAAGACAGGGCAAATGTGCAGTGGCATCCAGCTCAACGTGTGGGCAGGCCCACAGTTCAGTAAGACTTCTGGTAGGGTTGGAACTTATTTGTGGTATAAATTTTGTGGATATGTAGATGACTTGTTTTGCAGAGCTGTGAATTAGAATATTTTATCAGATATTAAATGCAGAAAAGATTCTAGATAAGAGGATACACTTTAGGATCAGATACCTGCAACTATGAGTTGGTTTACCACAGCAATGAGTTGACTATAGATAGGTATCTGAGCTTTCTGTATTGTTGTTTCTGACAGTGTTACCTCCCAAACTCTGTTGTTTTGAGTGTTGTGTTTCTGAAACAGTCAAGAAATCTCCCATCTGCTGCAACATTTTTATCAGAAATAACTTCTGAGTATTGTGCTTCGGAAGTGGAAAGGACAGAAATTGCCTATTCACTGCTAAGAGCTTGAGATAGACATTGTGAGGTATGGCTTTTCCTTAACTGTAATCATTGAAGATGACATCGTGTTGGATAAGAATAACAGTGAGGGTAAAATACTTACCTTAACTGCTTACATTAAAGTGAACAGAATCCATAGTCTGTCCTCATTTAGGATTTTGTATTGGCAGTTTAAGAAGAAAGGCTAATAAAGAGTTAACTAGTAATCGGATATAACCATCATACATCCCTAGCTGAAGCAAATGTGTGCTGTAAGTGCCTCTCTGACACTGTGTACCCTGCTCTTTAGTACTCATTTGTAGCCTAAACTTTGCCATCTGTGAAATACAAACAATAGCATTTCCTTTGTAGAAGCATCATGTGGTTTAGCTATGTTGAATATTTACAAAACAAATTGAAGATGGAAGTACTGTGCAAGTGTTAAGTATTATCCTTGACAAAGATTCAGTAACCAGATAATTAGTCTTTCAAATGCATCTAGTTATTTCATAAATTATAAGTTAATTTTTGTGCTTAAATTAAGAATCATTGACACATGCAGCTTTCTTACTAATTATTTAAATGACTATTTGGAAGTATTTCAGTAAAACAGGGCTGACCAAGGCAATTGTGTTTTCTGTCTAGACTTTCTTACTTGCAAAAATTATATGGATTGACTATAAATCAGAGAGTTGGGCACAAATAACTGCATTGGGGTTTTCAAGATAGTTTTCAAGTGTGTCTATAATAGATAGTCCACTTTGTCCACTCTGAAGTGGACCATATCACCATTTGCTCAGATACAAATGAATAACTTTTCTCTGATATCCTTGGCTTAGTGTCTGTGTGCCATTTTTAACATTTTTATTGCTATCTTCCTCTTAATTTATTGTCTACAAATTATTTTTAATGTTTTGAAAGTTACTAAATTGAATTGCTATAGATCCCAATATTCCACACTAACTTGGTTCTATCTTTTTTGATAGTCACAAAGGGAAGAGGAGTGTGGCATAGGTAATATTGTGCCTAGGTTTTCAGCTGTACAATATTATTTCTTAACTATGCTATCTAGTTAAGCTCTCAGTTAAAAAATAAAATAATTTATATTAAGGTCATTTATTTTCCTGTGGGAGCGGGGGGAAAAAAGACATTCTGAGCTGGAAGTTTCCCGTACCACATAATCACATTCATATAAAAATATGCTGGCTAATACTCATTTCTGGTATAATTTCACTGACTTTTAAATCCAGTTACAACAAGGATGATTTTCTCCCTCACAATGTCTTCAAAACACACCAAAACTGTACCAACAACAGTTGGAGAAATCATGGCCCATTTGTGTATGCTAATATCTCTGTGACTGATGCACAAATTTCATCCCTTTATTGAATGTTCTGTTCTCTGACTAAAATTAGAATGAAAAACGTGCAATAAAACATTTTCAAAAAAAACCCCTTTTTTCTGACACTTTTTTTTGGTAGCATTTTGCTAGAGGATTGGATTTTGTTTATTCTTTGTCTATGCGTGGTTTACGAAGCCAAGAAATGATATTCTGATAGACAAGTATTTTCAGTTTTGAAATGACGTTTAAAATTTACCTTGTACCTTTTGTGCCTGTCTCTGACCTCTGTGTGTTCTTGAAAAAAAAGTGATGAATGGTTTCTAGTATTAAAGAAAAATGTCAATTTTATTGACAATTTAATCTTGACATATTGCAGTTATTGAGGGGGCATGTGCATCATAGGGAAATAAATTAAAGATTGCTCTCAGTCGTCCTTTTGGGAGTGAGGGGTACCACTGGTGGGTGGGACTAGATTTTGTGCTTGTGTCCCTATTTTCTTCCACAGATAGTATGAATTTTGGGCTATTTAAATGGTGCTCTTTTTCCCCCTTCAATCCCATTCCCTCCAAAAATGTGGAATTGAGAACATTATTGGCATCTTGCCTGTAGCCTGAAGGGATGCACATAGTGGTCATCAGCTGGAGCTGAATGCTATCATGCCACCCTATCTTCCACGTGAAGTTAATCTTGTAAAATGTCTTAATTTCTCTGCCATATGCTGAACAGCTTTTCACTTGGATCAAAAAATATGTGAGAACGCGCTTCAGGTAGGAATTACCTTCCCTAATAAAGAGGATGCCTGTGCTATAACACTGTGTTGTCAAATCTTTTAGTTCCATCATCAGTTTTGTATTTGTGCCACTGCGCAACCAGATTTGAGAGCTTCACTAAATTTGTAGATACCATTTTTGGCTAAAACCCTGTGAGTACTAAACCTCAGCAATAAATATGCAAGGGAGAAAATGCTGTGCTGCTTTCAAAGCACAAACATTTCCTTGCACACTGACACCAAAATATGTTTGGCATGCAGTGACTTTCAGTGCTGTCTGCAATAAGAGCACTTAAAGGATGTAGTCTGGCCACAAGGCTACAGAGTTCAATCATTAATGCAGTGCAATGACAACATGAAAGTTATGTCCTAGTTACTAAGATGCTAATTCTTCCTAGATCTTAAACCACTTTGCTTTTGTGAACATGATGTTGTGTTTTCCTGCGGACCCTAAGTTGTAGGGGTCCTCAGGACTCGCAGGGCTCTTTCATACTAAGTTTATTTCACAAACAAGAAAAACCCACCACCTCTATTTTCAGCATATCTTCAAACAAGTCGCTCGGTATGCATGCTTTCTTGACAGATATCTAATCAGCTTCTAGATAGGATCATTTTATGGACTATTCTGGCTCAGCGTGTTTTCCTGTCAGGGCTCCACAGCAATACCTGGCATGGCCCTTGGCAATTCATTCCCTTTGATGAAGTCAGGTCACTTTTTAATTGCTCTTGTCATGTTATCTGATAACTTCTAACTTTGACAAAACAAGATTTGCAATTGGTTTGCAAATCAAGAGAAAGAATCCTGCAAGCTAAGAGCTTGCTCTGTTATCTTTCAAGGGTGTGCTTGGTGGTCAATGGTTGGGAAATTGTTGTGTTGTCTTCATTCATAGATTCCCTTTAACTCAAGCCTTATAGCTATAGAAGAAACATTCCATTATTCCCCAAGTAAAGTAGGCTGTGGCTCTTAGGTTGTGGTAAACAAACCATTGTGGTTTGCTAGGCTAGTGTAAGTGGTTAGAAGCTGGTCCACAAAACTGTATCAGATATTTACATAACAGACTTCTTACTTAGACTTTTACTGATGATGATACATGGTGCTGGTATAAAAATATGTAAGTTAGTGAATGTTCCTTGTCCAGAAGTTTTTGGAACCACAGATTTAAAGTGAAAAAATCAAATAGGAAATTATAAGAGACTCTTTCTCTTAATTCAGTCACAGACAGCTCTGTGTCTAGTCCACAGAAGCTGCATCCTACCTTCCACAGAATCTTGCCTTATACATAGGCCAGGAGTGTCAATAATGTGGTTAAAGCACATATCGTTGCATTTATAAGCAAAAGCTCAGCGTCACGACACTGGGTTTTTTTAGGTTTTGGATTTGCTGCCGACTAATTTAAATGCTAGAGAATGTGATGTGAAGTAATGTGCCTGCCTTAGGGAAGGAAACATGAATAGTGGTGCTCAGTTGGTACTACTGACTTTTAAATGGCAGCAGGATGCATGAAAACAGTGCAAAATGTTAACCACGTTACATTATTTCACTGGGGTAATAGCTGTATATCTAAATGTGTGTTATATATGAAGAACAATGCAGTAGTAGTATCTTTTATAATACAAATTCTCACTTCCTGAGTTGTCCAGCCAAAGCTGTCCCCTACCCCACCAAACTCACAATGAAGGAAAATGCAAACCTTTGACAGCTGTTCCAGGATCCTCATGGGGAATTATGCTGGTGTAACTATGCTGCATTTCTCTATGGTTACACTAATCTAATTCCATGTGTGGAAACATCAGAGAATAAGGGCCAAGCCTGCATTACCAAGGATGTGCTGATGTAGCTGTATAACGCAGTTTATTTTAACAGATGGTATTCCTTCCCCACTGTAGTTAAAACCACCTTGCTGAATAATACATACTCTACTAGCAAAATATAACCTTTGCTAGCTTAAATTGATTTTTTTCCTCTTCACTGGAATAGAAGTTGGTTAGAAATATGGTTGTTTTTCTTCATTCTTCCAGTAGTCATAGTTACATTGCAAAAATATTGAAAAGAGGCCTAAGAATGCCTTTCTCCTAGCCTTGTTTATACCAATTTGAAAATATTACTATTTAAACTGCAAATAGGAGACCTCATTCTAAAGAGAAAAGACGTCAGTGGTGGCTTTTTTCATGATAGGGGATTCCTCTATTCAGGCTGAACGTAATGGTGGAATAGAAAGAGAGGAATAGTTAAGCAAGTGAATGATCTTTGCCTTGTCATTCTCTTTAATATCTGCAAAGACTGAGATTGATTTTAAAAATGCAAGATGTATCTTGTGTTTAAAGTTGCAGTTTAGATAATTAACATTTGGAGCAATTTCGGTATTAGTTTAATTCCCTGTCATTGAATACTGTGTAGGTCAGATGTTATGTGTGCAGGATATTCCATCGTAACAGTTCTACTTCAGTCTGTATATGTTTGGGTGGCCAGTTTGTACTACTTTGGCATCCACTTGAATGGCAAAAATATTTTCAAATAGAACTTGTATTTAATGATGTGTCCTCTCAAATGATATAGTTCTGTAGCAAAAATAGTGTAGTGACTCATACAATACAATGCAAATGTATGGTTGTAGCCTAAAGCAATTACACTGGAAGTAAACCAGGCTCTCTCTGAATGTTAATGGAGAAGTTGCAATTAAGAGCTACATAAAATGAAGTATCCAGGCATCCTAGCAGTGTGGGGGAAAGAGAGCAAAGAAAGAAGGAAAACTTTTCTTATCTCCTCTGAGTTGAAGAATGAAAGATTTAAAAGACAAGAGTTGATAAAAGTTCAATAATTGGAATGTAATTAGTGATCACAAGGCATCCTTCTTACCTTCACATATTTATATATTTATGAGCAATGTCTGCTTTGATATAACTTTATAACAACATGGTTGGTATAGTTGCCTTGGGCTTTGAAATTATTTTCAGTGAGACTGTCTTGCAAAAAAAAGATAGAAATGCAGTATCAGGAAGTTACTAATTCTTTCTTAGGCTAGACATCTAAACTATAGATTTTTTCAGAGAAAAGCTGCCTACTAACTTCAGCTTTTCTCTAGTAACTTTTTTTTCTGTCTTGAGGAAAAAACACTACGTAAGCCTGGATAATAATTCTATAATCATGAAAAATGCATTAGATCAGAATATTGTAGAATTTTTGTATTTTTAATAATTCAAAGTTTTGGTAACAAATGCAGATTTTTGTTGGTTTGGTTTGCTTGTTTTTGAGTATAACATTCCTTGATCTCTGTTCAGGCAAAATTCTCCTTGACTTTTAACAGGAGTTTGCCCAGCAAAGAGCTGAACAAGTGCACAGTCAAGTTCTTGGAGTTTTGCCCAGTGGTTTTCACCTGATAGTGTCCCTTTATGCATATTTCATGCCCTGGCCTACCTTGTACTTGCAGGCAGAGAAGAATAGACTTTGCAACTGTCTCATACATAAATATGAATGATTTAGATACTAGTGTAAGGTAGTTAACCATTCTATAAAAATGCAGTATTTTATAGTTCAAAACATTGATGTAACCTATTGGCTATTTCAATATTTTTAATTGGGAAATTTCATTCTCTATTTTGTTGCTGTCGTGGGTTGGAACTCAAAAATATATATGGATGAGTTTCTTGATTTTTTTTGCCACTGTGAAGTTGTGAAATTGTTGCAATTGTAAGGCTTTTTGCCCCATGGCATAAATTCAATATAAAAGGGCTTCTTGTTACCTGTTATGTTTTTTTCCCTCAGAATAAAATCAGTCTGGCTGATTGACCCAAGCTTGGATCAGAGAGGCCAGATAAATACCGCTCATACTTTTAGATCAGAGACTGGGCAATATTTGTCATATTTACAGAGAGATTTTAATTAGAATTTGACTGTAACTTTGCTTTTTCTGCACTAATCTCAATTTGATTCTAATGACTGAAGTTACCCAGGGTGAATCATATCTGCTTAAGCCAAGATAAGGTCTTAAATTGTTCCCAGATGATGGAAAATATGAGTCAATTTAGAGACTTGAGCAAGTAGAGACAGACATAAAGCAACCACCAAGCTGTATGTGGTTCAGTGGGAGAGAAAGTCCTCCCAGTCAGTCAAGGTTGAGTGGTAACAACTTCAGAGCTCTTCTGTTAGCAGAGTTGGTGAATAGTGAAAGAACATGGGAGAGCTATGAATTGTGATGACAAATGGACTGATGCTTATGTTGTGTGATTATTTTATTTTGTTTTATTTTGTTTTATTTTGTTTTATTTTGTTTTATTTTATTTTATTTTATTTCTTTACATTAATGTAAAAAAACAAAGTGGGCACAGATTTCAGCTGTGATTTGGATTTCAGTATTCCTTTGAGCAGAGCCTAGGGAAATAACAGTATGGGAACAGTATAGACAGCAAACAGACCTTGTTTGACTCTAAAAGCAGGTGAAAATGCTCTGACTTCTTATGCAGTCACAGCACAATCCAGTGCACTCATTATCACCATTCCTGCAGACTGTATCACCCTGAGTATGCAGATTGCAATTAATAACTGTGCTTTCTCAGTAGTTCAGGGAGCAGCTCTGCTGCTGTCATACACCACAGAGAATAGTTACTATTTTTCACAAGCTGCAATTGCTGTGGGAAAACATTTCATACAGAGACCTAGGAAACAGGAGAACTTGCTGTAACACAGTAACATATCAGAAGAGTCATCTTTGAATCTGTTGTTTTCTTGCTGTTTTTTATATATAATTATGCTTTGTTGCCCTTCATATTCACAGTCAAAATATATGTGCTGAGTCAAAAAACAAGAAGAATATGGAATTGACTCTAAATGTGGATACTAAACTTTGTGAGAATTCCTTATATAATGATCATTTTAATTTTCAGTCAGAAATGTACCAAATCCTTTGGTTTTCACCCTTTTTCTCTTCATTTGTAGCCAATTGCTGCTTCCTCATTACTGCTCTGTTCTTTGCTAGGGCAGTAAATCTGGAGACCTAATGGTGCACGAGCCCCTCTGAGGACAGCACTGACTTTTAAAATATTCATTTCTATGCGGATCAGGGATATCCCAGTCTGGCTGCAATCGGAAGAAGAAGGAAGGAGACAAATAATCACTGAACATGACTGTTTGGGGAGCAATTTCTGTCAAAAAACAATCAGTGGTGAAGGTGGATATGAGCTGGCCTTACACCCCAGAGCTCAAGAAAGAGTGATGTGGGCTTGCTTGATACCCATAATAGTATAATTGCTCCTTTCTGTGCCTTCATTCTCTAGCCAGCTGCTTTTCCTTGCTCTGCTGGCAGGCCTGTTATTTCTCTCTGTGAACTGCTGAGTAATGTTGGGGTAGAGGATGGTGCCAGACTGACAGCAGTGGCATCTGCACTTCATTTATAGCCAGGGTGCAGGTGTAGCACAGCCCTGACGCTGCCCCTTACTGCACTAGTGAAACTCAGGCCTGACCTGCAGGGACACATCACAGGACAGAGGAGCCTTTGGGGGAGCTCACTTCTTTGTTGTGATTTTGTCAAAATGGTGCCTGCTGTGGGAGTGAATTGTGTGTTCAGGAAAAATCAGTACATCTTTGCTTCCAGATAGTGATCACACACTGAGATCAGTTCATAGCCTGAGTTATTCGAAATGGAATAGACCTTTGTGCTGTGAAATGAGTTAGCAGCAAGTTTTTGACCAAAGTTTGGGCCAGCTCCCAAGTTTGGGAGTTGAATGGACTACGAAATTTATTGAGTCATCAGGTAGTAATGCTCCTACCAATCTTGATCTGAATACAACTTAGAGCGAGGGATGGGCTGCATAGGCCTGGAATAATGTCTTGTGCCATCCAAACTTTATCCAAGTGCCTTGGTGAAAGTACCTCATGGCAGGCAGCTAGAAGCATGTGCAGATCTCTGCAGAAACATGTTAAGTTGCAGCAGTTTTATTGCGTGCCTCAGTCCTGTATTTTATCCACACAGAGGCATAATTCCCATCTGCTGTTTCTTCTTTTAGCACTTCAGGATACCAACACTAGTAAAGTGTTGGTATCCATCCTACTACCTTAAGTGAGGAAGATCTCTAGAATCTTTGAGGAGAAACGTTTAAACGTTCATTTTGATAGCAAAGAAAATACAAACAAAAATTGTATATACTGATGTCTGACCATCTGTCAGAAATATAAAACAGAGACCACAGCAACTCCAGAGCTAGCTCAGCCAAGCAATGTCACATAAAAAATTAAAGAGAAAGCTTTATTTGGATCATGTCTGTATGTAGGTCACAATGACTTAAAAGAGAAGGCACTGACCAGACAAAAGCTTTCAAAATACCATTATTGTAAGAAAATGATTCTTCCAAATTTCTCAAAATAAAAGACTGAAAGTTAGTATTGAAAGGATTTCACTGCTCAGAGACATTTCAGTTTTCAGTGTTGCTGGTTTCAGTGTTTCAGCTGGAGACAGAACAGAAGAGGAACCGCTCTGGTCATGCTCTCAACCTGCCTGTCTTCTACTTGCAGACCTACCCAGTGCACAGCCTATTCAAAGCTGGATCAAGCCATTTCTCTTCCTGACTTACTGTGCGGTGACTACCGCAGATAAATCAATTCCAGCCTGATCATCCCGCCTCAGGAGTAGAGAGAGAGATGTGAGTCAGCCTCAGCAACCCCTCACCTCAGCTCCCCATAGCAGTCTATATTTCTGGTTTCCCTCCATTCATAAATCGCAGGATCTGGACAAAAACCATCTGTGACTCCTGCTTTTGCCTCCATCCCGCTGACTGTCACTAGCTTCTCTCTTTGGCAAGAATTGCTTAAAGCAGGGGTATACATAGTCGGTGCTTTTCTGAGAAAACTAGTTTTCAGCTTTGAGGAGCCTAAGTAGAAAGAATAGCAAATCTTTTTATCTAGTCCTCTAGTCTGCCTCATAATCTCATAAACTCTCCCTTCAGGAGGGGAAGCTGGAAGTGGTGATGCAGTTGTGAAGAGCTGGGGCACAGAAGGTCTAAATGCCTGTAGCCGAAGAGCTGTTACTGGCACTTGAGTTAATGCTGTTTGGCAACAGGCTGGAAAGAAAAATCAAAACAAGCAAAAGTATAAATGAGGTCTAAATGTAAAAATCACTTCTAGAAAAGTCGTATAAAAAAAGCAGATTGGTGGTCTTGAAAACAACAGAAACCAATAAATTTTCGCTTTATTTTTTGCTTCAAAATGCACATTATGTATCCAGATTCTGTGTCATTGTCAAGGTGTATTTGTTTGATTAGCAAAATTTAATTGTGCTTGGAGGGAGCAATGGCTTTAAGGCATTATGTAGTATTGGAGGGGTTTTAAAGTGAGTCATCTTTTCACAACTGGTTTAGACTTTTGAGAGAAATATGCTTTCAGAGGATGTTTTCCTCAGTTTTTTTATTGTCTTATTTTTATTGTTTTATCAAAATACTGTTCTAAACAGTGCCATTCAAAACATTTTGCACTATATTTGCCAAGAAGCATAGAGTTTTAGCAAACTAACTTTTCCAATGTTCACATGCATAGTAATAACCAGAAAAAAAGGTGATGACTCCATTTTGAATCCTTGAAAACAGAATTCACTTTATAAACAGTTTAAAACATTTACATCCTTTTCTAGGTATGTTCCAAGTTTTTTTTTTTTTTAATAGATGGAGCAAAAAAGTTGCATCTTTTTATGCCTGGGTTTCCCTGCTGTGTTGAAAGTTGGTCTCATTTGTGGAGAAGAATTTTTTCATTTTGCTCACAATTAATGAGAAAGGCTTGATTCCTTTGTCATGTAGTCATAATCCAGGTTGGAAGGAATTTCCAGAGACCATCTAGTCCAGCGCTCTGTTTAAAACATGTTTAATAGGTCTAATAGGATCACTCAGAGCCATGGTCAGTCAGTCCTCCGCTCCAAGAGTGGAGATTCCAGAGCTTCTCTGGGCAGCCTTTCCAGTATTCAAGCAACCTTAGAATAAAAACTAATGCCTGGTATTGAATCAGAATCTCTTATCTTCCCACTTGTGTCTTTTCCCCGCTCTTCCTTATCCCTGTGCCACTCCAAGAAGACTATAACTCCATCTTTTCTCCAGCTGTCAGTTCCTCAGGTGATTACAGATAAGGTCTCCCTTTGCCTTCATTTCTCCAAGTTAAGCAGTCCTGTTTTTTTTTTTTTGGTTCTCCTTGTACGTTATACCCGTAGGTACGTAGCATTTCCATGCCTGACAAGAAAGCTAGGCATAAAAATATAGGCAAAACAGAGATTTCATTGTATAAGAATAGTTTTCGCTGCTGTTATTTGCAGAGTGCATTATTGCTGATTCCAGTATCATTTAGTGGGAGACAAGCTTCAATTTTAGATTAGCTCTAGTTTTTGCCATATGTTGGCCTTTTGCTATTTTCTTCTAGTATGTCCACTCGGACCGAACCTTGTCTGTCTTTTACTGGGTTCATTTTGTTTCTTCCCTATCCCATCTGGCAAAGGGAAAGTCATGAAATACTTAACTTACGAAGCATTGCAGCAGACTGAAATGAGCCTAATGCTCAAGAGATAAAGGGAGATGAGGAACTAAAATTTATATCTCTTCAAATAACTGTGTGAGCCTGCCTGTTTCATAGGCTGCAGAATGCAGCAGGGGAGGGCTTTACATCTGACACACCTTGCAGACCTGCTCTGACAGCAGCTGCTCACAGCAGTCATTGCAATCAGCTGAAAGCAAGAGCTAATTTTCAGTGGTGCTAAGTAGCAGCACTTTTTTTCTGCATTAGCAAGCTGAGAGGGGAGTGTTTGTGATATAGTCTGGATTTGCCACTATACTATGTTTGCATGCAGGAATTGTTATAGTGTCTTACTCAGCATGAACCTTTTCTACCAAGAAACAAAATGAGAAAATCAAGCACAGGGAAGGCAAAAGGCAGCCTTGCCTGAACTAAGGCAGCATTGTCTTTCACGGCAGTCATTAGTAACCAGAAGCCAGACACGGCCCCTTTGTGCAGCAATGAGTAAACGCAAGCAAAAATGACTGGCTTGTTCACTGAATCTCTTCAGGTGCTTCTAGCAAAAGGTGGGCTGGAGGCTTGCTTGTAATGTTGTCAATATATTAATCTGTCTTGCAATTTAATAAATACTATAAAAATCCCAGCATTGTGCAGGAAGAGCTTACACCTTTTGATCTTTTTAAATCTCCTGGCTTCAGAACACAAGCTTTAACTGACCTTGTATGCTACAGGTTTTTGCAGCAAAGTCCATCTGTGGTGTATTTTGATTTTCAGCTAAGAAGCAGAGCTAAAGGTTAATCACTAGATGGCAGCATGGTTTGTGACACAAACTTCTCTACCTGATTTTTCAGAGACTGCTCTGAAGGCCCTGCCTACCCCTGCAGAAATGTTCACAGGAGTTCAGCTGGTTTTAGAACCCCTTCAGCGCGCTCAACAGAGAAGCTGCAGCAGTAAGTCCAGTTTAGATGCAAATAAAATTGACTTTTATTGTACTTCAGAAAGAGAAATACATCTCTGTCGGCATCACACGTTTTCACTTTCTCTGTTCTTGCAAATTAAACCTGCATCATTTTTTTTTACTGTGGCACAACATTATAAACACATTGCTAGCACAGGAGAAATACACTCAAATGTTGATTTTTTGTGCTTGCTTTTGAGTTTTTTATTTCAAGACAGAATTCTTTTTTGGCTTATTGGGGTAACAAATAGCATATCACCACTAGGTAGCTGTTGGCTTCATCTAACTCTTTAGGTGGACTGCAAGATAGAAGAGAGGAAGACTTGAGAGAGTAAAGGAGACAGTAGTAATTAATAGGTATGACATATATAATTAAAATAAAAGAAAAACAACTGCAAAACAGATACATCTTCAAAGAAAAGGGTTTAACTGCAGTTTAACAAATCCTGTGGGACAGCAGAGTTTAACTGTGCATGGGACTTAAATGCACAAATAAAGTACCATGCTGTGCAAATGCAGCAGATAGAGGTTAATATTCCTCAGTTCAAGAAAATTAGTGGAGACCCAGGCAATGTGTTGGAGAAACTGTAATAGCTAAAAGATGGATGAGTGTCCAGTGTTTGAAACAAACAGCAGTGAATTAGGATCTCTGGTTATTGAACCAGCCTCATATGACCTGAGGCAAACTTTATAATCTGTATTTAAAATAGAGTCCTATTACTTTAGTGACTGAGCGTGGGGGAACAGCAGTCTGGAAAACAGGATGCATAATAAAGTGTGCCCTGTTTATTCCTTGCATACTGAACTCTGAGTAACCCTTGCATTGTGCAAGTTCTCCTGACAGACCAAGTGGAGAATTTGGCCTTTCTTTAGCTCTGCAACTTTTTGTATTTGCTTCAGTAACCACTGATGATCCAAATATAGAGATGTTGAAGTTACAAAAATAAACAGGTAAAAAAAATGAGGAAGTTAAGAATTTTTGGTATCTTAAGTAAAATGAGTTTTGAAATTTTCTATGTTGGAAATAGGAAATTACTGTGTATAGGTATTTTTATTAGAAACAATAGGCTCCAAAATTGATCTATTTTGTTTCCATTTATTGGAATGACGAAGAGTATTTTCTCTTGAGACATTTAAACACAGAACTATTTTTAGGTGGAGAATTGTCTTACTGGAGCTATAAGTTAACCCCTTTTCTCAGCATTCCTTGATAGCCTGCCTCATCATACATATTATAGGAGAAACCCTGCAATGCATAAAAGAAAATGCTATAGTTAGCTGAAGGAACAGGAAAAAATGAAGGAAAGAATGGCTATCAAGGTAACATTCACAGTTCAATGAATGCTGCTTGTTGGAATGCAGTTGTAGGGCACTGCAGAAGAGGTAGAGAAGAAACAGAAATAATGCTGTAAAATAGGCAGTTGGTTCTGTGTACATGAAAATGCAGATGCTCTGGAGTGCTTTCAGGAAGCTGTCCTGCTAACACAGACTTGCTGCCAGCAAGGGCCATGCAGAGCTTGGGTTTGGGCCACAGGAGTGGGATTAGCCTCTGAACCATCATTCCAGGGCTTTCCCTCTGCCTTCTGAGCCTTATTTGAATAGATTACTCATGTGGTTGTGCAAATCCCTTGGGCAACTGTAGCTGTTGAGAGAAAGATCCTAGCAGCTGATACCTTCCCAACACACTGTGGCCAGGAAAGAATTGGACTTTTGAATTGCTGTCTGGTAGCGCCAGCCTCAGGCAGAAGCTGCAGTCCCTTCTGCTGGCCATCAGGTTACTTCTCATGTTAGTGAGGCCAGAGCAAGCATTGTTTCTCTATGGTGTGTAGCTTTTCCTTCCCCTTTTGTGGTGACTGAGGGTCATTTAGAAGACTGCAGCCATGTGACAATAGTCTCAAAATTAGAGTAGATTACCTTGAAGATAAGCTCCCATTTGAAGCTATGTTGTCCTGGTGTTTCAACAAGTACAATCCCAGAGATACTATCAAGTAATAAAATCTTTATAACGTCACATGAACCTTACAGATAAAGAGAGAGATGACTATTGGTTTAGTTGGAATGGGCAGACAGAACAGTTGTAATGATTCCTGTCTTTAGGAATGTCAGATATTAATTTTGAATCATAGTTGTTTTCTGTTAGGGAGATCAAGTATTTTAGTGTAAATATGTGAAACAAATACATATAGATAGAATCAGAGCTTTTGCCAGTAGAAGATTCTTCAGATAAGCTCAAATTATATCTTCCATTTTAGCAACTCTTTTTAAAAACTGCTTCTCTTTGTATTAGACTAAAACCATTTAAAGCTGAAAACATTCCATAGTGATTCTTAATCCAAAGAGGATATTTGAAAAGGAGCTGACAGTTTTGTGTGAGCCAAATTGAAATTAGCCAAATGATTGTTAGTGTCTATTGACAGATTACATGAAGACCTTTGTAATGCCACTTTTGAATCAAGTTGTCTCTTTTAGTCATTACTAAAATTTAAAAATAGAGATACCTACTTCTACTATCAGTCTCCATTACCATTGAATTGAATGCAGTTGGTAAGCTTAGTATAAGGTGTGAGGGAACTAATTAAAGAGAAGAATTCTGCCCTGATTTTTGTTTAGCTCTTTTCTGAGTCCGAGGGTACCTCGTTTGATTTATTTGGGTGTTGGATTCTGAAGGACAAATAAAAAAAATACTAGTTGGAGTTCAGAAAATTTGTACTGAACTTTAAGCTTGTAGAAAATGCATTCAGTGAACCTGAACTAGGCACACATTACTAGCTTAGTTAGCATGAGCATAATTCTGCTTTATTACTCCTGAACCATATTAGTGCAGACTGTGATTACAAAGACCATTTTTTGGTGGCAGCTGCTGATTGTTCTCTCTCTCTTTTTTTTTTTTTGACTAACAACTTACTGCTAGGGGCCATTTCCTTGCTACTTTCTTTAGCAGATTCTACCCTTTGGAGTGCCTCAGCCAAGGCAAGGACAGGCTGACTGTGTCATCTGCAGAAGGCCTGTGGGGCTGGCTGCAGCACTCCTGTTAGGTGCTTGGGTTCCGTGCAAGCATTAGGTTTTCAGTAATTCAGCCACATCTTTTCTAGTGCTTATGAGTTTAGGGCAATAACACCTAGTACTAAATGGATACTTAATAAGGCAAAATTATAATAGGCCTCCCACGGAATTACACATTACATTAACACCAGATGAGTTCATTCTGAATTCATTATGAATACCAAAGGAATTAATAATCATTAGCCATTTACTATGGAGAATTATGGAATAATTGCCAGATACAGCTGTATTAAGAACTTACAAGCTTTCCTGATCAAATTTCATTCTGAAAGAATCATTTAAGGGGAAGTTTCTTTTCACTAGAGAGTCCCTGCTTTATTCTCACTCTATCCTCATCTGTTCAATTGTTTTCCAGTTCTAAGAGCACTTCAAAGATAGTTACTCATCCTAGTTCATTCACTAATGGAATTACTCTCCTTATCTCCATTTTGTCTTTGAGTGTCTCACAGTTGTCTTTATACAACACATCTGAAAGGTTAATAAACTTTAAAGCATGTTGGGAGACATTCAAGGGCAGGCTGACTATGACATGACAAAAAGAATGCAAAGGCATTAAATTTATGACTTTGTGGCAAGTAAATTCTGAAAGTAAAGATATCCTAGGCCTTTGATATGGTTCTTGAAAGTTCCCTCTGTTCCTCCTGGCATTTGAAGGCTCAGCTCTTTTACATATCAGAGGTAGCTGACTTGAGAGACACAGGGAGTAAAGCTTTAGATAAACTTTGGGTTCAAGCTTCCACAAGAATTTTACTTCTCCGACAACTTAGTCATGCTAAATGTCTGCAGTGGCCACAGTTTCCACTCACAGGCTCTTTTTGCAAGATGAATTCAAACACTGTAAAGAACATTTCTGTGTAACTTGTCATTTTAGTTAGTAGCTTGATTCCTGCCCCCAGTTCTGACAATATACAGCCAAATGTTAAATCAGTGGCTCAGAAAGTTTGCAAAGATAGGTAAGCACAATTGTTCTCCACTATGCACACTCCATGGGACAAATTAAGGGATGATTTCAGTGTTAAAAGCCAGTAGCCCTGAAGCCTCCAGAATAAGGCTTTGCCTCTGCCTTACTCTCTGTCTGCAGGAAGTAATTTTCAGTCAAAGTGTGTAAATCCTCATTTGTACTTCTTTGTGACCATTGAATCCATGTAATGGTAGTAGGTTTCACAAAGAACACTTTGCTACAAATAATGTTTATTCATAAAGTTAGATTCATTAAGTTGCCTGTAGCTAATTCTCTTTAACCCATAATTTTAATTAAATCTCTATGAAGCAGCCTAGTGCTTTTACATGCTGTTAATCTCCAGCATAGCAATAAAAATACATTTGTTTTGATAATACATTTGTATTGATAATACAATCAAATATTTCAGTAATGTTATAATCTGTAGTTTAGGACATCAACACCCTATTGAAATATGTCTCAAAATGAAACACAGGAAGATAATTGCCTAAGTTCTAATTCTCATTCATTTAACCTGACTCTTACCAAGCTAATTACATCTCGCTCGGGTGGGAAATTTGCAGTCAGGTAGTGAGGAGACTGGAGATTTAGCCCGGAGTTTCTGCTATGGCACTAGGCTAATTGCAAAGCCAGGTGCCTTAAGTGAAGTGAGGGGCACCAGGAGTGGGTGAAGGTGGCACAGACTGTGCCAATCCTGGCTCTAGGGGGCCGGGAGAGTTGGCCACCAGATGGCAGGCACTGTCACCTCTGGAATAAGGATACTCCTGTTTGACCTACATGTAGAACAGCTGCATCTTCCTCCTTTAGAACAGTAGATAATGCGAGGGAAACCGAAGATAATGGCCACATTTTGCAAGCTGTTCCCAACTGTTACATGAGTCTTACTTTGCATCAGGTAAACAACTTTTATTTTTCCAATGGTCTCAATTATAGCTGCTTAATTCAGTTGGATTTGATTTGAGTTTTGTTAAATAGTAGAGCATAACCAAGCTTATTTGCAACAGTGTGCAGTGTGCTTACATTACAGTAGATAAAATGGATTGAATACATGAAATTCTGCGTATTTTGAAAAAGACATGGGTAATTTTATTTAATTTTTTTTAGTGAATATTTCTGGAATTTGCTGAGCTGTTGAGTTCTGTGTCCAGACCACTGAAGATGAAGCATTGCTTGGAAGGTATGCAAAAACAAAGTAAGCACAACATTACACACTCACAGCCCTGAAGAGGCAAGAAAATCACAAATTCTGTAAATGCGAAGTGTGAGGTCATTAAGTGAATACAGTTGTTTAGATGAAGCTGGAAGTGTAGGAAATTGGATGGCTAACCTTAGCAATCACACAAGTGACCATAACCTCACCAGAGTCAGGGGGCTTTCATTCATTTGTTCTTGGAATAAACATTGTCCTGACTCACTATTTGGAAGATCACTTGAATTCTTCATTCCCCAATACACTATTGCATTTCCATACAGGAATAAAAATAGGCATTTATTTCAGAATTTTACATTCAGGAATAAATATTTCAGAATTAGTGAGCAGAAACATGGATATAAATTCAAAGTGCACATTAAAAATCTACCTGTATGGACAGGTACACATGATGGTGTTTGCTCAAAAGATGTTCTGAACTGACTCTGTCCCCAAGAAGAGGCACATTACCACCACCATGTACTCATACCTTTATTCCTAAACTTCCTTAGAACTATCATGTACAGAGGAACATTCAACTCCTTGAAGGTGAATAAACTCATGTTTAGTGTGTGTCAAGACAGACCCACCCAGTGAAGTAGCTGTTCTTGTGTAATTTACTGTATTATACACTGGCTTCATGTTCAACGCATTCCCAGCGTGGACAAGCTCCAAGTATTGTGCAGTTGTGTAGATGTCAGCATTTTTATATCACATTTCAAGAAAGCTATCAGTATAATTTGATTACAAAAAGAGATAATGTAAAAAGTCAAGTACGGTTCCTATAATCTGGTTATCTCTTTCCTGTTTGAGAACTACGATGTTTCTTATCTACAGTTAGATCTATCTTCCAAAGTCTCTGTGGTATTACTACACCAGTAACATTGTCCTCCAATAAGTTTTTTGTAAACACAGGAGTGCTATAGCTTGAGTTCATCTACCTTTTTTTACAGGGTTATTGATGCGAGGATTCTGACTGAGAAACTAGTGCAAGACAGAGGCCTTCACTGCTCAGCTAGCCTGAGGACAGCCTCATCTGTGACCCAGCCCCAGAAGCCCAGTTGGAGTTACCTTTCTGTGTATGAAAAGTATAGGGCTGCATGGAGAAGGCAAGGATCTTAATCTGGAGAATTTGCTAGTGTTGAGCAGTAGTCAAGATTCTCCCGGACCATCAGTGTATCTAGAGTAAAACCCCTTGGTGTCTGAGCGCAGTCATGCAGAGCTCTCATTGTTGGCTTTCATTGTTACTAGTTTTGTTTATTATAAGGAAGCTTAAATTAATGTGCCATCCTTTGGACAGTGGGTTAATGCCTGGACCTAGAGTTTATTTCTGGCTACACCATCCATTTACTATATTATAAGCATTGATGAGTCACATTTCAGTAGTGTTTCAACTTTCTTATGTATAGAATGGGGTTGATGATACCATCCTGTAAATGGTATTTTCCAGTCTACCTCTGCTGTAGCTTAACTAGGCTTTGCTTAGCCTCAGCATGTCACTAAGAACTAAGGTTTATGTGTGTAACCATGCAAAAGCTTTTCTTCCTATATACAGAGCCTATGTATCAGAGTCCAGCTAATAAAGGGTGTTTCCTTTACAGTGGTTTTGGAAGCAAAGGAAATAGTGGCTGTGCAAGAAATTTCTGTTTCTTCCCTTAATCTTACTTTTTTCTAACTGATACAGAAGTGTCCAGTTATGTACCCTTGTCCCACATTCGTGTGTTTGGAATGCTAATCATAGAACACAGGAAATGCTCACAGAGGGAAAGTGTTTGGCTCTCTTCAATTTCCACTATGGAGACATCCCTTTAATTGCATTCAGACAGCAGATGGCATGGCTTTTGTGCTGGCCTAAACTCCAGCACCATCTAGTCAGCCACTGCCCAGCATGGTACAATTTAAAGCCAAGTAAATAAAGGGAGAGTGAAGGGTGAGAGGTGGGAAGGCAGTAACTCCTAGGACATTTGTTACATTTTTATTTTACAAATTGGTTGTGATTTTGTTACATCTCCCTCATGTTCACTGTCTGCATCTGTTCTAGAAAAACTGCTTTATTGCATATACAAAAACAATAACTAAAAAAGATTGTTACCAACTTCAATAATCACATCTTCACCCAAAAGTTTTGTGTCATCTTTTATAAGAAGATGCAAGATATTGAAGTTACTTTCTCTCTCAGACTTCAGGAGGATAGTAGGCGGGAAAAGGAACAGAAACAACATAACTTTCCAACTAATAAGCATGAGGCGAGATCTTTTCCAGTCCACGGATCTCACAAAACTGACTCATGATTTTCTGAAGTATTTTCTGCTCAGAAAATTCTTTTCCTTTAACAGTTCCCTTTCAGAACTGTTCATCTACCAATGAACAATTGGTACAATTCAGAACTCTTCATCTACCATTCAGTATGTTATTCTAGGATCCTTCTGATTTCTCTATCTGCAAGGAAAAGTTTTGAAACGGCAGAAATTTTTACAGTACA
This sequence comes from Crypturellus undulatus, assembly GCA_013389825.1. Classification (NCBI taxonomy): domain Eukaryota; kingdom Metazoa; phylum Chordata; class Aves; order Tinamiformes; family Tinamidae; genus Crypturellus; species Crypturellus undulatus. The sequence continues at coordinate 487,894 of VWPW01027425.1, forward strand.
GGAAATGTTTTTCTATTCAAACCTCATTTGGATTCTGTAATTAGTTTTAAAGTTCATTAAAAAAAAAAAGCTTCATAACCAAAAAAACCCTTAAACAAATCAGAGAGGATTTTCTCCTTTAGCTGCAGTATGCCCTGACAAGTAATATGCCATGTAATATGCATGTGTATCAAATCCATTTAATCTTAAGAAGCCTTAAAAAAAAGTGCCAGATCCTAATTTAAGGAATTATTGTACTGGCATGCTGATAGAATAGTGTGACAAAATGGTCAGTAAAGGCTGTCTTATTTCTAGGTCCCCTCAAATTTAATGCTAGTCTGAAATATCTTGCAATGTATCCTGAAGAGGTAGCTAGAAGGTGCCGATACTAGAAAGGACCTTTAGGAGGCAAGATTCATTAGAAGGCACAGTTCTTTGTGCAACAAGTGTAAGGTATTTCACAATTATTTTCCCCAGCTGGAGATGAGATACATGCAGGTGCAGAATTTCCCCAGAATCTTGGTATTGCTCAGGTCCTTGCAGGGTCACTTAGAAATGTGTGCACTTGCCTCTTATTTTCATATTTTAACAAATATAGGATCTCCTTACAAACATAAAAAGGGCATGATATCAGGTCACTGCTTTGAAGCTGTTTTGTCAGTATTTCTTTATGACAGATTTTACCGTTATATTATCCTGTCTGCAAATCACTAGGATCTTTGAGAATCTTAACACTTTGTTTAAATATGCACTAAAACCAAAAACCAACATTTGCCCTTGAGTTCTGCTTATCTACAAATGACTGGCAAGGATCTATAATTGAATTATAACTTTAAATACAGGTCAATGCCATCCATGTTAGTGACTCACATATTTAGATCATAAAAGTATATTTCCGAGAGGTGTGGAGTATAGGTGGGCTGTCCAGCTCAGGCTGCTTTATAAAACAGGAGCTTTGGGACATTTGCACTTAACTCTTCTTCTTTGTCCCAGCAGCTCTTCTGCTTTACCAGCCACATCACCAGGACAACATGGCATTCACAGGCAAATATGAAGTGGAAAGCGATGAGAACTACGATGAGTTCATGAGGAAGATTGGTAAGTATGTTCTGAAGAGTAAGTCTTAATGGGTGTAAGTTAGTTTATACTTATAAAGGAAGAAGGAGGAAAGGGGGGTTTCCTGAAGTGGCAATGGTCTTGGAAAATAGTCTTGCAGACTATGATCTTGCAGAAATAGTAGCATCAGAATGAAAAGTTATTTGCAGCATAGTAATCATGAAGATCACTTTTTCTGTCCTCAGTATCAAGTATCATTAGTGAAAGTATAAATTTGAATATGAAAATAATTGTTACTGCCTTACATAGGAAGAGATTTTTGTGAATGCTTTTGCAAGGCTCACTCCATAAATCTATTGCAGAGATTACCCCTGTAAAATCTCCCAGCAAAACTAGAGTCTGTGGCCATAAATGTGGAGCTTGCATTCTTTTATTTAAACCTTAATTACAAACAGTAATTAAGTACTTGTAGCTCTATGGTGCAGACACGAATTCATGCACAGGACATTTCATGGGTCTGCATATGTAGACTGAGGAAGCAGAAATAAAAATTTCTTGAGTGTATATACACACACACACACGTATGTATTCTGTATATAGTTTCTAATGAGAAAAGAAACAAGACCAAAGAGCGAATGCATTGATGTCCTTCTATCTTCCCATATTCCCATATCAGTAATTTAAATTCTGATCTTTGATAATTCCAGGGAAACAAAACAAAACAAAAAGCCCCACTTTTCAAACATCAATTTCTGAGGAAAAAAAAAAAACATTAATAAGATACTAGATTTGATAGATTGCATGTTTTTATTTATTAAGGTATCCCCAGTGACATCATCGAAAAGGGAAGGAATTTCAAAATAGTCTCTGAGGTGGTACAGAATGGAAATGACTTCACCTGGTCACAGCATTATCCAGGAGGCCACTCCATGAACAACAAATTCACAATTGGCAAGGAAGCAGATTTGGAGTCAGTGGGTGGTAAAAAGTTCAAGGTAAATGAATTTAGTTCTATACTGTCTCAGTTGTTATTTCTTAATTTAGGGTTAAAAAATAAAGAAATCAAGGCACTCAAGGACTCCTTACTTGTTTTATTGTGTGTTTATCATAGTTTTTTTCTGTTTATCATAGCTTAGAAACATATTATTTATTTTTTCTTTTCCTGAATGTCTCTAGCAAAATATACAAATCTGATTTGAGAGAGCTCAATCTTCAGAACATTATGTAGTAATAAAGAGTGAGAGTAGTGACAAGTATCTGCTGGTGTCATGGCTCAAGGAAACTTATTGCTTATTAATTCCAAAGAATTGGTTGGCAGCTGTCCTCTCTCCAGCACCAGGCAGCAAGTAGAGCATGTCTGTGTCCAGCGGCAGCGCTCGTGTTTAGGTGACCTGAGCCTTAAGAAAAGTACTGTGTAAAATGAAGAAAAAATGCTTCTGTATCTTTTCTATTGAAAATATGGAGCAATTTGCAACGTAAAGAGCCTGTAGTGACAAGGAAACTCACCTAATATTTCCATAGTTAGGGAAATGAAACAGAAGATCTTGATTATTGTTTTTTTCCTGTCATAACCAAAACTTTGCTTACAGGAGCAGCTGCATAAAGGTTGCTTTACTAAATTAAATCTGCTTAGGAGGATCAGACAGTTGGGAAAGCTAAACTCAGCATTTGCAACCTGTTACAGAGGGATGAATAGATGCCTTCTATACACCAAAGAGATAGGAAAAATAGGAATTGCAATAGGAACCGTAGCAAACTATGTTTTATTTTGTCTTTGTTGTTGTTGTTGTTTTTAATTTAAATTGTGAAAGCCTTTATTTAAGAAGTAAAGCCCAAGGATTTTTAGTTGTCTTCACAAAACTGTATCTATACTACCCAAGTCTTACAACTTTTAAAATAAGAATATGTTTACAGTGTATCTGAGAATATAAATACCAGTAAGCCAAAGACCATTGAACCTTTTCCTATTGCAGGCAACTGTTAAAATGGAAGATGGCAAAATAGTAGCTGATTTTCCCAACTATCATCATACTGCAGAGATTTCTGGAGGAAAGCTGGTAGAGGTGAGTTTTCAAATATCCAAATTACTTAAGGATCAACAGCCCTGAACTTTGAATGTATACAGTAGGAGGGAAAAAAAGGTGGAGGGGGGCAGCAAGACTATTAGCTAACTTCAGTCTGGTTAGTCCTGTAAAATTTTGGCTACTTTAATTCCAAATGCAATGAACAAACTTTTTATTATGTATTTTTAACAGCTTTGTAATATATCAGGTTATATATATAACCTTAGGCACTTAAGCACTGACACACACATTTCTACAGCTAAAAGAGGTTAAAGTGTCTAGTCTGAAATATTGCCAAATGTCTGTATCTCTGACTGCATTCATTACGCATATGCCCTAGGAATAGAAAAAAAGGTAGACTTCTAACTTGCTACTTAACGAGTACTTTTTATAAAACGTAGTGAATTTTGTTTAATTGCTGAAAAACTATCTTGCTAACTCTTGGCAGAATGCCTGTAGTTCCTGTAGACCCCTACTTGATTTCCTCAGTCTTACCAAAGGAAAGAATAAATTCAAAAGAGGTTGGATTTCAGCTAGCATCCTACTTTATCAACAATAAACTCAAATGGCATCGGAATATTATCAAAACTACACCAATACTTACTAAAACTTGTGAAGATGGCATTCTGAAGCCTGCTGATTTCTGATTCTCAAATATCTTCCTGAGTTTTTTCATTACACACACATAATTCATATGTCTGGGTGTGTTTTCAGTAGAGACTACCCACAAATAAACTGCTCTGTGAAATAAGAAAGGATTCCTACCATCACAGAAAGTGACACTGTCAATCATTTGGTTGATCCTCAAGAATAGTACCTCACTTGTCTTAAATAGGAGCATACTCAACAGCATCTTGGAGGTGGTGATAGACAAGTCCAACACAGAAAACATTTAAGATATCCCTAAATCGCTATTCAGAAATTGAACTTCTTTCACAGTATTTCAGTATAAATCCGGACACTTACCAGAAATAAGTCTTGACTCACTACAGTATGGGTTCTGTGAGCTAGCTTCATGTCCTTTCATTTATGACATGATGCTCCAACTCCTTTCAACGATATTTTGGTTTGTTCTTTGTTACAGATTTCTACTGCCGGTGGTGTAACCTACAAAAGAATCAGCAAAAGGATTGCTTAAGGCAGTAAAGCCAGTCTTCCAGTGCACTGAGAAATAAGCAACAACACGAATTAATAAAATACAGTTCTGATCTTTCTGTCTTACAAACATGAAGAATTTCTTTCAGAGCAATATTATTCCCAACATAGGTACTTAATAAATTCGTAAACTTCTGATAAAAAGGCCCCATAAAAAAAAAATCACAAGACACACAGTGATGAAATACTTCAGTGATGTTTCTTTAGTCCAAATGTTTCAGGATATAATTCATACTTGGCACTCAGCTGTCATCTACCAACTTAGTAGGCCTCTGCAGCTTCAGACTAGAGACTAACACAATATTCTGCCTAGGGCACATATGAAAATTTAAGACCTGAGGAAAGTCTTTTACCTCATTGTTGGTTGCATGATAAAAAAAACAAGAGCTGTAAAACAAATGAAGATGGTTAACCAGTCATGAAAACATGTGCTTTCACTAGCTCTAACGCATTGATTTTCTCAGCATACTGCTATCATGGTTGCCTCCTTCTTAGCAGTGTATTTTCTTGACCCTTTTGAGGGACATTCAGGGTTTTTCAGACTGATTCTTAGGGAGAAAGTAGAGTTAATTTCTTTAATGCAATCTTATTTAACACCTACAAAAATATCTTTTCTTGAACACGAGAAATAAAGAGATACTTTCTGGATTTACAATTCTAAATTATTCCTAGCCAAGGTGTGGTCTCCAAAGCTTTCCCTTTTCAGAGACCTTTTGTAAAGTGCCTTTTCCAGATGCCTCTTGCCTTATGAATACTTGATCTAGGTAATCACAAACATCATTTGCTAACCATTGCTAGCCCAGGGCATGTGTCTTGTATACACAAAAGTTCATTTTCTGATGTACCTGACTAATAACCCTAATTGTCCAGGGTATTTTAGTTCTAAACGTCTAAGCTTTTCCCATTTCTTCTCAATAGAGATGAGATTTCATACCTAGCTGTATCAGTCACCAGTTTGCCAGAACAGGCTGTACATGGTTTATGACCAAGTGTGGCTCAGTGTTCTTTGTTCTCAAGTACGCTGTTAGAAAGCATGGTGCTGAACACTAAATTGGAGATACATGATTCCAATTTGAAACCACTTCAATTTTAGAACATTCTTTTGATACATACAACAAATACATCTTCAAATTTAACAAAGTTTTGTTGAAATTAAACCTCCTCACTCCTAGTGAACAACATAAGCTCTACTATCTTTTTTTCTTCCTTCTCTCTCAAGAAGAACATGCGCTTTGAATTCTACTTTCCCCACCTGTAGTTTTGATTTTGTTGAAAACACCACTGAGCAAAACCATCAAAATGCATCACCATCACAACATCCCAGGGCTGCAAAGTCAGCCTTTTATCAGGATTCTCTAGAGCACACACTGAACATTCTGCTGCTGTACAGACTTTCGCTTAATTTCACAGATAGCTATCTGAAAACTTAAAAAATGCCGTAAACCCCAATGGAAAGTCCTTTGGCAGACCATGACTAATGATTTCATTTTTTGATAGCTGATTGTGTTATAAGGGGCAAATAGAAAAAGTCATTAAAAGCACACAGTAAAGTCCCATTCTGAAATTATTGAGGTTTGTGTAGGGAAGTGAAGCAACCCCTCTCATAGTGACTGAATGACTGGAATGTGATCATAAGGGTAAAAATAGGAACTTAGGATAAAATATGGAACTTAGAAGAAATGCATTAAATTTAGGCATATGCAACAAGATGTATTTGCTAAGTGAAACAAACTATGGAAGAGGGGAGAAATGTCTTATTATATCAAACATCTCACTAGAAAGTTGCGTTGACACAGATTACTCTCATAGTCATTGGTAAGTCAGTATGTTTTCCTTTAGAGTACAGTATACCTCAATTAATGTAGATAAGTAGTCTTCTCGTATAATTTAATAGTTTTGGAATATGCTTTTGCAGCAGCCTTTGTTACCTCATATGAAGTCTGCCAGGGAGGTACAAGTTAACAGCTTGTGAAAGTTCCGATGTACATGCAGGCTGCAACTGCCAGCACCAAACAGCACAAGCCTGGGCAGGGCATTTTGCATCCATTCAATTTTAAAAAGGAACTTAGCTTTGCATGCACCTCTGCAACAACCCCCAAGACCAATTGTGGCAAAATAATGTTTAGAAAAAACTAGGTTGCCTGAGCTCTTCTGCTTTCTTCTAGAGAGTTATGCCGTCACCCAGAAAATGATATTCGCATGAAAAAAATACTTCTAAAGTTAAACGAGTAGAATTCCCAGAAACATTAAAGCATTCTGAAGAGCATGTTTAATCAAAACAATAATAGGTCAGCTGTAACTTCTTCTAAAGTCTTGTCCATCCCTTTCAGTGCTTTCTATCTGACTTTATCTGCCTCAAGTCTGTAGTTGATGCAAAGCCGCAAGCCCCGGGTCAAGGGGCAATTCCTGTGCAGAACGTGCAGACACCAGGACACAGACTGTACAAACATATGCTCTTCTGGTCAGTCTTTTCATCCCATGAAGGTGACACTCCTTGAGAAATATCACATAATATAGAAATTGATTTTTCCAGTTTTATGTTTTACCATGTCCCTGCCTATTTCCCACCTCTATCCATCAGCCCAGCTCACTTTATACTTCCTTATACACCAACATTTTACTCTTGGGATAGCACCTCACTTCCACAGTGACCAGCTTCCTGATATACCTAATCCTTCAGTTTGGCAAAGGCTTTCCATGACATTAATCGTATTACACTTATCTTCCATAAAACACTGTGGATGCTCAGAAGATGTACTTTTAAGATGGAGACATATTCTTTGTTAGTTCTTAAAATCTATGCAATTAAAACACTATGCAATTAAGACAGGCACTTCAGTTTTATGTTTGTTTATTAGAAACTTCCATTAGGAACTTCACAGGTATTTTCACAATTTTGTCATATCAGTCTAAAGTATAACATGGCACATGACCTGCATTAGAAGGGTGATTAAAAACAAAAGAAAAAAATGTAACAAACAGTACTGCAGCTTATAGGTGGATCTTTCTGTCTGCTGAATGACAAAATTACAACAAAAATAAACAAAATTTCTGAAAATAAAAGTTTAATATGAATACAAAAAAAAAAGGCAGAATAAGTGAGGGGCTAAGTTCTCTAAACTTCTGGACTTTTTTGAAGAGAACTGCCTCTTCCTTTACAGTCTGCATAGTAATTTTTCCCTTTTATTCTAATAACACCCTTAAAAATAGTTTTCTAAAATTACANGAAATTTCTTACTACTCCACAAAAGACTGCATTCTGGGGAGACAGTTACATACCCACCCAATAGTCTGCATAGTAATTTTTCCCTTTTATTCTAATAACACCCTTAAAAATAGTTTTCTAAAATTACAATTTAAAACAGCACCAAATGACATGAGACTGAAAACCTGCCTCAAGTCAGTAAAACATATTGCACGTTACCTGTATTGCTGTCCTGAGAACCTTCGACACTACTGCTGTCACAGGGATGCACAACGGGGTTGCCTATCAAAACTAGAATTTCACATTTGTAGAAGTCTTGTTTCTTGTGAACATACATTACTATTTAAAACAAAATAAAACTACAAAGAATTTTTTGAGCCAGCCTCTCTGGTTTTGGTTAAAAAGAAAACCTTTGGATATGCTAGAGGAGGTGTGTGTCCTTTGCAAAGGAGCAATGTGATCTCTTGTTTAACAGCTCTATTTTCAATACAGTGCCAAGATTATATTTGAAAAAAAAAATACAGAGTTCAACAAACTAATTTCAACTGTAAAGTTAGCCAGTTCCCTATGTGTCTCCAATAGCACAAGTTCCTCTGTTCCAAGCTTGAACCTCTGCCACAAGACATTAAGCCCAAAAGATGAAATAACTGAAGGGAATGAACCACTTTCAAGAGTTCCAACCCCACGAGGATTTCTTCAAGTAATATTAAATCCCTGATAAAAATTGTAAACAATTTACTAACAACAGTGTCCAATCTCAGGAAGCGGCAACATCTTATAGATATAAATGCTGATTTAAGGCTGAATTTTCTTTAACAAGTAAAGGCAGAGCAATGGTCTGTTCAGTAGCAGCACATCTAGATTCCAAGTGAGTTTTAAGGCAAGAATGATTTCAGGGGTCTTCTGGCCTTTTCTTCTTTTTTTCTCCCTTTGTTTTCAAATCTTACTCCTAAACTATCACTCCTGCTCAAAGAAAACAGAAAGCAATCTGCACATTGATTTCTGCAGAGCGGCCAGTATTAGCATTAGTATAAGCAACATCCTTTTCGGTACATTTCTAGTTGAAGCTTCCAGTAGTATAAGCTGCCATGGTTCGGGAGAAGTGTCCTTGGGAAACAGCGAGAGCACTGTGCATCTTCCAAGAACAGCCAGAAATCCGACAAAAACTCCATCCTGAAACAACTCTTAGCACAAGCTTTCAGCAAACTTTGACAAGTCACTAACTGAAGACCAGCAGGAAGTAATTTCCATACATTTTCCATGCAGGTGACTTTCAAAGTGACATTAAGTGAGGTATATTATTGCATTTCTATTTTTCTCTCTCATTTTGAGCCAAAAGTACGGTTTTTGAGAGAAAGGCAGCCGCTTTTCAGTGATCAATGGATCCAGATCAACATCCTGTGATGGATTGCGTTCCTTCATGGTGCTCACCCAGATAAATATTTTGGCTCACACACAGAGTTGTTAACATCTATTGATAGTACCTTTTCTTGCCCACCATCAGTATTAACCATCACAACACCCGGCTGCACATGTGTGATGAGCTCTGAAGTGGCAGCAGCCATGAGCCGTGGGGAGGCAGTGTCCAGGCTCTGTCCCCACGGCCACCTGCACGGGCCAGCCCTGGTCTGAAGGGCAGCGTGAGAGCACAGGGAGCTGCTGGTGCTCCCAGCAAGCGGGCGGCTGGGCCGCGGGGCCTGCAGGGAGTCACGACAAGCAGAGCACGGATCTTGCACCGGTGGCTGAAACTGGGAAAGAGCAGCTGGATGCTGGGCTAAAGGGTGGTAGCTGGATTGCTGGAATAGGACTTGAGTAGTGGTTTGAGGGCTCAGATTTTCCACTCCTTGCTGTTGATGTGTTGTTACTTGCTTTTTAATGTTACTGGCTTCTTTGACATCGTTCTCATAATATCTGAAACAGAATTCAGATTATCAAAAAGAGAAGTTCTTAGAGCTTACATATATCGCAGGGTTTTCACCAGTGAGGCTACACCATCAGCTTTGGGGGCCTTGCTATGTATGACAAATCTTGATTAGTTTTACCTATGGGCACCCTCATTCTAGGTCTTTAAGGATATATTACGAGATTCTCTGCCAAGGACCTTGTCATTGAATTGTGGATCAAGTCTTTGATAGATTAAAACCAATGATCCCACACTGCATTAGGACTAGTACGTGTTCCTATAGCAAGCCAGTATTGAGGTACTGCAGGCATGTCCTTTGCTGGAGAAGGGAACAAAGAATAGTGCTGGAATGTTCTTCCCAGCTACATTCCTGATAATGTTAGGGATAACCTGGTGTCTGTGCAGCAAGTTATTTTGCATGTACAGTGAAAACAAGAAAGCCTGCAGCAACCACCTGTAAAAGCTTCCACTCGTATAAGCAACAGGTACAAGACTACAGAACAAACACAGAACACTGCTTGACGTCCTCCATTGCAAATATGGATAAAATACAGCATTTAGTAAAATCACCTGCTCTTCTCCTTTTGTTCTTCTCTAAACTGAGATTGGAATCTCAGTTCAATTTAGCTATTGATTATAGCTAAATAAGCACCATATACATATATATAAAACTACACTAAGAGCACAACAAGTTACTCAAATTCTGATCTTACACAAGCATCATCTCAATGCACTGGGCAAGGTGCTCCCAGGAGTAGGACGTTAGCAGTTCAAGCTGTGCTGTCCAGGCAGGAGAAATCTGCATGCAGATACGTGAGGCGCACACACAAGCTGCAGCAATCAAAGACGGACGAAAAAGGAGGAAAGTGTGATCTACAAAAGAAAAAGGGGATTATACTCCAACTAAATCCCTGCAGTGAGCCTGTTACGCGTATAAATGGAAAACCCTCACAGTTAAATCCTCAACTTTGTTCCACATATATCATCAACTCATTCCCAGAAAAAAATCACTCCAAAACGGATGAAAGTTTCCTGAAGATCTCTGTACCACCTGTCTGTACCACTCTAAAGGTTTCATTATAGTTTTTAATTTCAGAAAAAGCCATAAAATACACTATTCTGAAAGCTGCCATGTGGTCTCAGATGCCAGCTGAACTGAAGTCGGGTTTTGACATTCACACATACGTTTACATCAGCACTGAGACTGGCTTATGAGGATGCTGCCGTTCCCATGGACAGATACCAGAAGCTGTGCTGCAAACCAAATCCTTAAAGCCTCACCATTATTTCATGATATAGAGAATAGGGCACAAGCTTCAAAAAACTTGAGAATCCATACATTGAACTGCATGATAGAACATCCCTGTAACTCACTGACAGTAGCTTATAGTTGGTAGCAGATCTAAAATTATCCCTCTTTCTGACAGGCTCTCCCATTAGAGTTCTAGGGTAAAGAGGAAAAACAAACAAAACTGCTCCTCACCTACAGATCTCTAAAAACGGGAAGTTCACCCTCAACAAGAAGGCAACATGTCACTTGCAGTCTGTAACAACCTGAAAGCAACAGTGTTCTGCACAGATAATTTTGTGCAACTCCTACTATGACAAGATTTTAGGGCCTTTTTTCCCTTCAGATTTTTGCCTTTTGGCAAATGAAAGATCATTCTAGCATAAAAATAAGCTTTTTTACCTTGCACTGAGAAATCAAGGAAGTAATATGCGTATTTCTCCAGGAAGGTTTTGACTTTGGTCAAGGAGGTGATGGGCCAGCCGTTGTGAAGGTCATTCTCGCCAATGGAAGCAAAGAGGTAGTAGTCGATGTAGTGTGCTGGCGTGGGCAGGCAGAGGTTCCAGTTGAAGTTATCCAAAAGCAACAGCTCCATCCTGAGTAAATCTTCCTTGTTCAGTATCACATTCACGCTGAGCATATACAACAGGTTGTTCAACTGTTCCAGCTTTGGAACTCGGTCTTCTTTTTCTTCAAATTTGCCTGCCAGAAAATGTGCTTTTCAGATAAGGCTTGTGGTTATGATCAAATGTCCAAAAGCCAACAAAGAATATCTCTAAAATCCAATAGTCTAATCATGAAAGGTGCTTTTTAAAGATAAACAAAAGAGGGACATAAAAGTACAGTGACACGAGTAGGAAAGGAGTCATCGGACTTGTTAGCATATTCCCATATCCTTTTTATGATTTTTTTAATTGCTTATACAAAACCAAGACTGATACGCTTATGGGGATAACTGAGCAGTAGGGATGAAAGAATCCAAGAGATGTAAGACCCATAATTTCATAGATATAAATCTATATACATTAGTACCCTTTTTGAATTTATTACATACTTAAACAATAAGCAACACTAAACTTGAAATATATCTTTGTTTAAAATAATTTCCATGAGGAAAAAAAATAAAGCATAACTACAGTACAGATGTGTTACATGAAGGAGAAATTCATTTAACAATATGAAACCTAAATATTCAATGAATGTTGGGTTGCATATAGTTTTAATCAGTTTTTCAATAATATACCAAAATTTTACTTTCCAGGAGCATTTTGAGCAGTTTTCTGACAAGTCCTGTTTGAAGGAGTCTCAATCCCTCCTGCTGACCAGCACTCCAGAAGAGCAGAGGTAAGAATGCTGCAATTGCTTAGGTGAAACAACCTCTACACTTGACTATAGCTCCTAAATGTCTCAGTTCTTTTTGATAAACAGGCTCCCAGTCCCAAAGTTGACTTTCTTCCCTGTATTTCTATTAAAGTGGTAAATGAGTCTGCTAGCATCAGTTTCACTAACTTGCCAATTGAATAATTGGCGTATTTCAGATTAAGTTCTAACATGGGCATGGGGGGGAGGGGAAAGCAATGTTCCAGGTGAGAGGTTTACATGTAGCAATCTTGACTAGAAATCCTGACTATTTTTAGTTTTTATGAATGTTCATTGTAAGATAAATATTCTTTAAAATGAAGGAAGTATTTTAGTGCCAAAATCTCAAAGACTTTAAGATGCACGTGACTTTTTTCTTTATTCTTTACAGGTAAGTTAAAGATATTCATCTTTGCTAGGCAGACTGCCATGTCCTTTCAGGTCATTTGCAAGAGACAGCTCCTCCCTGTTGTAAATTCACTTCATTTAATAAGAAACTGTTAAAGCAGCACATCACCTTAGTCAGGAGAGGCAGAACCACTGAGGGCACACGTCAGCGCAAACAAATCCTTACATCGGCTCAACAGTTCTGTGAAGTTTCACTTCTTTCGGCCAGAATTGCTCTTGTGGTTCTGCCTTTCCCTTGCATCCACGCTAGGGCACAGCTGAGCCCTTCCTTTCCTACCATCTGGCACTTCAGCTCACAAAGCTGCAGCTGAGCAGGAAACCACTTACCTTCAGTTTTTCTGCAAAATTAGTGATTTGCTCTTTGCACCAGCTCACCAAAGGAAGGCCACGCTGCCCCACCCCGCAGTACAGCTACTATCATTTCAACTTGTCAAACTCTCCTTTCTGCTACTTCTTCATCCTGGGGTGAAACCCATCATCTTTACAAGTGCAAACACCTTCCCACAACACTTTGCCTGCCTGCACCCACATCCTTCTTTCACTGAAGCTCAAGGAAGAGTTCAGTATTTTGCTGACTAGAGATTAAAAAGGTAGGGGGATAAGGAGATTTTAAAAAAAAAGGCTCATTTTCTCTCTTTTGGTCTGTTCCCAGCTTGCAAAACCAGCATGTACAGGCAGTAGCTCATTTCAGAAACAGCATAGTAGCTTTGAAACAGTGTACAGGTAGGGTACACCCACATCATCACAGGGTTATGAACCATGAGCGAAAATATGGTGAGAATTCTCTACAGCTGTCTATCTTGTTCCTGCTACAGAAATAAGAAACATTGCAGCTACTTAGCAACAGTTGGCAAACCAATGCAAATATACCCGAAGTGTATGGCATGGAAAATCAAAAATCAACATTTGTCTCAGTACATCGGGCTTATGAACTGCGATGGCATTTTTGTTATTGCAGTTGATACTGACAGGCTGAAGACAAGTGAGGCAGCTTCCACCAAGGAGCTGATACCACTGCAGCATCCCAAATTAAACCATACCTGTTCAGGGATGAAAGGTCCCAGAAACACCCTAAAGGCATCCAAATTGAGTTTTCATCTTCAGAGATTAAAATAGAATAGTTCCCAAGTTGGAAAGGTTAAGAACTTACTACATTTTGGGTGTATTAAACTAGGTTTGCTATTTTAGAAGTACTTTATACTCCAGAGATTTTTTTTATAAAGTTTTTGGAAACAGAATGCCAAATTCTTTCCAAAATACCCAGTAATATGAAGACTTTGAGAAAACATCTGTCAGTTTGCAAAGTTCCTCTCGGATACAGCTTGTCTTCTGTCAACCCTTACATACTCTTAACCCAGGGCAGGAGAAGCCATTTCTGTCATTTCACAAGCATACCAATGAGTGCAATTAATTGATGACTACTTAGAGGTTGAAGCAGACTCTGCTGTGCTACAGCAATTAGCATAACCTCAGATATGCCTGAAATAGAGCTGAAATCACCAGTTTGAATGCTAGGCTATATAAAGCCTTTAGCTTTATTTTATATCTATATATTATAATAGAGGCTCTCCAAGAGGTCTTGACACCAAGATAGCCTGGGAGTCGCGGTTCCCTCATGCATTCACTCCTTTATCAAAACTATTGTGGGGAGAGGGAATAAGAGGACAGAAAAGTTACCATTCCTTCTTCTCAAGCTGCCACCAAATAAAGTTTTAAAACTAAAAATCCCAGTAACACAAAACCTCAGTTCTTTGCTTACCCTAACAGTCCTCCCACACCATCTCTTCTCAAATCATTTTAAAGGCCAGTTTTCTGACAGGAACTGAAAGGAGTTTGCTAAAAGGCATTCAGTCAAGTGTGAAGAAAGGATGCCGTCTGGGGAAAGCACAGCAGCAAAGGAAGATCTAATAGTGAGAAAGCAAGCTCCTCTGGGTATGTCATTTGGAAGCTAAATGCACAATCTACAAAAAGAAAGACATTAAAACCCCTCCGGCAAGGCCACCTTTGCCCTTGCTGCTACAGAATTGCTCTTTGTTCCTTCCTGTCTTGGAGGGCCTCATTAGCAAGGGTCACTGAGAGGCTACGAGAAGTGCACTGTACCCAAGTGATTAACATAAATAATTCCCCTGAGATTAGGAGAAAATGTACATTTTCAGGGTCAAGACAGCTGAGCAGAATCCCCCCTTCTGTTTTAGGACTGAATTTGCCAGCCTATGGAACTGCAACAGTCCCCTGAATAACTCAAATTTTCAAAGTATTTAGTGTTGTTGGGAGAAAAAAAAAAAGAGCAAGAAAAAGCAGCAATATCAGATTTGGTTCCTAGGGGAAGACCTATGAGTAAGAAAGCAACAGTGTTACTTGCTGCAAACCTAAGAAAGCACTTAAATGCTTAAATTCACAATATTCTCAAATCAAAGATGACCCATCTACCAGTCTTACTTTGTTCAAGAGCTAGTGACAATCTAATAATAATAATGCATAATTCCAATACTGCTTAGAGAGCTTCCTTGCCACAAAATTCAAATGCATTATTCAGGAGCATGGCTATTTAAAGGTACACTGTAATTATTGTTTTTCTTTGGTCTTGAAAGCATATAGTCCAACAACTGATTGGTGCTTCAGAGGTCCTTCTACCCCTTCTACAAGAGTCCTACCAAGAGAGAGTAATTGGCCAGATATTAACATGTCACATGACTTGAGTATTCTTGTCAAATCTGAAAATGATTAAAATAATTTTCTGGTATCACACTGTTTATAAAAGTTCTTGCTATCCATTTAGAGTAGCAATTCTCATCCAACAATTTCTCCAGACCCAGAATTTTCTGTACTTACCAGCTTAAAATTTTCTTAGCGCATTTAAAGATGTCATTTCTTTGAGACAGTTCAGATATGACAGGAATGGAATGCATTAAAAGTCTACAAGAAATGTGCATAGAGTCATCACCCCACCATAAAAGAGTCACCAATAAAAGCAAAATCCAACCATTGCATGAAGTAAGACAGGAAAGGAGTACAAAACAAATAACAGTCACTAATTTAATGAGCACTACCGACCCCCTTTTCCCCCCCGGCTTTTTTTTTTTTTTTTTTTTTTCCTGACAGGGACTTAGAAGAGGGGTTGGGATAAATATATAAAATGATTCCGCTGCATTTTTAGCTGGAGTTTATAAGGATCGTATATCCATGTCATTTGCATGCTTTTGAAATGCTACAGGAGATGCCTCAAAATAATTTTGCTCTTTTGTTGAGAGCTCTTGTTACTGAAAAAGCTATTTATTTGTCCCTGTTGGCTTCAAAAGTAGTTGTGCGTTGTAATGACAAAAATCCTAGGTCTTTAAAAGAACCTTTAATGTAAGAATTACCTGCATATTGCAAGTGTTTTACACAAGTAGGTCTGAGGTGAGAAGACTGACTAAAATGCCCTGAACACAAAGGAGCTTTTACATTACTTCTTTGTGTCCGACCTTTCTGTAAAATATATACAGAAGTTTGTTTAACGATAGAGATGTTCAAGTCACAGTAACCCAAGTTCTATGACACACTGCATTTTACAATCAGATCCTGGTCTTCCCTGCCCCAGGAATAAGACAGGATGCTCTGAGTTAGACATTCACATGTTTTGTTCAGATCAGTGAAAGCCCTGAGCAAAAGCTGTTGCCAAGAGAAATGGACTTAAGTTATAAAGAGTACATTGCATTAGT
Source organism: Crypturellus undulatus (assembly GCA_013389825.1). Lineage (NCBI taxonomy): Eukaryota > Metazoa > Chordata > Aves > Tinamiformes > Tinamidae > Crypturellus > Crypturellus undulatus. Next base: position 504,011 of record VWPW01027425.1, read on the forward strand.
TCATTTTTCACAAGAGGATCAAAACAGCCTATCCATCTGTGCCAGCTTTTCACTAAGACAAAGTAAAGGTTTAAGAGGGGCATCAGAGCTGTCAAAGGTCCCGGGAAGCAGCGTTCCGCTCTGCAGGAGCAGGAGCTGCTTGGCAAGCCCAGCCGCTCCGCATGCGTTTCAGAGCGTTCACTGGTGCGCACTGTGTCGATGGCCTTGCCAGGAATTTATGTGCAGGCCAAAATAAAAGTAGGACATGCAGGCAATTTGTTTTATTGCCTTTTCAGAGCCCTTGAAAAAGAGGAGGAAAAAGAAGTGCCAATTTGAGGAGTCATTAAAAGTTAGTTCTGTCCCATGAGCAATTAATCTAAGCAGCACAGAGCAGTCAAACCCATCTAGCCCAGCATACAGGAAAGACCAAAGGCTACATGTGTTACACACCTGGAGGATTAGTTTTCTTTACTACTATACTGTTCCAAAAGCTGCTAAAACAAAAGTCTGAGATTCTGCCTGTGCCACCCCCAAGCACAAACACAAGTGTTAACTGTTTGCCAAGCAAGGCAAAAAAGCACGGACACTGTTTTGGAGATGCTTAGCTTAATTCCTTTTTCTGCAGTTTCTTGCTGAGCAAGCAGTCAGGAATTGTTCATTTACCTATGCAGTATCTAGCACTATTGTATCTCCTTGTCTTTTCTCATCACTGTGTTATTAAAAGTAAGTAGCTCGGCTGCTCTTTCCAGAGCAGTTACCTGCCGCTGACAGTGGGAGAACAAATGGAGAATGGACCATGAAACACAGTCCAACAGAAGAGCTCCTTGATGGAGGACAACAGCTCCACCTACACAATGGAGAATTACATTAGGAGCCCCAAGCTCAGCCCAGTTAGTACCAACAGCTTTCTTGCTTTAATTTCTTTTATTGGGCTCCACACTGGAATATCCACTGGATTTTTAATCCACTGGAGGACTAAGAAACTGAGCAAAATAAAGCCAAGAAAGCCACATGAAAGTTAATTTGTAAACCATTGGAACACTATATATATATACACACACACACTGAACAGTAAGTTAGCTCTGCTTAAAACAATACTGAAATATGAAATCTGTTGTGTCTCCATAGCAGCAGAACCCTCTTGAGGAAGAGCAGCCGTAGGAGGAGCAGCCATAGGAACTCAAATTGCAGAGACACTCAGAGCAGCCCAAACAGCTCTCAAAAGGACAGCCCTGGCTTTTATTCAGGTATTGAAGCACCTGCTACTGAAGCAGGTTAGCCCTTCAGGGGAAAGAGGAGGGAAAAAAAAAAAAAAAAGAGCAGCTTTAAAAGCAAGGTAGGATTTTAAAGCAACTGACCAAAGCCACACTGCTTCAACTATACTGACATACCATGAAGGTAGAGCCCACCTGTAGCAGTTACAAAATTCACAGTAGAAATAATTGCAGTAGTATCAAACCTACTGCCCCCCAGGTGCTTCCTGTCTCCTGAGAGTTAACTGCTCCTGCAGCCAGAGCAGCTGAGCAGGTTGTGTCAATGCATCTATGCAACTCACCTACTTTGGAGCAGCTGCTTTGAGCTGCTCTAGGCAGGCAATTTGAGCCGAGTAGCACTAGAGCAGATGGGAAATCCTCACATAATCCCCTTTTCCAATGAAGCAGTTGGGGCTAGAGCACCTTAAAATGCCTGACCCAGATGCTGTTTGCAACACTACAACCTGCTGCTCCTCTGCATAGGGATGCTTTCTTCTTATCTCCATCAGCGACTCATTTCACTTCAAGCAAACCATTACCCAGACTAGCTCAATCCACTTATTGAAACCATTTATACTTCAGCTGATTTTGTCTGGAGAAGATCAGAGATAACTCAATACATAGTTGGGGTGGGAAAGAAAAGCCAGCAAAGCACTATAGCTGCTTTCAAAGTGAACATTCATCCATGGTCTTGGTGCTTGAGACAGCTGCTCTGACATCTGTGCAGGTGTACTAGTAACTATCCTAACTAGATCCAGCCTGAAGATTACCAGTCGTGACTGCCCATCATTACCCTTTACCAAAAGCCACCATCTCCCAGGCCTAACAGCAAAGCAGTCAACGCAAGTAATCACTAGTTGTCTGCTTCAGGAAGATGGATTGTGTTGACCGGTTACAACTCCTGGGCTTAGCTGATGGTCATCTCAAAGCAGAGGGGACTGACAACCTCTTCCGTTAGCACATCTGGACCTCCAAAGGAGGTCCACCGATTGCATACCTAGCCAAAACCTGCATAGGGACTAGATCTTACTGTATTACAAAAACATGTATAGTTTACAACTATGGTTTGGAGCAAGCTGTTTCTTTCAATGCAAATGAAGTCAAATGATTGCTCTAAAGCTATTCCTAAAGTAACTTTGCAAAGTCATTTTTTCCAGCAAGCTACACAACAGACACACACACAATTCACCTGTAGACTTCTATTAATGACTTTTTAGCATTTACTTTCAGAACTGATTCAGAGAAATTAGTAACTATTAATGATCACAGTGAACTTGGATAGCCTCTCAGCATAGCTGTCTGGCAGGAGTTTCCAGAGATCTTCTCCAAGGCCTACATTGCAAAAGAAACATACATCTTCTAGCTAGGGAGCAGCTAGATGATTTAAGGGACACACACCCATGTTCTCAACCATAGCAAGTCCTGGCTGCAATATCACTTGGCAGCCAGCAGTTTGCTTGGCACAGCAGTATCTCTCCATTTCCTGATCTCTTCGCAATTATTACTGAACAGGGAAGCAAAGACCCACTATCATAATCCCCTTTCCCTGCCTGAGGAAACTGTTGGGTCAGGCAATATACATTGTAGAAAACTGCAAGAAAAAAATCTGCTTTATCTAGTGAAAAGACACCTAGGGAAATGCTATGAGCGGCTTCATGAGCGGCTGTTGCATGTTGATCTAAGGCTAGCACTACGGTGAAGGAGAAGGGAGGGGGGAAAAATAAAGACAAACCTTCAGGCACACTTCAGATTGGATTAGATTGGAAATAGTGGCAGCAAATTTAAAAGCTAAATGCAAGTAGACAAGAATTTTCCTAAGCTAAAAAATATGTCCTCAATTTGCATTTAATTTTGAAGTTTTCTGCTTCTATTTTAGAGGTAATAAAAATGGGTTTCTGCACCCCAAAAGCTTCTCTATTCCCCTCCCTATCATACACTTAAGTGGTTAGTGGAAACAAGAAATAATACCTCTAACTATAACCCATCCTGCTTGCGGGCTGCACGCTGCCCTTAAACTCTCACTCAACTGTTTCTAGAGAAATCAGCAGGAAGAAATCCCAAAGAAAAAAAAGGCCTCATGTTTTTATACTATTTATTGATAGATGTTCTCCATTAAATATTTGTCATGATGAGGTAAACATGCAAAAAAACCCCAACAACAACAAACACTAACAACTACCACTACTTTTTATAAAGATTTTTGTTTTCTACAGTAAATGTATCTTATTGTTTAGATGTACAGAATTTGTTACTTTTTTTCTTATTACTTTACTACTTAGTCCTTTTATTGTAATCTTCTGCTGAAAACTATGCAACTTCCTGCAGATGTAGCAACTGGAATATCCTGCAAAGCACTACTATAGGAACACACAAAGTGTAGTTGTATTCTCTTTGCTACAGTAGGAATTTTAAAACTATTTTAGGTTAATTCTTCTTACCTACTCAGAATCTTTTACTACAAAATATGAGAAAAATCAGAGCACAGATTTAATTTCATATAATTTTGAAAGTAACATGAGGTAAATCCAGGAAATTCCACTTGCTGTAAAATGGCTTTTTCTGATTTGATTTACATCACTCCCCGAGCTCCCTGTACCAAAAGAGAGAATACTGTTAATGCATATTACAATAGTCTGCAATATAAGCAGAGCTCACTATGGTCCAAAAATTTTCCAGAATGAACCCTAAGACTGAAGTGACATTAAAAGCCATATTAGGCATTAGTATCGTACAAAACTGCTTCGATACAATTCTTAATGCTTTGTTTCTACATATTGTATGAAAACTGCCTTTATAACAGTAAACCCTTTTCCTGAAAGGCAATAGGCAATTTACAGAATAGGGTGTAAGAATGTTGCTTTATTATTCAAATCTTAATTTTAGGATGGTTCTCATATCCATGAGCTTACTAGACTTGGGTTTGCAAAATATTTCCTTCTAGCATTGCATAAGGTGGCTTATGAATTACCTTTCACTTCCCAATTGCTTAGGATAGGATAAAAACGGTACTTTTAAACTTTGTATACTGTGTGAAAGCAAGTGATGTGCTTATAAGATCTTAGGCAGAAGTTTACTATAAGATATTGGGAGGGCTGAATTGTTGAATTCTGTAACTTCTAGGAGTTAAAAGCAAGTAAAAAAAATAAAAAAGAAAAATGCGAGACTGCTCTGGTGTAAACAGCTAATATCAAATTCCACTTTGAGTTGCCTCTAAGCAATTTTGCAAAGCAGGGAAAAATTTAGTATTTAAAAAGCACCTCCCCAGTCCCCCCAACCTCTTCCTTCCCTGACACTTGCCTGACCCCTCAGAAAAATACTTTCTCATAAATAGACATGAAAACAGTCAGTTCCTCAGCTGTGTTACCTTTGCCAATTTACAGGCCTGAAGGGTTCACTAAAGGGTTGGGACAGCAGAACTACAACAGCACCAGCTTAGATTCACTCAGGCTGCCATGGAGCTGCATGGGCAGGGAGTTCTTCGACTCCACTTCTTCTCGTTTTAATGGTGACTTTTTCCATAGCATGAACTAGCAACTATCCCATATAATTGACCATCTTTTCTGGAATTAGGGAGACAGCAGGGCTTAATATAGCAGTGGTAAAATGTGGAAAGCCCATAATTTCTCTCCGCTGTCAGAATTCAGAACACACCTAGCAAGAAAAAGCAGTAGCAATCCTTAGTTCTGCAAGGACAATGTAGATTAACACCTTCTTTCCTAAACAAAGAGCTTCAAGGCCCTCCACAATATATTATATTTTAACTAACATGACTACTAATTTTTCAGCCATTAACAGTCAATTTGCAGAAGTTTTGTTGCTCTACAAGGCTCCCATTATGGTGAAGTGACTTCTGCATTACCTAGGAACTGAGTTCAAGCCAGCAAGCGTAGGCTACAAGTTCTCGAAGCGCCAGCCTTGCTCTCTTCACTTGCACAGCACTGATTACTGTAAAAGTTTCAAGAAAATACTGATGGCAAATGTTCAAGGCCGTTTGCCACAGGTATGTCAATACTGAGGCTTTATTATTACATGGACTTGAAGGGCTATTTGACAGGAGCCCGGAACAAGTGAAACATCACAGCATACGTCAGTGCCTCAGGAAGCAATTTTCCTTTGGACCACATACAAGAAAGACCTGTTTTGTAAAGAATTGATTTTACTTGGTGATCAAAATTGAGACACAAACTGTCCAAGGACAGATCTCTAGGTCAGGCCTTGTACTACACACATAACATTCTACCAGTTCTCCTCTGGAATTAAACTTTCCTGCTCTTGCCACTTCTTCCCAGCCCTGTCATCCCTAATCCTCAGTGTTCTTTTCCTCTGACCCAGCTTCAGCTGCCAAAACCTCTTCTACATCAACACACAGATGTGCAGCTTGAGTTATGAAATCGAACAGAGCTTTATTTAAAGCCCATTTTACACTCTTCCTTGGGCTTCATTAGACCTTACAACGAATATCTACATCAAATGATAATAAAACACAGAGTAAAGAGCATATCACACATAAGGAAAACCACCACCTGCTCAGGGAAAAATAATAATTAAAAATAAATAAATAAAAAGAAGCATGCCTTAGTAGGCAGCAGACAACTTACTTGCCAGGAGAAGACAGGCCATCGAAGTGACATACAGCTGCTTGACAGTGATATCATAGCGGTCCATGAAGAGGTCCAGTAAGTAGATAGCAAGGTGCCGGGCCGTGGGACACAGGTGACACCGGTTGCTGAGGATGGCCAAGAGATCAATGAAGTAACGGCGCATCCCGATCTGTGGTGAATGGGCCTTATACACAGGCAGCTTTAGCTCCTATGGAGAAAAAAATAAAAAAGAGGAAAGAGAGGCACTGAAACAAATACATGCTTGTCAGCACTTTCCGTGCTAGCACATTTTGGTAGTAAAAAAAAAACTCTTGAGCTGACTGAAGTTATTTCACATGTAAAATTTTCCATTTGAAAGACATAATTATTACAGAGTTTGGTCCATCTATGCTAGAAAATGCAGATGCACTTCATCTGAAAGGTTTTTAAACAAGTTTGCCACTGGTATTCCATGCCTCGAAATCAACATCTATGACGATGTCTTTCTTTAGACATGGTCATGGCTGATGCAGTTTCCCTGGCCAGACTGAAATCAAATGGGATAAGGACATGTTGCTAGACACAGACAGAAGAGTGCCATTTCAGCAAGGTACATCTCATAAGTAGATGCTGGATTACTGTGCCACTTTGTATTACGCATGTTCAAAAAAACGAAAAAGTAGCACAGCGCTACAAGATAAGACATGTTTTATGCAGGAATACAGAATATAAGCACTTAGTTCTACTAAATAAACCATACTTTAAGAAAGCAAGCGTTCAGGGGAGGTTTCTGCTCTGCTACGGCTGCCCGCGGAGCCAGACGTTCCCCACGGATCTTCAGCTTATCAGGAGCAAACAGCTCCGCGGAGGGGTGCAGGTAACTGGAAACCAGAGAGGTTCCCTCAGCAAAGGCAGCTCCCAGAGACAGCGAGCAGGACCGCACGCTGCTGTGGCTGATTGCTTCCCGGGCTTTTAAAGGAGTCGGGGAAAAAACACATCCCGAACAGCAACATGCTGCGAACAGGCAAACAGCCTTTGAAACCTGGGGCAGCCTTCACTAGAGGGATTATAAAAAAAAAGTCCCCCCAACCTGTAACAGTTTATAAGAAGGAAACAATAGAACATCAGCCCCCCTGTTGTTTTATACTCAGAAAACTCCCATAAAATTATTTTTTAATGGCCTTATATCGGCACATTTATATTTCAGCACATGACTGACATACAGAGCTTCAGAGTCTCATAGTACAGCCAAATATTTTGGCAGAAATGGTTTCCAGGCCCAGCTTTAGACAAAGGAAAATGGTTGTATTTCCTAACACGTCAGTACACAGACAAAGCTATCATACAAACAGGTGGCATCTCGCACTCTGACAGGTGCTGTTCTTGGTGACTAAGAGTTTAATTTCTTTTCAGAAAGGCATTTTGAACACCTGTCCCCCAGCAAAATGCAGTGCTACATATAATAAAGCTCAGCTTTTAAGATTAAACTTATTTTTTAGACCACCACAACAAATGCAAGTTACCAACAGTAACTCCAATTCCGTACCTAGCCAAAAAATAAATAAATAAAAATAAAAAAGCAGGTGTTCAGCTCTCTGCTAGAATGGCCCATTCACATGCTGTTTCTCTGTATCTTTGACCTGTTCATTTATATCCACTTCAACAACTTTGCTTTGGGCTACTGAACAACTGCCACATTGAAATGCTAAAAGCAACAGCACAGAATAGGCTCACAGGTGTCCTGGAAATTACTTAGCAAGCTTTGCTCAACATATTGATTAGTATCTCTCCACAAAAACCCTTCAGAAAGGCAGAGCACAGCTTTTAAAAGGATCACAATGGCAAAACCGAGAAGGAAGGCTCATGCAATTGTACCTGGATTGCAAAAGAAACCTTAAGGACAAAGACAATTTAAAAGCCATCTCCTACTAACGCCAAGACTTGACTTCCTAAAAGGCAGGAGTCAATGTAAACATTTTAAAGTGGTAGTAAAGAAGAGAAATCTTCCTTGGCAATCACACGTGAAAGAATCCAGACTCCGGCTATTCATCATCACAGGGACACAGCCCATCAAGAGGGAGCCTGACCATTGCAGTGGGCACCATTCCCTGCCTCTGCTGCAGGGCCCGGATTTGATCTGTGCTCAGCATGTTTTTGCAGCTGAGCGCGCAAAGACACTTTGCGTCTCTGGGTCATCCCCAGAGAAACTATGAGGACAGGTTTAATAAAAACCTAAAACCTTTTAGCAACCATGTGAAGTTTAAGGCTTAGTCTGAACTAAACCAGCCAAAAATTGAAGAGGACGTGGAAAACTTAACAGGATCCTCCAGCTCCCCGAAGGCAGAAGCTGTATCATATGCCAGATGTGCGGAGTGTTTATTTTGTATGCATATCATCTTCAGGAGTTTGCTGTTCAACAAGGCAATAAGTTTCACATAAGGATTTCTACTGTCCAATTCCTTTTCAGTAGGGCTCTTCCCCATCGATATAAAGCCAGCAGTCAACTGACAAGCAGTTGAAAAATTAGCAAGCAACGTGATGTTCAGTGACTAATGGCAGTAAGTTTGGGGAACAAGAGAGGAATTTTTCTGCAATTCACAGGTATCTTTACAAGAACCACCACACAGCCCAGCGTTCCCTTCCTCGGCTCAGCACCCCCAGCTCACGCTCGCAGGGCAGCTTCTTGCTGGTGGTGTGCGGAGGGCTGGGCAGGGGTCTGCCTTTCCCCCACCCCTCCCTTCTTGCCTCAGTCTTACAACAGGTTAATGTTCTGGCCTAATCTATAGATAGAAATGCTTTACTCTTAACTCTACGGGCATACGTAGTACTGCTGGAATTTAATCATTTTGCTCCATTTGGTCAACACGCTTAATACCTTGCAGACTACAGCCCCTCTTAGCTAAACTCTACATCCCATTAATCACAACACTGATATTTTACTAGCCAGGCAATTTGCAGGATTTTCATTTCCTCTGCATTGAGCTCAAGTCTTTGGGAAGTCACAAAGCCTCTCAGCCCGCTCTGCATGAGAAGCAGGTATCCCACGTGCATTCAGCACCTGCTCCCATGCAGAACACATCTATCAGATACAGCACAGACCATCTGTCATAGAAGGACACCAGCTTCCAGGGAAATTCAGAATAACTCAGAATTCCCGTTTTGGGGGGCAGGGGATGGGGGGAGGGAAGCTTTTTTTTTTTCTTTTTTTTCCTCTTTTTTTATGTAAAGCCTGGGTTGTTTCAGAATGGGCATACATCTCTTATATTTGTATGTCTTATTCTTGGAGGAAAAAAAAAAAAAAAAAGCTTTTTAATGAGCCCTTACTTCTTTTCTTAAAAAAAAATGTAATGTTGCTTAAAGGTGACACTTAATTCCCTGCATTAAATATAGACCTCTTCTTCGAAGTAGTAAAATAACCTACAGGACAAATTTCGATCTCCTGAACAAGCATTTCTCATAGTAACTTTCCTGTCACTTTCACCACTTAAACTGAGCCCTGCTTATATTTCTCACAAAGGATCAAAGCAGCATATCCTTCCAGACTAGGGCTCCTCAGCAAGTATCTTTAGTCGAAGAGGTCACTATTGCTTTTCTGTATGGCAGTATTAAGAGGGGCCGAGGCTCTGATTCGCACTCCTTTCTGCCACCTGCACCTAAGCTGCATTCCCCAGAGCTCTGCTTCTATGGGCACCTAGGACATAACCCATTTAATCTTTTGGGCCATTTAATCTTTTCGGTTAGATGCATGCAAAAGCTGTGTGTGAAACTGATGGGAAATTATTATGATTTTTTAGATTAGTTGATCAAACTAGAGGAGGAGGTAGGAGGGGAAAAGTCTTTCAAGCACAGCATTAGCTACAGGCCACACCATGTTTTGTTTGTTTTTAAAGGACAAAACCTAAGGAAGCAAAAGACGACAAGTATTGCAGTTACTCAACCACTGCACACTGGACTTGACACCTCATGGTCAAACATCGCATGTTTGCGCTGCAGCATCACATAGAGGAGCTCCACAATGTCCTACTGTAAATCCTGTCACTTTAGGCATCAAAGAAAGAACCTTATAAAGTAAACTTGAGCTGGGGGCTCTTTCACCTTACCCAGCTCACTGCAGGTAAAGCCAGCAGTTTACCTGAGGAAATGCAAAAGCTTCACGCAGAGCCCTCCTGTACCTGCTCTCAGCACAGTCTCTCTTCAGCAAGCATCCACATTGTTTTGCTTTATTGAAAAATCATTTCTCTAGAGTTTCCACTCCAGGTGTAAATAAAAGACTAGCTTTAGCAAAGCGATTACCAGCCCTGGGAACCTCACAGCTCTTCCACAGTCTGCCAGTGAACAAGATACGTTTGTTAACTCAAAAGCGAGCATCTACCTCCCTGGGAACAGGCAAGGCTATTCCTCCAGCCCCTCAGATATGCTGATTTTACGCAGGGCAACATTCTCATCCTCTGAGCGCTTAACGCACCGAGTCATCAACAATTTCGTTAATTTAAACTACTGAAAAGTGACAGGCACCCCCGAGGAGGAGGCAAGGGAGAGAGCACGAGCCCACCTTCGTGCGCAGGCTCTCGTGGACGTCTGCCGCGAGCTGCCCTTCCCACCACGGCTCCTCCATCTCCTCCTGCCCGCGCGCGGAGGCCCGGGAAGGGCGCGGGGCCGCCGCCGGGAGGGCAGGGGACGGCACGAGGCGCCCC
>VWPW01027425.1:514553-551111 GCA_013389825.1 Crypturellus undulatus
CCGCCGCCGCCCGCGCCGCCCTCCCGGCCCGCGGAGGGAGCGGAGGGCACGGCTCTACCTTTAAGGCCCCGAAAAACGCCCCCTCCGCGGCCGCCCGCCCCGTCCCCACGGGCTCGGGGGGAGGCTCCGGAGGCGGGCGGAGCCGCGACCCCGCGGCGCTGCCGCCCTGGGGCACAACTAACCCCATAGGGCCCCACGCCCCTTCCAAAAGACCCCCTCTCCCCCCAACTCATGCCAGGGGGCTACAGCCCCTGTCACCGCGGCAGGGACCTCCCCGGCGGCTGCCACTGAGCCCCGGGTTGAGGTTCCCTCGCGGAGCCCTGAGGGCAGCAGGACTGGAGGAGAGAGCAGTGCAAAGGACGGGGCACATTCCCTGCCGAGCCACCAGCCATGCGGCTCACGGGGCTCGGCTGCTTGCTTGGCTTCCCAGCGGCCCTGCAAAGCGTAACGCAACCACCTGAGGCAGTGGAATATAAAAATTCTCCCAGCGAAGATTATAGATATGCAGGAACTACCCACACTATTAACAGAGATGAACTTTGAACCTGTTTTATGATTCCCGGTGCAGGCTGCCTTCTTGCCTTTAGGTGCCAGCTGTCAGCAGGTAGAAACGTTAACCCACATCCTGCTGCCCGCCAGCGGCCGCTCGGGCTGCAGACTCCCCCAGGCTGCACGTCCCTGCGCCAGCAGCAGCTCTGCCCTGCTCAGCCGAGGGGCTGGCGCGCAGGGGACCACGCTTGCCTCCAGGAGCAGGCACTGCCCCCGTGCTCTGCACCTAGCCGAGGGCTTCCTGTCCTTGGGACAGCGTCCCAGGTCCCCTCCTTGTTACACATGGTGCAGCACACGGGAGCCCGGCCCGCTGCACTGTGTTTGCCTTCAGCCTGGCCTGGGGGAGCTCTACAGGTCAGGCCAAGTGTCAAGCCTGGCTTTGCCCCAGCAGCTCCACTGCAGGCTTCCTACCCAATGCGCCCTCATCTTTGTTCCCAGATCGCTGGGCTCTGTATTGACAGTCTACAGGATGTTTCAGTAGACTGAATTGAAACGCTTCAACAAGTCTTTCCAAGCAATCTGCTTCAGCAATGTGAGGAGCCAGGAAAAAAGTCACCACTCAACCTGCTTTAGACCCAAATCTCACTGTTGATCCATTCAGGATTAAACATTTTCCATGCAAAACTGACCCAGGTCTGGCAGCAACTTTCCCATTCTTAACTGGAAACTACAGACCATTGTCTGTTCACAAGCATCTCATGAAATGTGCGTTCCTTAGTTATTTTCCAAAAAAGGAAAAGAATAACAAAACCCATCATGCTTCAATCAAAATAAATATTTGAGTTGATTTTAATGTTTCTGGATTTTTTTTTTTGACCAATGAAGAAAACTCTTGACCCATCTTCTGGGACAACATGCTCCAGCTGTTTATACTCCAGATTTGGTGGCTCGTCCCTGCTATTAAAGGGGATCAGGAAAGTTGAATGGACAGAGTCATTAAGCCTCTAGCTAAAATCTGCCATTAATTGTCCATCAGAAATCATTCTTCCCTGCTTTTCACTAGGAACATGTACTTAATGAGATACCAAATTGCTTACTTTATGTAATTTAAATCATGTATCTATATTGTCTTATTGCTTAAAACTGAGCACAGGCTTAAGTTTGATGTTGAACAACAGCCTGAATAATTCCTTTTAAGTAAAGCAATCTCTATAATTTATATGATGATACAATTTCTACAACAAATATATATGTATCATCTCAATATAGTTCTCAAATTTACCTGTTAATATGAAAGAATAACTTAGATAACCTCTTTCAAAACAAGTTTCAGTAATATGACTCTGGTTTTCAGACATTCTTTGCATCCATATAATCTAATATTTCAAATCTCTTATATGTTTCTACCTGAATTATTTAAAAATTCGGAGGGATTCCATAGTAAATAGAAAACTCTTCCATATAATAATAAAATTAATTTAATACTATAATTCATACAATTCCAGACAAAAGAGGATTTTTTTTGTTTTGTTTTCCTCAGGAACACAGCTCATGTGTTTCACCTGTTCCATTTGAAAATGAAGAAAATATGATCTACAGCAAGACTTCTTCTGCAGCTTTGACTCATCACATCCTGCATTAATAGGAAAAAAAATAAGGGAAGGAAAAAGCTAGCTGCCATAATTGAGGTAGTTCTTCTTTCTATAGCATACTAATAATACCATAATAATACCATACTCTTTTTAAAAAAATACATACACAGTGTCTTTGGCATCATAAAATATTTACAGTAACAAATTAGCCAGAGACCTGATAAGAGCTCAGGCTTAGCCTTGAGCCTTGGAATCATTTATCTGGGAAGAAGGAGCACCAGCAAGGCCATTCACACCCAAAAGGGCCTCCAGCAACTGTTCCAGCTAACAGCTGAACAGCGATGCCCAGACACGGTATCAGTCTGAGTCTCTGATACTGTANTAGCATACTTATGTTACTAGTACTCAAAACAATACCATACTCTTTTTAAAAAAAATATATACACAGTGTCATTGGCATCATAAAATATTTACAGTAACAAATTAGCCAGAGACCTGATAAGAGCTCAGGCTTAGCCTTGAGCCTTGGAATCATTTATCTGGGAAGAAGGAGCAGCAGCAAGGCCATTCACACCCAACAGGGCCTCCAGCAACTGTTCCAGCTAACAGCTGAACAGCGATGCCCAGACACGGTATCAGTCTGAGTCTCTGATACTGTAAGAATTGACTGCGGCTACAGTCTATATCTATCATACAAACAGGAACATTCAAATTATCAGTGCCAAACTCTGATACAACAGATAAAGTTGGATTTAAAATACAGGCTATATCCACATCAGAACTGTATGGATTTAATTTTGAGTGCTTTAAAAAGCAGAGCAAGTTAGATCAAAGTAAATTCCATGGGGATTCCAAAAGTAGTTTTACACAGAGCTTATATTAATTTAGGGAAGTTTTATATTAGTCTCTCATCAATAAATCATGCTTGGGTAGAACATTGCAATCAGTTTAACTTCATTGAAATAAACCTATTTTCAAATCAAAAAAGTCATTTTCATTTATGCCAAGGGATTAATTTAAGATTACATCTTTACTATTAGCATTTCTCTTCAGAGTGCTAGAATAATAACACTGCTGAGCAAGACCCTCTGGAGATGGCAAAGAACAAAAACTCCACAGCAACCAGAAAGCAGCTCAGGCAACTGCTGGGTTACCTACAGGTGCGATGGAGTCTGAGAGGGAGAAGCTCAGCTAGGGAAGCAAACAGTGGAAAACAGCCCTGGGAACAGCTGCAGCATCAACAAGCAAGAAGCTGAGCCTCCCCTGACTGAGCTTTCCAGCCAGAGGCCCATTAGTCAGGGGCCCCTTTGAGTTGCTTTTCTACCTTCCTGCACTCAGCAAAGAACTTGCACAACCTGGGAATGCTTCTCACCTCTGCTTGCCCTTTGCAGGTGGCTTGTCCTCACCAGGTGCCTCTCATTTAGACAGCGTCCCACAGCTGGGTTGGTGCAGTGATGTGCTGAGTGCTTGTCTAAGCTGCTCTGGGTATGTTCAGTGTCCAGCCTCCTGCTGAGGAGCTGGTTGTTTGGCTTGCTGTGCTTTACCCTGCTTGCATGGTACCATGTTCACCTTACACTAGTTCTGTTGCTCATTTGATTGCTTTCATTGCCTGACCAACCTCACTGAGCATCCCTTCCACTTCTTTCTTTCCCCTACCCCCCTTTTTTTAAACTAGGTTAATTTTCTGTAGTTGTTGAGAGTTAAATCAACTCACAGAGCCATCTGGAACTCATGCAAAGGGAGGTAAAGAGGAGCAACAGCTAGGAGCAGCACAAGGTAAGCAGGGTCTCTTTCACGCGTTACAGTGGGGCCCCGTGTGTTTTTGGGGAGCTGTGCTGCAAATCTAGGTCTTTCCCAGGATGCGCAGCGACTATGTAACAAGGAGCAAAAAAACAAGCTTTGAGGGGAAAAACTGCTTGATCTGGGCTCCCACTTTACTGTCTTAGTTTGGTTAGTGGTAAGGAGGAGCTGGTTTGTGCAAGGGAAGATCTCGCTGCTGCCCTGGGGGCTGCCCCATTCCTTGGTTTTGGGTGTCTAGAGAGGTGCTGCCTATTCTTAACTGCTGTTGGCAGAGACAAGGTATGAGCGATTCACTAACAAAGTGGTGCTATTACAGGATTAGGACTGAGCTTAGGAACTGTAATTCTTAACTCTGTGTGGTATGAGGTGCTTTGCCGGGACCAGTGCATCCCTGCTGGATGTATGTGCAAACCCCAGCAATGCAAAGGAAGGGCAACGTTGCAGACACTGTCCTAGGGCTTAAAGAAAACTTCACTGTATTGAATGCATTGCCATGCAGGGGGAGGTTTTGGGTCATTTTCTTCATAACAACTTGAAATATCTGAGGTTTTTGAGCAATCACATGAAGCACTAGATGAATTTTCCCTTGCAATGCTCTAGCTCTTCAGACCAGCTCTTTCTCTGGTCTAGGCAGTGTATTTCCTTGCTCCTCCTCTCAGATGGTAATTTATGTGGAAACTGGAAACTCTGTGAATGTATCCTGCCTCCTGAAGGTCTTTCATTTCTTGACCTCTCCAGCACCCAGGGGTATGGCCTCCCCTAACATGTTAGCTGAAAAATGCAGTGAAGATGATGGGATGATATTCCATTTATAATAGCATCAAAAAGGGTGTGGGGGGGGAACCTCCCTTATCATTTTTTCCCCAGTAAAACATCCCACGTGCTAGGCCGAGGGGCAGGCGTGGGTGCTGGGGGCGGGTGGCCCTGCCATGGTCCTGAGGGCTCTGCCAGGGGCTCCCGTAGCTCAGGGCAGTGGGAAGGGGCGTTGCGGGGTGCTGCGGGGCTGCTCTGCTCTGTCACCTCCTTTCCCACTGCGGTATCGCACCGCTGCTTTCCAAGCTGCTGGTGTGTGCTGAGTCCAGGACAAATGCTGTTTTTCTACACTGAAGAGATTTTTTTCCCTCTGTCTTTTCCCTTCTTTGTTAGGACTGAGCTGCACATAACAGAGCTGTGCAAAAATAACCCTCAGGTGCTTTTATGAAGGATGGAGGGAGAACTTAGGGTGACTGCGTCGGCGGGGAGGTGAGCCCTGGCAGCCAGACACAAGAGCAATGAGCCTGAGCCCCTCTCCTGGGACAGGAGCGATCCCTAGGGAGGCCAAAGCTGGACTAAAATGAACGTGGGTTCTCCGGGCGTCGCCTGCGCCCCTGCTGCTGCCGTGTTGGCGTGCACGAGGGACCCCGGGCAGGCCCGGAGCTGGCTGCGGTGTGGCGGGCCCGGCCGCTCGCAGTGTGGGGAGCCAAGTTGGAGGCGTCGTGCTCTGCTTTGGTGTTCTTCCAGAGACCTCGTGTTCCTGGAAGAAAGGCGTTTCATGCAAATCTCGGTTTAAAGACTCAGCCTGCTTGGCCAGCAGGAAAGGTGACCCCAGGGTAAATGCAGGAGCAGCCAGAGTGCGCAGTTCTCCTGTGTCAGGGCCAGTAACTTGTTTGGGGAGCTTGGGGAAGAGAATTCTCTGCTTCTCATGTGGGGAACCGGCTTGAGCTCCTCGGAGAGGACTGACCCGTGGAGGAGACGCTCCCCGCTTAGCTCCGCGTTGGGCAGCGGGAGGGCTGCGAAGGTCACGGAGCAGCGGGGCAGACCGCGCCGCTCAGAGCAACTCCTGCAGCGCCCGACGGCTTCTCCCAGCTCCGCTCTGCTGGAGAGCATTTAGCTTACGGAATAGCGGAAAACTAACCTGTGCCCAACCCAAAAAGCAGTGTCCTTGGAAAATACATGACAATTTAGACATTCCTTCTGGGAAGCTACTTCATAAACAGCAAGACCATCCCAGGAGTATTTTAGTTCAGCTTTATTTTAGAAAATGTATTTGAAACAATTCTGCAGTGTACAACACAATTACTGTACTTCACAAAAAATCATGCAAATATTTTGACTTGTAAAAGTAGACTTTAAAAAAAATACTTGTTTACTCATAAGCAATCTCCCTTCAATATGAGATTTAGAGCAACTGGAACTTCATATGAGTTTTCATATGGAGATGAGAAACAGCTGTGACAACCAAGACAGCACATCTGATAGCAAGAGAGGCTTCTCCCGCATGGCTACTGAGACAGCAACTGCTGTATGAGTGTGTGTTTGTGCATCCTGCATCTAGTTCAGCCACTGTAGAGCAGGAGAGTTTCCTTTGACATAGAAATAATAAACCATTTTGCAGCATGCCCCTGCTTTAGCTCAAGTAAGGTGGAAAACAATACTTTAGCTTTTGACTTTTCTGGGTTTTTTTTCCATACAATACCTATATTATATCTGTAATATTTGATATAGTGGCCCAAAGAAAAGCCTCTCATTAGTAATATAGAATATATTTGTAGTATTAAGCCCTTGAAGAGCATCTTAACAGCACCACAAGTATCTCCACACAGCAAAAGCTGGCAGAGATGAAGGGAAGGGGAAAATAAGAAAGCTTTTATTCTGGAATAAAGGTTACATTTTGCACCAGTGTTGAAGTTGCATGTCTGTGACACGTTTGAATGGCTACAGACAACTAACAGGCAACTTGGAGATTCAGAGACTCATGAGGCTGCTTTAAAGTGAGTCTTACTGATCCTAGTAGCCTGTGGAATATTTGATGACATCAATTAAATATCCAAATAACTAATACAGGCTGTTAGCTCGAAGCACATGGAATTACCTGATAAGCCCCCGCATATCCGTGAACAGGCTATACTTGCTGGAATGAGCTCTCCTGTGCATTTCCTGCTTTTCCTCCACTGGATAGTCTCTCCTTCTATATTTCATTGAGATAATCTTGATCAGGGTATATCAGGAAGCCAGTAAATAAGCTGTCGGTCCAGTAAGGATCATAAAAGAGCCCATTCTGTTCTGAGTAAAAGATCTGCAGCCATACTTCGTCCTCCTCCTTCAGAGAAAGAATAGTGGATCCTGAGGCAACGTCGTGGTTACCCGTGTTGGCATCAAAGGTCTTGATCCGGTACTGCCCGTTGTGGACCAAGCCAATGGCCAGATGTTTGTTGGCCAAAGTGATATCATACGTGAAATAGTAAATACCTGGAATGCTGCATATAAATTTCCCACTGGAAGCATTGTAATGTCCTCCCTCGTTCATCAGGATCCTGTCAAATTTGATGGGCAGTCTTTCTCTTGGGTAACTTTTTGAGACCGCTACAGAGAAGGCGGATTTGGCCGCTCTGGCATTGCAGGTGCAGGGACCCGGCATCCCTGTCTCGCCCTTGTTCCCTTTGGGCCCTTTCTTTCCTGGTGCTCCATTTTTTCCGGGATTACCCTTTAAGCCCTTCGGCCCTCGTGGACCTGCTTTGCCAACAGCTCCTGCTTTCCCCTTCTGCCCAGGCTTGCCTGGGTTTCCTGTCCTGCCTTGTGGGCCTAGAAAACAAAGGACACTGTATTTTTTTTTCAGAGAAAGACATGATATGGTGAGTGGAAAGTTGTACCAAAGTAGTTTACTGCATGTGGGAAGAAAAATCTCTGTTGAGAAGCTTATGAAATACCACCTTGGGCTGGAAGTGTGTCAGGACTGGCTGACCATGTTGTGCAGGCAGAAGGCGTCACAACGAAGCGGGTCTGGGAGAGGTCGCCTGCCCCTTCTGAGGACTGAGAGGCCAGTTGTGAGGAGTAATTAGGTATGAAGTTAGCTGGGAGCAGGCTCCGGATTTTTGAAGGAGTGGCATTCATTTGCAAAGCTTTTCTTTTTTTTTGGAAACTAGCCTAGAACAGACAGGATTTTGTCCTCCTGTCTATAATAGATTACTATATTAAATGTAAAAATCTATTAATTAATTAATCTATTGTATAGATGGTATAAGGTATTATATAGGTGGTATAAGGGCCCTCCATTAAAATTCCATCCACAAACAATATTTTTAGCAGGTTTTGGCACAGTGTTTGGAACGAGGTTTGAGATATTTTTCTCAGTTACAACTTTAATTTAATTAGACCTTCAAGAATTTGACTTATGCAAACATAAAAGGTCCCATCCGCCGCTCTGGCAGCGGTGGTTGACCTAAGCTGAGGTACCCAGGCGCGATGGGGGAAGACGGGAACCTGTTGGCAGGAGCTCCTGAGTGGGAGATGCAGGACAGGGGAGAGCAGGGCACTTGTCTATCCCGGGACTTGGTTTTGGGATGACACAGGCTTGGTGTTAACTGGCCTGACGCATTATTTCTTTTATATTTTACCCTTGTGCTCTTGGAAGAAGCCCTTCCCTCTTACCTTCGTCCCCGTGCTCTCCCTTGTCCCCGTCCTTGCCGTCTTTGCCGTCTTTTCCAGGGAAGCCCATTCTGCCGACGCTGCCCGGAGAGCCGGGGGCTCCGGGGGGTCCAGGGGGGCCGGGGGGCCCTGGCACGCTGCACGCCAGCTGCTGGGGGCCTTCCTGCCGCCCGCCCTTGACGAAGCCGCTGAGGATGTGGTTGGCCACGCAGGGCACAGTCCAGAGGAGAAGGACAGCAGAGATCATGGTGCAGCCTGCGGGGAAGAAATGTTTTTTTCATCGATATGTACAGAGGCTGCCACATGTGTGCGTGTGTGCAGCAGTGTTCCCTCCGCTGCGGACTGAATGCTGCAGATCTTTGTGAAAATGGGAGCTAATGGGGCTTCTTTGGTATGGGATAGGGGACCCAATTTGGCCTGATGTAAATCAAAGAATTTAGCTCATTGAGTTTTCCAGGTCTTAGTGATTTTTCTTTTTTACAAATTTGTGCTTTCCTGAACAAGTATCTGTGCCCATCTCTTGCTGTTGCTGTTTTCCTCTCTGTTTCTTACACAAGTGCCCTTTCCAGCTCTTGCCCTCACCAAGTGGCTCTGCCTGTGGCTATTGGCAGTGAGGGATGAGGATGTGTCCATCAGCCCCCTTCCTCAGAGTCACGGCCCTCTGTGACTGCCTTCCTGCCCTTTCCCTTGCCTCCCTCTCCTGCTAAAGCAGAGCACCCACAGGGCTGGCACAGGATGAGAACAGCTGCTCCAGCCCAGCACTGCCATCATCTCTATAAACAGCCTGATGGAAAGCCGTATGAAGCGTTTTTTTCCGCATATTACAACCACCCCTGGCTGTAGAAACTTAAATATTTTGCAAGATTCTTCAGCTGGTTTGTGCTTTTTTATCATATCCTTAAATCCTGCAACTAAATACTCCAAATACTAAATATGAGCAGGGATGTAAAAGTAAGCAAACTCTCTTCCAGATACTTTTTCATGCTTTGATGCTCAAATAAATTTGGAGTAGTTTAATAGAGATGCAGTAGAAACATAAGCTGTGGTATCCCAGCCTGTTTAATTTGTTATAGGTCTTTTGTTCAAGCAATGTCCTCCTTGATATTAAGTCAAATGATGGGAGTTTTTTGGCATCTTCTCAGTAGTTAGCATTGCCTCTTGTACTAGAAATGAGACATTCACAGTATTTTATAAATTCCACGTTGGACTTCTCTGTCATTCTGGTATTGGCTCCTGAAGGGGATGGAACTGCACGTTACACGCTCCAAATCCAGCAGAACAATATGCTACGTATTAGTGTGGAATTGGGAGCCCCCCGTTCTGCAGTGTGTGTAATTAGGAACATGCAGAGGATGGGAAATGCAGAACAGATCCCTCGGCTGCGTTTGGCTGCTAAGCCATTTTGTTATTCTGGTCTTTTTGTTTTTCTTGTACTTCAGTTTATTTGCTGCTGGTGAAAGGCGTCACTTTAATGGTCTTATAAGACTGAAACCACAGCCCAGTATTAGGACAGTTGAATAAAGACTGCTCAGGGCGCAGAAAGGAGAACAAAATGCTAGAATGTGTAAGGATAGAGAATAGTTGTCAACATTTCTTAAGCTTCTCCTAGTAACTCACCTCAAATGTGACAGAAGGGAAGTGAAAGGTGTTTGCAGGAGGGTGAGTGACACTGTGGCAAGAAAAAATAATAACTGGAGCAAAACTTGAAAAGGAAGTGGGGCTGCTTCATGTAGAGAGATGTAAGTGAGGGGGGATACAAGGCAGGGAAGGGGTTTGAGGGGGGATACAAGGCAGGGAAGGGGTTACCTCTCTTAATGTTTCTTAGTTTAAGTACTTCTATTTACCTCCAAACAACCAGAACCAGCATGAAGGTGTAAAAAGTGGCAAGCAAAATACCCTGAGCCTGGCAGCTGGTTATGGCAGGAGGGCCCTGAGGCCATGGCTGGTAGTACTGGCTACNGCAAAAAGTGGCAAGCAAAATACTCTGAGCCTGGCAGCAGGAGGGCCTTGAGGCCATGGCTGGTAGTACTGGCTACCTGAACAGCCAATAGTTCGCTCATGGTTTTAAATGAACAGGACTTTGGAAGTGATAGTGCTCCTCAGGCTTCAGGGTATGAGCAGCTGCTGTCAGATGGAATCTGAGCAGAACCTTTTTCTACGAGTAAAACAGCCCCTAACTCACTGCTCCACACAGGACTTCTTGTACCTACACCTGAGCTGGGGCCGGCTCTCGCTGTGGAGAGGACACGGGAGCACACGGAGCTCATCCGCTGCGGCTGTCACCAGAGAGATGTTAGCTGGAAGGCTCCATAAGAACGTTTCATGCCACAGCATAGCAATGCGTGTGGGACAAGCAGCACAGTCATGTTCATGAGAGAATCTGTAAATAACCTTTTAAAGAAATACGTTTAAAAGAAAACATGCCTCATGCTGTTCCACCTGAAAAGAAAAATTGGTCCTCAGTGTAATACAAATGATGAGCTCCAAAAAGCAAATCAGAAACAGATCAACATTTGTCCTCTCCTAAGCACAGGCTGTGGGTCTGGCAGCACAGGTCATGTGGCGAGGTTTCATTCGAGTGCTTACATTTCTAATGACACTTCAATTAAATATCTTTTGTAATTGGGTTTTGGAGACACTCTGCCCTTGACAAATTCCTGCTCAGTGGGCTGTGAGAGCTGCTGCTTAGGGAGGGAGGAATCCTCCTGTTCTGACGGAGCTGCAGCACCCAGGTGACGGCTGCAGTTTGTATGTGCTCCAGAAGCACAAACGTGGGAAAGGAAGGTAGACTGTCTTGTCTTAAAAAAGATAGTTCATATCTTAAAAGCTTGGTCGTGTCAGGCCAGGCTTCAGCCGGGGCTCGTCTGGTGATCCGTGCTGGACGCGTCCCTGGCGGAGGCTGGACCGAGGCCCTTCTGGAGGGAGAGCCTGGGGGAGACCCGAGGTCCTGCTGCCCCTCTCGTGTGCGGCGCGTCCCCCTCGGCTGCGGCACGGCCGCCACGTGCGGCTTCTCATTCACGCAGAAAATGTTTTTACTCCCAACGACTAAAATCCATCCATTGCCTCACTCTGAAATGATGTCTTTTGAAATATTGATAAGCAATGGTGTTTTCTATGTTGCTCAATCAAAGAAAAACGGAAGGGAAAATTTCCACGGGATTCCTGGGGATACAAGTCTGTTGTGCCTTCAGCACAATACTCAGGAGTCTTATGAATATATATATTAAAAAGGGTTTCTGTAAGAAAACATTTGTCCTTCAATGTGAACCCCAGGCAAGCAGGGTCCACCGTTTCTCCTGTTGCTCTCAGGGCAGCTGGGCTGTAATCACGTCCAAGGGGAACCCAGCGAGTGCCAGTGCCAGACGTGTTGGTGGTTCGGCAGCGCGAGGAGGCTGGACGCGGTGTTCAGCGATGGAGGTGGCAGGTAGGGGAGCAGGTAGCCCCAGAGCAGGGGCAGGATGTAATCCTGGTAGTGAGGTTTTACTAAACAAAACAACATCTTCTTGCTTCATAATTTTACAGAGTAGCTCCAGGAGTCCAGGCTTCCAAATAACACATTTGCCCATGAGTCTGAATGACCTCTGGTGATTATTTGCAGTGTTCCTGGGGTGGGAGCAACAAGACAGTCCTGGCCATGCAACCCAAAACAGTGACTTAGATGTAGTGAGACATGCTGCCGGCATCAGAGGCGGCACAGTTAAAATGGATGCATTTAATTTTGGACATAACCCATGAAGTAGTTAAGCCAGATATGAATTTGCTCCATTATCTGTTTTTACACAAAATAATGTCAAAAGAGATCAAGAGGAATGACATGTTCTGTGTGTGGCATTGCCTCTGCTCTCCCTGCAGCAAACCTCTCCGGCCCTGTGACACGACCGTGGCTCAGCAGTTACCAGGCTGCACCAGAACAGAGCGGGAACGCTGCAGTTTAAAGGGTACGAGCCGGCTGCTTCCAGCTGTTTCCCTGCTGGAATATTCCTTTTACCTTGAGACTGTTGTCACTGTGGATTCCTCTGCACGCAGCGGGAGCCCGAGTGCTCACTGACTGAGACCTTATTTGGTAACTTCTTCAAAGTTAAGGTTAAGAGTAGAGAGAAGGAAGGGGGGAAAGAAAAGAAGCAAAGGACTTGTACTCACCAGAACAAAACCCTTCAGAGGGATCCTGACGTGCGCCTACAGGCTTTTCAGCAGATGTTTTTGCTGCAAATCCCTGTCACGGTGCAGAGCGCGGCCCCCCGGGCCTGCAGCGATGCTCCTTCCGAGGGGGACATGCAGTTTTGCTCCTTCTATATTTTCATTTACGCTTTGCTCCTTTCTGCGTGTGTTGCTAGCTTCCTGCAGCAGCTCCAAGTTTGGTTCCACTTTGCCAAAGGCATATTTGTGTTATTGTGTAATGGGTCTGAGCCTCTTCCTCTGTCACGTGGCAGGAGGAGAAATTTTTACACACATCTGGCTAGAGAACCCTTGGGGCCTGGGGAGCTTTTGCCTTTTTCTCTCTCCCTTTGTGCTCCAGTGTGAAACATCCAGTTTTCCTGGATCATTTCTGATGGGTTCAGGCTCTCTCTGATGTAGTTGCTGCTTGTATGACCAGAGTTTGTACAGGGGTGGGTAACATACATAAATCTAGGGAATAATATTGACACTGGATGCATAGAATGATAGCGAGGGAAGCAAATCTTAACCTAAGGGTAAAAACTCAGCTCTCGCTTCCAAAACAATTTTAGCCAAATTAATAAAAGAAGATTGCCCCAAGGCTGGAAGTAAAAGGAGGTGCTCCACTGCTGTGGCAGCTCCTTGACCTGCTCATAAAGCAGAGGTTTGTGTGCGGGAAGCTCAGAAGGAGCCGCGCGGACTCACTGCTCCTTCAGGGGAAGGCCTGGGGCCAAGCACAGCGAACCCGACCCAAAGATGAGGGGGCAGAAATGTTTCTGCCTTTGGAAGAGGCTGGAACTTTTTCTTTTCTTTTTGACTTTAAGCTTGCACAGTGTTTACAAGGAATAGCAAATATACAGTTGAGTGGGAATTCAGGAATCCTGAGACGAGCAGGTAGCTGTATTGATAAGAAGCTGCGAGGGCAGGGAAACCCCTGCCCCTTCTTGTTCTCCTCTGGCAGGTGACAGTGTCTGGTCCCTCAGGAAAGTTCTGTCCTGGCTTGTACCAATCCATTAAGCCCAGAATTTGCAAAGCCTGGCAATACTCGGGTAGCTCCGGGGCATGTTGCCCTGCTGGATGGAGTGGTGTGTGGCTGCTCCCATCCCGGGCCAGATGCCGGGACGTGAGCCAGCTGCAGCTCCATGCAGGATGGATACAAATAGCATTTGGGGGGCAGAAAGGTGTAGCTGTGCTAAAATCTATGTGTGTGTGTGTGAATCACTCTAATAATTTGTTATTTCCTTGATCCTCCATGGACCAGAGGGAGAGAATAGATCCTTTAGCGCCGTGCAGAGGCTGGTTTTGCCGCTGCTGAAGCTGCCAGAGCTCTACTCACCATGTCAGTAAAGCTCCTATAGCATCTGCTCTAAATCTATCTGAATGTTATATATAAATAATATATATATGTGTGTGTGTGTGTGTGTATGTGTTCATACCGTTTTCTTTGGAAGCTGTCGTGAGCTGCACGGCCCGCAGAGCGGTGCTGTGTGATGGGGCGCAGGGCTATCCCTGCCGCCGGCTGGAGGGCCCAGGCCTGGCCTGGCTGGACCCAAGAGCCTCTAAACAACGTCCGATGGGGGCACACGGACCCTGTGGCAAGGGGAAGGGGCGTTACCCAGTGCCCACGGGGTGAAGAGCGTTCCAGCTCCGTGTCTGCTGGGCACCCGTCTCGGGAAAGAGGTGTCTGACCAAGCGAGTGCCGGCTCCCTCCCCTGGGGTAACCGCTGGGTTGCGTCGCAGTGAGGAGGGGTTTTCCCTTATTCACTAAGTGCTAATGCATTTTGCTGTTAAGAGACACTGACCTTGTAGAAATGACTTTGTAACCAAGTAAAATAACTCAGCAAGTGCAAAAATAGCTGCAACTAACAGAGAGGCTGGAAACAACCTAAAATGCAGACTTCAAGGCCAAGCTAGGAAATGGCAATGAAAGTGTTCCTGTTTGCACGGGCAAATGGAGGTGCTTTCATTCTTTTTTTCCCTAAAGATTCTAATGGACCAGGAGAAGCATTTTCTGCCCAGCGGACCTGCTTGGCTTAGCGTGGAGTGGTGTTTGGAATGATTTTTATTGCCCCCAACTCAAAGGAGTTTGGAACTATCTGAGCTGTTGTTAGAGCATGTCTGTCCCTTTCCAAAAGCCCCATAAAATGAGTCTCTATTTAAACTTAAAGGATGCCCTTGAGACCATTAGCTCTGCTTAGGAACTGCAATCCTAACCTATTAAGATAAAAATAAATGGATCTTATTTGGGCAAGAGAGAAGTGACAAACATCAGGGAGCTGCAGCAGACAGAGAATGCAGAAGATATTTTAAGTTTGGGGTTGTTTTTTATTTCTTTTTTTCTCACGTAGCTTCTGATTCAAAGTGAAATTCAACGGTGTCTTGTACTTGCCACACTTGGCTCCTGCCTAGGTACATAATAAATTTAGAGAAAACAAGTCTTATGGAAATACCTTGTATTTCCCAGCAGAACTTAGTGTGGAAAATTATGGAGTTCTGGGAAGACCTGCAGGAGTCAAAGCCTATGGGACAGCCTTCAAGCGAGCACTAGTGAATTGCTGTGACTGTAGCTTACCCAAGAAAAGGTGAAATGGAGTCAGTTATCACCCAGGGCTGCCTCAGAGAAGGGCTGGGGGCAGGGGACTTTCATTGCGTAGCCCTAGACCCGCAAGGACGCGCAGGGGCTGGTGCGGGACCCTCGCGCATTCCCTGGCCTCGCAGGGGAGCTGCTGGCTGCAGCCCTGGGCCGGCAGCCGAGAGCCCCGGCGCCCAGGGCGGCACTTGCCCTGGGAGCAAAGCCCATGCGCGAGTGTCCCCGCACCTCCCCGCAGCCGCGTGCGGAGCCTGTGCCCTGCGGGGACAGCAGCATCCCCAGACGCGTGACAAATCGCTGGCTTTGCACAGCAGCAGTGAAAGTCTGAACAGCTAAAGATAGCTACAAATGGAATGCCTTCTCCCTCTGCTGCAGCTAGAGTATTTCACATNGCCGGCAGCAGCGCCGGGCCCGCTCCGACCGGCAGCCGAGAGCCCCGGCCCCGGCACCCAGGGCGGCACTTGCCCTGGGAGCAAAGCCCGTGCGCGAGTGTCCCCGCACCTCCCCGCAGCCGCGTGCGGAGCCTGTGCCCTGCGGGGACAGCAGCATCCCCAGACGCGTGACAAATCGCTGGCTTTGCACAGCAGCAGTGAAAGTCTGAACAGCTAAAGATAGCTACAAATGAAATGCCTTCTCCCTCTGCTGCAGCTAGAGTATTTCACATTAGAGGTTTTTTTTCCCCCCCTCAGAGAATTTGCTAAAAATGGACTTTCAGCCATTCCTGAAATATTTAGCGAGTGCTGGTGTAATGTCAGCAGAACGTGCTGAGGGCTGGGCTGTCCCTGCTGCCCCCGAGCCCTTGGGGGATGTGGCAGGTCCAGGTGCCTGCGAGGATGTGACCTCGCAGCGAGGAGAGGGCGATGTCATTCCTGTCTCAGGGAATGTGTGTTGGAAATTCCAAAAACAGAGATGGGAAGTATCTGCTCCCTTCTGCTGCCTGCTCACTGACAGCACCGGGGGTTTGAATTCCCAGGCAGGTGACGCTTGGGCTCCGCAGCCTGGAGGACTCCACGGTCTCGCTGGTGTTGGGACCCGGCCGGTCCCTTCCCTGGGTGCGCGCGTGTCCCGCTGTGGGGAGATACAGGGGGAGGTTGTGGAGCAGCAGACCAAGGACTGCGCCTAGATCCAAGCGCAGTGCAGGAAGGGGCTGGATGGTGGCTATTTCCAAAATGCAGTGGAATTACTGGAATATTCTTTGAAGGCGCCGTTGCTAGGAAGGTTGGGTTTGTTACTGCGTCCACAGCAAATATCGTTAGGCAAAGTTAAAGATTTTTCCATTCGTCTGAGGTCCAAAATGAACTTGTGTTTTGCACAAGCAACGCAACATCATTGCTTAATATCCCTGGTGGGCTGCTGTTTGGGCCATCTAAGAGATGTGAACACATCGATTTTGTGTAGGAGTTAGAATATTTCTATTTCTTTGTGTTGCATTCAGCAAAATCAAGCCAAGCAGAGGTGCTAATAGAAGGATGGGGAGCTGCCTGCCCATGGTCTGGGCCATAGTGTTTGGGCCTGAATGGAATAATTAAAATCATACCCAAAAGTGGTATGGAAACAGCAGCTGTTGGGTTTTACTAGGCACAGGGCTTGTTTTAGTGGGCAAGGAAAATTCTCTCAGCTGTTTTCTCTTTTTCCAAAAGGACCAACTCCATTTCGTGGTTAACTATTGCTAACATTATCGCTGCTGCTTCTGATCCCTCAACAGCCTAAATGGATGACACGTATGCAGAGCTGTGCAGCTCTTTCATTAACCCGCTCAAGGAAAGCCATAAAGATCCAATTACAAAGCAACAGAGAGACAGTAAAAGCACCTTCTGGCGTGTTGTGGAGGCTTTGAAAGATAACACACAACACTAAACTTTTCCCTTTGGCAAAATTAAACATTTTCACCTACAGAACACCAGTCTCTGAATCAACTGCCTGATTTGCAGTATGCAGATCAAGCACGCCACAAATAACTAGGATTTAACAGGAAGAAAAAGGAGTTGAAATGTTTGAGAAAGGAGTTGAAAACTTAAGTTTAAAGCTGGGCTATGTGTCAGAGTCAAAGAACTGCCTTTATTACAAATTAAGAATTTGACGCATCTGGATCAGCAGATTAAGGAATCTCCTACCTGACATCTACTGTATTTGTGCATGCAAGGAACCCAGTAGTTCAAGTTCTGCTGCTTCTGCTTATTTTCATTTTATGTTCATTTTTGTCCAAGCTCATTTACAAACTTATTTCAAATTCATTTTAGATGAAAAAAAAAAACTTTTTGTGTAATAGGAAGCTGTCTTTGAATATGCACAATCATATTGCTTGCCAAATCCAAAGAGAAGCAGATGGAGGAAAATTAATCCCCATGCTCAGATCCACAATGTTCTTTAACATTTAACCCTTAGCCTATAAATAGAACAACACGTTTTAATCCTTCTCTTAGTTGTCTTTAACTGTTGAGACTGATGCAGAAGAGATCGATTCTGCATCGCTCGCAAGCTCAAAGGACTTGTGTGTTGAATAAAACATTATTAATCCCTTTTTCTATGGAGCTGCCTTTCTGCTGAACTAGAGATGAAATTGCCTCATCTTCCCCATAGCCTCTCCTACAAGGCAGGGCATGTTGAAAGCAAATTAGTCATATCTTCAAGTTTTTGAAAAGAAAATCCATCCACACAAGTGTGTTGTAAGATGGAATTCAGTATGTTTATTTGTTAAAAAAAAAAAAATCTTCCTGTAATAATTTTGACCTGCTGTTTGAACTGACAGTTTAATAGCACTGAACATGCTCTATAGTCTTCTAAAATACACATATCTTCAACTCTCTCCTCATTTTTCCCTAGCACAAAAGAAAAATAATCACCAGACAGAATTTAAATCTGAAGGATCTGAAGGTAACGGCTGCCAAGAGCGGTGAGTTATTTGTTCCTCATTCTAAATTGCTCTTTTCAATGCAATTTCTGAATTGCCTTTTACCCTAAAAAGAATTCCAATTCTAGTTACTTGTAGAAATGTATCCAAATAGCTCAAAGAATTCTTAATATGGGTTCTTTTTTGCATCTTCTTTTCTCAAATTGAACATGGCACTGACTCAGAAAACAAGAACTAGTGTTTGTGAGGGCAGAGGTACTGCTAGCTACCCCTTAAAGGTCATGGACCTTAGAAGGGTTCACAGGTAAAAACCAGCTAATTCATAAAATCTTTTGAGAATAGTTTGCACTTGAATCAGAACAGGGGTTCCCAAAGTACTTCTAATACTTTGGATTTCATCGTGACCAAGAATTTCACAGATACTCTTTAGTGTAGTTCTGCACTGAATCTGAAGCAGTATTTCTGTTAGCAGAACTTCCGTATACTAAATATACACAATCACAAGCAAGCAGCTCCAAAACGCACACGGGCGGTATATGGAGTTAGTGCAGACAAGTACTTGTTGAATTGCAGGTGCCACGCTAAAAGCTCCATAACCAAGAAAGGTCAAGGGGTAACCAAGAAAGGTCAAGGGAAGTGAGGATCTGGTGAAATGGAAGGAAAACTCCTTCCCTCCTATTTTCCCTTCTGATTTTCTAAATCCATGTTTGTGAAAATGTAAAAACCACCTCTGCAAAAGCTGATTTTCACCGTTTAAAAGTTTTTTTCTGTTTTGGAAGTTGGTTACTAACAATACTACTCCCATCTTCAATGTGACGAGATAGATGTATTTTTGCAAGAGTTAGGAGGACTCTAAAATGAATTTAAAGTATTAAATTCAAAATTGGTAATTGTATAGCAAAAATAATCACAGGAAAACCCAACTGGGAGCTAAATGTAATAAAAGGAAAAGCATTTTACAGGTAGAAATAAGTAAAACCTATTTCTTCTGATAAGTTTAACTTTCTTCACTCTCTACAAAATGAGCATTATAAGCAGTTTCTTCATTATAAAAAGGAGGATTACAGAATGGAGTTTTATAATCACACTTAACATGGCTAAGCCATATTTAATAGAACAGCTTAAGCTACAACAGAAGTAGTTCTTCATTCTTCCAATTCTAAAGCCGTGTCATTGGTGTCAAGTTTTTCACCCATTTCTGTAACCTTAGTAATCACAGTCTAAAATTCACGTTTTTAAATGATCGATATTGTCAGACAGATAGCAGATGATGCATGACACTATTTTAAGGTATTACAGGTTGACATTCAGTATTACACCATGTTCAGGATTCTGAAAGTTATAAGGGTAAGGTGCGTACTGTTAAACATCAAACAGAACACCAAAAAAACTCAACTGTTTGCACAGCTAAGACCACCCACTTTGGGGTAACCTTCACTTATAATGATGTTGGCATTATTGGAAATATGGATAAAAAAACAGCTTTCTATTTAAAAAAATACAGCTAGCTTCTCCTATCCTGCTTTTTAAGCATTTAAGACCTTTATATTTATTTAACCAACACTGTACAAAGCAATTAATTTTTACATTTCCAAAATGCTTATTACAAAATAAAGAAAAACTACTTTTCCTTTGGAAGCCATGTGACAGACAACTCCCTTTAGAAAGAAGGCTCTGTCAACTCTATTTGCAACAATCTTTGCTCTATATAACAGTGACCCCTGCTGACCATTTCTTCTGCTTAGTCAGTTACACTGAATTTGCTCATGCAAAGTCATAGCATAGATCAGGTGGCCCAGGGAATCTGGGATTCCAGACACTATCAGCTCTTTCTTCCAGTAGAGAATTTATTGAGTAGGTGAATGCATTATATATGAACATCATGTGTATGTATATACACACTCCGTAGCGTTGCTATTCATACTGTACTGCTTCTGTCTGTCGTAAGAACTTTCCGTCAGCTTCTGCGACACAAAAGAAGAAACTCTGCCATTTCTGGCATCTGTTACACACATGGAAGGTACGTGAGCAACTAGAGATCTGTGAACAAATATGAAATCGTCCTGAGCATTGGAATGATTTTCACTCTGATTACTGTCCAAGAAAAGAGGCCATGGGATCATCAGGTCTCTGACGTTTCATTCTATAGGCTTCCATTTCCTCCTCTGTTGGCTCCCTGGTTTCATATACACTGTTATATGGTCTCTTCCTCTCATCTATCTGCATGATTTCTTTAACATGGAGAAGACGAGCTTCTTCTGCATTTAGTGCCTGAAAAGGAAACAAATAAAAACAAAGTTCCTATTAGATTCTAGTACAATGAACAAGTAGGAGGAATGGTGGGATACAGCAATGAACACCTGTCTGGCTCACATACAGCCCCACTTCATCCAGTGCTTATTTTGAGTGTTTAACTTGAAGTGAGCTAAGGTGGTATTTAGCAAACAAGGTATTTTAAGCCCCTTCCAGTTGCCAAAAAAACAAGTAAAGTTTTAGTTAAAATATGATTGTGATCCAGAAAGTACAAAAGCAGATAAAAGCAATCTTGTGATTTTAGTGTTTTTCAGTCAGGGTGCTGAAAAAATGCTTTTTGAACAAACTCTCCTGTTTCTCAAATTACTGCAATTCCTTGCTATTCAAAATAAGTCATGTTTCCAACATGTTTTGAATAACATTTGAATGTTTTGAGTAAGAGTATACTGCACCTTTTTAAGTTTTTCTTGCTTCTTTTTCTCTTCACCCTCACTATCTGAATTTGAACTCTTCTTGTGTTTCTTCTTTTTCTTCTCTTTCTGTTTTTCTTGGTGAATCTGTAAAGTGGAACAACAGCTGCAGTTACGACTCAACTAGCAAACAAAAGTGTTTGAGACATTAAATCTCAAGAGTCTATTAATGCTATTTCAGATCTTAGTTTTGAATAAAAAATGTTAACAATCAAATAAGGCAGTACGATAGTTTTCAGGCTCATTAAAATGACATAACATAGTTACATGCATGCTTCCTTCTCAAAATACAGAAGGAAAGCATCTTCTCCCTTACCTCCATCAGAGTTTTGGGTTTTGTCACGTGTTCTTCGTCCCTGGTTTGGTCTTCTGGTAAGCTTGCTTCCGAGTTCTACACAACGGACAATAGGAAGGATACCAGTTTACAAAGCACAATTGAAAACAAATGGACAAGTTGAATTTTAGGTTGATTATTTTTTAAAAAGAAGTATATAGATGGATGCTTTAGAGCTATTTCCAAGTGACCAAATATGGCAATACTTACAGCAATTTCTTTCCCAGCTTCTCCTGTACAGTAAGAGAACTTGACAAACGAGTGGCAGCATTTATAACCCCACTTGCCTTCTTTCCAGTATGAGCCCCAAATGCACTGCAAGAGGAAACACAACAGCAATTACACCCATACGTTCCCATAAGACACAAGCCACAATTTTTTGCTGTGATTTTTATTTTCTTTCCCTGATAGAGGGTAACCCATTCAACTAATTCAGAAGGGGGAGTTAAGAGAAATACACCTGCAATTTTACACTAGCCTTTCCGGTATTGTTTCAAAAAGAAGAGCAACAGCATGAGGCCAACTCATATTCAAGGCAAGGGGAAATAGAATAACCCCCCTTCAGTTTCTTTAAAGATCTCTATCCTCAAATTCCACTGCACCCATCCATGGGAAGCTAACATTCCAGTAGAAATAAGTCATTTATTTGCTGTTTTAATTATATTGTACTGTCTCTATATCTCACTCCTTCTTATGGAAAAGAAATTTAATTTTTAAAGTTTAAATTAGTTACTCACTGTGTGGTTGTTGATCTTTACATCCTCTTCGTATTTAGAGCAAGCAATAGCTTTCTCTTGTCCTTTGATGACTGTTCCATGCCTAGAATATTCCACATAATCTTCTGTTTGAGCTAAGAGCAGTTCAGCAGGTGGGGCATCTAGATGTTCTTGTCCTCCATACTATAATGTAAACAGAAATAAAAGTTTTGGAAAAAAAAAGTTTATATGTAGTTTATATGTTTCAAAAACTTCACCTCTAGTGTCTTCTCTGTCTAGGCTATATGACTTCCAGAACAAAACACTACACGGGAAATATAGGTGGAGGCAATTTAATCTTCGACCAATAGCTAAGAGAAGCACATCTCCTGTGTGGCCACAGATTTTTTTTTTCCTCTCCTGTCTGAAGCATTATAATAATGCTATTCTTCACCTTAGAGATCTTTCATAACAAGAAAAGCATTCAGAGAAAAACAAAAGCTGGAAAAAAACAACTGAAACACTGAAAAGGTTAGAATCTACATGAGTGACAATGTCTATTTGGTTGTCCAAGAGACTGGTAACAAAATATTAAAGATGTATTTATCTAGATGATGGCACCCAAAAGCAGAGTCTGAAAATTCTGATTTCCCAACTCTGATTTTCATGCTTCTTAAAAGAAAGGAAACATTTAGATCAGTTTTTCAAGAGAGATTTCAGAAAATACACTATTTCTAAACAGTGGAGTCCAAATCACTTCTCTTGCTTTAAAAATATCTAGATTCCCACTCCACCTACATACTACTCTCAGATTTTTCAGTTTGAGAAGCTTGAACTTCTGACACATAAGGATGCTCTATCAGACCTTCAACTACATTATTCCTATATTAAATTATTTACTGAATTCAGTACATTAGTTTTTATCTATAAACAGACACGTTTGTAAATATAACAGAGCTGATCAAAATAGCTGACATGTTTTAACACGTTAGTAACAAATTTTGTTCTCTCAAGACGCAAACTCAACAAAATCCTTGTAAAATCAAACCAAATGTCTATTACCTTCTCCAGGATGCTTTCTTTCTGCTGTGCCTTGAAATCTTCTTTTTTCACTTTGAAGGACTTATAAAGTAGCTCTAATTTTGTAGGGTCTGCTTGAAGATGAACTTCAGAGCCTTTGTCATAAGCCTCCCAAGCAAACACTGTGTATACAAGAGGTGTCACTCAATACTTACTCTAAAACTGACAGATGCATTCAAATTACCCCTTCTAGTTTTGTGATCATTAAAAAAAACAAATATAAATCCAACATAAATATTTTCCCTTCCCTTAAAAAGGTCAACAGAACAAAAGCACACTTACACTGAGTCTGTGCCATTGAAATGGTATCTCCAGTGTAACGGACAAAGTTGTCACCTGCATAACCAACTCTGGAAAAGTAAAAAAAGAGATTTTTAGCATGCAAGTAACAATTTCCACAATTTTTCCCTTTAAAAACCCACATCAACAAGAAAGTAAAAACTCTCCTTTCTGCCCTGATATTCAAGATGGAGAAGAAGGTGCACTCAACTCAGTACATGAATGAAAAGTCTAGGCTCCTCCAGTCCTGAGCAATTCACTACATTTGATGCCTACGTTTATACAGATACATTTTAAGATGCAGAAGAAGAGCTCAGGCTGGGCATGGGATAACAAGAACCATGAAGCCAAGTTTGTATCTAATTGCAAAATATATATGAAAGGCAAGTGATACAGTGATATTCTAGCACAGTGGTTTCAGGTTTTGGATTTGTGAATCCCTTCTCTCACTGTGTATTGTACTGAGATAAGTAAAGCCTGATAATAGCTTTGCTTTAGTTGCACACCCTTTTGAAGTGACTCACAAAGAGCATACCTACCACAGGTTGAAATAAAATCAAATAATTTTAACAGTCCACTCTCCTCCTCTTCATAGAGGCAGAAAAGAGGCAAATTTAGTCTGCCATGCTGTTGTAGAAACAGTTGTGGATTTTCATGGAATCTCTAGATACAGCAGACTGTTCCTATCCTTGTTCCATATTCATACCAGTATACTAGGTAGTCATCCTTTTGTCCCTGAGGATCACTAAAATACTACTTGAAATACTAAAACAAATAAAAGATACTGGTAACAATAAGATTACTTAAAAGATTTTAAAAAAATTACTAAAAAGTCCTCTCATTTTTAACAGAGTTTTGTTGGGTATGTGAACATTTCCCTGTTTTAACTTACTCATCTGGATTCTTGCCAGTATTTGCATATGGATTTTCCCTCATTGCTCTTGTTTTGGGATCATAATAAGCAGAGTTTGGATCTAGATTCCTCAGGTACTAGGGGAAGAAGATAACAAACAAGATTTTTGATTAAAAATACGATTTTAAAATAACTGATATTAGTATTGCAACTGCCAACCCTTCCCATACTTTAAATGGGAAGATCTATGCTAGAGGATGATCTTTAAGAAATTGTAACATAAGGAGCAGTAGAAACGAGAGTAGACCTTAATCCCTAATACCAAATTCATTAACAATAGTGCAGTGTTTGAAATACAAATAAAAAAGATAAATCAGCAATAGAATTCAATACTCACTTTTGCAATATCTTCCCGAATACGTAAATTTCGAACTGTGATACGTCTTTTAGAGTCAAAGTTCTGTCCAGGCATATCAATATCATCTGCATATTTATCTTCATCTTCATCTTCACTGTTATGATCTCTTTCCTGAGGGGGGAGAGAGACAGGAAATTCCTAAGTAAAAAGGGCATTAATTGTAGAAAGAAATAAATTAATCTTATTTTAGTAGTTTGATTAAAAATTCTATAATCTCTATAGTTAAAAGTCAGAACTTGGGCTTAAGTGTGCTAACATATCATGCAGTTACATTCCACTGTTGAGAAACATCCTTGTTACAGGATTTTCATTATAGAAACACTTGCAAAAGCACAACTGTGATGATGTTAAGAAAACAGTTATATTGAACAAAATGTACATGTTAAAACATAGTTATTCTCTTTCATCCCTGAAGTTTAATACAGGAATTATTAACTATGAAATCCAGCACCCTCTGCCCAAGAAAAAGGCAACCCAAAGCCAGCACTGAAACTCTTCTGCCCGCCGCCCCTTTCCCTGCTTCACTAAGTGCAGGTGCTTTCAGTCTCCCCCATGGTGTGATGAAGTGGATAATCATCTTACTGTCTGTGAATTTGGTTCCTCTTCTCCCCATTGGTGTCTTGGGGAGTTCTGCAGCAAACAAAGAGCACATCAGCAAAGAACACAAGACAGTGGAGAGAAGGAAGGAGGCAGGGAGATAAGGAACAACCCAAGCAGAGCTTATACCTATGGCACAGACCAACTGAAAGCAAAGAGACAGTTACTGTGCCACATGATGCACAAAGACCACTGCCCTGTAAAGGTTTCAAGACAGAGCTTCCAAGTGTCTCCAATTGCAGAAACATTGGTGACCTTTTCACTGAATTCCTAGTTGAATTTCCAAGCCCTTGCAAAAGTGGCAAATTCTCCAAAAGAGTACAGTTCAACTCTGAAACCCAACCTTAAACTGTATATTAACATCAATAAATCTATGTGAGTATTTAATTGGGAACGATAGAAGTAATGAGCACAAATTGGAAGCTTAACTTCTACTGGAGAAATGTAACCAAATGTAACCAGAACTTTTAAAGAAAAGGCACCGTCTTGCACCTCTGTTTATCAGAAATGATTCTTTACATTCAAACATGCTCTTCTAAAAATTCTGTTTTATAAGGAATAAATATAGGAAGGCTAAATATCTTGTCCTATGGTGGCCAAAAGATTAAGTACCTTATCCATTTGGAAAGAAGCTCTGTATTATCATATATTTTCTGTTGGGTTGGAAATTAAGTTTACTCTGCCATCTAGTGACAAAACTAAAAGTGACAACATATGGAAAATGGAGGCACAGTTGTCTTTTTTTTTAATATATAATATTTGATCAAGAAAAGCCCCCAAAATACTTCTCACCAATAGTGGTCTCTGCTCTCCTCCATCTTATAAACTTAGAAAATTATCACAAATACTTCTTAGATTTTTATATTAAAGGCTATCAAAAGCCTAGACTATTATCTAAAAGGAGTTGCAAAATCTGAAGTTGCAAGCCAGAGGGAAACAAATAGCTTCTTATTCCTATTTATAGGAAGCATTCATCAAGCAATCCATAGTCACATAACAGTTATAACCACTATGGTAGGACATAGCAATCCTTAAATTCAAGAGCTTATTTTAGTGCATGCATTAAACATTTAAATGGAAAACGATTCTTCTTTGACCCACCATTTCATATCTCTCATTTCACAAGATTTCTCTTTGCCACAACTGAAGCAGGGAAGTCTTGCCCATGAAGGGAAGACAAAGCCCCTCTCATGCAAAATTCAAATTCTTGCAAGTGACTCAGAATGTGTTTGTGTCAAGAGGAGCATTCCTGACAGGTACAAAAAGCAATAGGAAACTCAGTCTGCAGAGTAAGAGCAGCAGAGAGCAGACATGACCTTTCTATCTTTATTCAGCATAAACAAAAATGAATTAGGGTTTAGTTTACTTACCACTTGCTCCAGCTTTCCTGATGCTAACTCTTCTTGAAGCTTCTGGGCTTTCAGCGTACGTTTTGCCTGCATATTATGAATTTAGTTTACTATTTTAATAGCAAGTGTGTAGTAAGACTTCTCACCTAAGTCACATAAGCACCTCTTTATGCTATCATGACTGCTATCATTTACAAGGTATTAATTATTTCAAGAAGTGGGCTATTAATTCTCTGGGTGCTTGTCAAAAATCAGCTGTGCATTTTCCTACTCTTACATTTACCATGGTTTTTTGTTATCAATGAAAGGAAAAGTGTACATAGTAGCCATATTAATATGGTACATTATAGGCTGGAAAGCACCCCAAGAGCCTCCAGTCTGACTGCCCTGCTCAGAGCAGGGTCCACTACAGCAGATTGGCCAGGACCATGTCCAGCTGCTTTTGGANTATTAATATTGTACATTATAGGCTGGAAAGCCTCCACTCCAACTGCCCTGCTCAGAGCAGGGTCCACTACAGCAGATTGGTCAGGACCATGTCCAGCTGCTTTTGGATATCTCCAAGATGGAAACTCCACAACCTCTCTGGACAAGCTGTTCCACTTCAATCCGTCATACATTTTGTTATCTTTAAATGGAGTTTATGCTTTAATTTCTGCACACCAATTCTTGTCCTGTCACTGGATACCACTGAGAAGAGTCTGGCTTTCTTTTTCATACTCTCCCATCACACCACTAAAATCCAGAATACATTCATGCAGCATTAGCTTCCCTGTGCACTGCAGGAAAATACTCAGATCAGGCCCACAAAGGTACTTAGGCATCTAACTATCTTTTGGAATAGGCCTAACATCCAGTCAAGGTAGTGCACTATTTCCCCCTCCACCCCCGAACTCAAGAGTGTCCATGTAGATTTAGTACACACAGTTAGATTAACTGCAAAAGTTAGGTGCTGATCTGCAGGGACACTTACAGTTAGTCCACTGCTCCATGATACTAACAAAAAGTAACAATGTAACAAAGTAAAAATATGAATAAAGTTTAAAAATATAGATGCTAGTTCTAACTATCACAGCCATCTTATAAATTCCTGTGTTACTTCTCATCTTTGTGTCTAGTTTGAGCTAAATTTGTTTTCAAACACAGAATCTATCTACTTTTCATTACAAATATAGCACAAGATCTAGTCTCAGAGCGCACAAAGCAAACATGCCTCCCCCAATCCCCAGCCAAACACAGAATTTTTCTCCAATGAACTGCAGCACCCACACACCAAGTCAACTTTGGAATATTCCTCTACAATTTTCATGTGCTCTTCAGGGTTATAACCATTCCAACGATCTCGCTTTCCATCATAGTCAAACATAAGCTGAGGCTGCACATGTTCATCTGGTGCAATGTTCATGCCTGTGTATTTGGCTCCAACTTTCCTGGGTCTCTGAAAGATAAAAAGAAATGGTTTAATCAGTTGAATACACTGAAATATGTTATTCACCTTAAAAATATGCATCAACTGAGCACCCCTAAAGATGGTTGAACCCAGCACTAGAAACCTCTGAATTGTAAGCAAGTCCAAGTAGTTCATTTCACAATTTTTACAATAATGCAACTAAAACCCATCAATACATTGCAGCCCCATATAATTCTATCTTCTCTAGTTAAAAAAGGCATTATACGATTTCTGGGAAATACTCTTAAGCAACTTAAAACAGAATAGGTTGCCCAAGCAGCACTTAAGCAAAAGTAAAGTAACATATAAAGCACTAAGTAATAAATATTCTCATCTATTATTGCAGCTCTTCTTACATACAGAGGTGGGGCAAAACATCCTGAGTGGTAGGATCTCCCCGCCCCCACACAGAGTTGCTTTAGAAAATTTCAAGCAATATTTCAACAATATAGAATCTAGTAACTTTCCTTTTATTTGTAACTAGCTACTTCACACTGAAGTGGAATTTAGTTTTCAAAATCATTTAAAAGAAAAGTTACCTCCATGCAGTCTTTCTTTTTGTGTGTCAATGCACCACAGTTCTCACAAGCTCCTTTACGATATTTAGTTGCTATAGAATGCTAAAGAAAACAAACAAAACAAAAACGTGGTTCAAACTTCCGAAACATTTCACATACACTCTCCTCACAACTACCTATCTTTTTCAATACAAGCAAAGCCTGCATGCTCTCAAAAAAAGCCATAACATATTTCACTTATCATCCCTGTGAAATGCCTACTAAGTAAGAGTTCCAGCTCCTCTTCCCCCTAAGACCCATAACCAGCAAACACAGAAAGCTACAGAAATCAATATTTCTATTCTTCCTTTTTCACAGAAGCAAATATTATCTTTATAACCAAAATACTTTCCATACCTCTTGAACTCCTCGCTTGTACCAGTCTCCAGAGGAGCTGTACTGCTTCTGCTTCTCCGGCTGAGGTCTCTGGTGCTTTAGAGTGGGCCTTTTGGAAGGGTCTATGTACCACGGTACTGAGGATATGTACTGAGGAATATGAGGGTTGATGTCTCTGTAGAAAAAGTCAGGCAATAAATACATGGCCCAGGAAGGGATCTGCAGCTTAACTCAATGAATAGCTTCTATATTCAACTTCAGTGCTCAAGGGCTGATCATAAAATAATCACTGAGGCTGCTATAAGGCATTTTAAAGTAACATGTGTTCAATTCACCTAATCTTTTTCACTCCAAATCAAGTCTTTGTGTTATTACAAAAAACAGCAATATCTCCCTTCTTTAGGCATAGTAAGAGGCACAATAAGAGGATAAACAACCTTGTAGAAACCTGAGTTAGCAACTGATAAGCTGCCCAGGGAAGGTCTCCAGCTGCATCTTTACTCCTCTTTTAAACTCTCAGCCCCATTCNGAAACCTGAAAGAGTTAGCAACCGATAAGCTGCCCAGGGAAGGTCTCCAGCTGCATCTTTACTCCTCTTTTAAAGCACTACCTGTAAAGGTCTCTCAGCCCCATTCCAGCAACCAACAGGGAGCTCCCTTTTTTATTTTTTTCTCCCCAAACAAAGGTCTATCTACCTGAGGGAAGCTGCAGTACTATAAACAAACCCGCAGGGCAAACTAACTCAGTTCAGCACTCACCGTTTTGCTCATCATGGCTTTCCAGTCATAAGCAGCAAAAAATCCTACTTTAAAAATAATACGGCTCTAGAAGAGCAGCCGCTCGGGTATCACTTACTTTCCCTCCTCGTCCACCTCGGCGGGCGCGTTGCCCAGCTTCCGCTGCTCCTCCAGCTCCTTCTTCTTCCTCCAGTCCTCCCGCGTCATCTTCTTCGGCTCCTCCAGGCTGACATCGCTCGCTCCTCCTGGGGGAGCCGTGTTCACAGCGGCCCCAGACGCCATCGTGCCCCGTCCTACGACCAAGGGAAAGGGCTACCGCGTAACCTGGGCTTCCCCAGGGGCCTAAAACGGCGACGTGAAGAGGAGGCCGCCCGGAGGCCTCCCCGCCGCCGCCGCCCGTGTTTACCGACCAGGCCGCAGCCCACAATGCACCGCGGCCCCGCCCGGGCCACACCCCCCAACGGAAGCCGTCTCCGTTAGGGCGGAGCCAAGCCGTCACCCTGGCAACGCTGAGCCACGCCCCCTCCCCCTCGGCGCGTGACTCAGCGACAGCCAATGGGCAGCCGGAGCGTTAGTCTAACTGGCCAATGGGAGGCGCGGCGGCCGTTTAAAAGCGGCGGGCGCGGCGCGCACCCCCGCAGGTGAGGGGCCTGTGGTGGTGGGTGAGGCTGC
Source organism: Crypturellus undulatus (assembly GCA_013389825.1). Lineage (NCBI taxonomy): Eukaryota > Metazoa > Chordata > Aves > Tinamiformes > Tinamidae > Crypturellus > Crypturellus undulatus. The sequence goes on from VWPW01027425.1 coordinate 544,515, forward strand.
GCGGGGGCCGGGCGCGCGCGGTCTCCTCGGTAGCGGCTGCCGCGCGGCTCGGGGCAGCGCTGGCGGCGGGGCGCGACGTGCTGTGCTGTGCTGGCGGGTGTGCGTCTGGCGCTGCCTTTGACTCTAGCTGCTCTGTGCTGCCCCAAGGCAGCTCTTCTTTGGGTGCTCCTCTTCTCCTTGACTGCTCACCTAAGCTGCATCAGTGATGGGAGCTGAGCTGAGCTTCCTCCTGCTGTGTGGGAGGTGCTTCGGGCTGCTAGTGGCCCCTTGCTGTTTCCCAAACTCATCTAAATTACAGTGGGAATTTAGAGGGCAGCCTGTGCTCTAGTGGTGCCTTCTGCTGAGGGGGTCGGTGCTTCCCCTGGGCTGGCATGGGGAGGAGTGTGTGTTGGTTGCTCCGAGGAAGGAGCCCAGCTGTGCAGTCCCTGATGTAGCTTATTGAAATGAGCAGTGTCACAAGAGACTGCAATGGTCTCACCTGCTGTTTGTGCCCCTAGACTTCCCAGAGTGGTTTCTTCAGCCTGAAGATGGCAACATTGATCTTTATTGATAAAGAGAATGATCAAGTTGGTGCTACTAAGAATCAGCTAAAGAGGCCTTCAGTCTCTTGTGAGTATGTGCTGCACTCAGTAAGCCAGGAGAGGCATGGAGAAAAATACTTAAAGCTAAGGCTTCATCATTTCCTGCTGTAAACATTGTCTTTTTCTGCATTCCTGTGTCTGATTTAGCTTTGCTAACTGTGTTGGTTACAATAAGAAAGAAAATTGCTCTGTATTTTAATGTTGTAGCAGGCTTATGCTTTTGGGGAGAAGTAAAGAATATGTGCCCTTTATGGTGCCCTTTTTGAGCATATGCACATAATGGAGCAAACTTTATACTTGATATAGTGCTAAAACTTCCTTTTCTTTCTCTAGCAATGGTTTTATCTGAAAAAACACAAGTTCATACTCCACTTCCCAAAAAAGTGATCAGTGCATCTCCAACCACAACTCTCTCTGTCAGAAAGGCTCTTGGAAATGTAAACAGAACTTTAGAAGCATCAAGCAAGAAAGAGCAGTTGAAAACAAAAAATTGTCCTCGTACTGCAAAGAAGGTGGGTTTAACACTTCTCCGGGGGAAAAAAGTGAGTCAGAGCTTGCCTACAAAGGTATGGGGGATATAACAGCTTGAATAATACCCAAGGGTAGGGCAATGACTGGAATATTTGCCCTTCTATGGCTTACTTGCATTTAAGGAGGTACAGCTTAGCCACAGCTCTGAGGACTCTGTTGCAGGGTTCTTTTCTGTAGACTTATACAGCATGTAAAAGCTGCTGCAATAGGTTCTTAGAGGAAGAATTGGATTAGCTTGGATAAATAATGTGACTTTCTCCTTAAGATTACTGAAGAGACAGCTGGATTAAAAAGCTGTGATGCAGTAGCTGAAGAAGCCTATCCAGAAATTGAAAAAATGTTCCCCTATGATCCTCTAGGTAAGAAACTATTGGTGTAATTATCTGGGTGAATGATTGGACTTTTGCTTGAATGTTGACTTTGGCTAAGCTGTTGTGGCTACCAAATTGCTGTTGTATTTCTGGAGTTCCTCAACATAAAAGGATACTTGCTGCTTATTCCTGCTTATTGTTGTTGGAATGCTGCTAACTGCAATAACTACATTTAAGGCATTTAGTCTTTGCAGGGAGGCCTTTACTGTGGTGGCAGGAAGCTGGTTATGACTTAGTGGTGTGCAATCTAAACTTGTTAGATGGCATATATAAGGCAAGCATTTGAAGGGTATCTTTAAGCATTATAGAGGTGTAATTTTTCATAAGCACACACTTTAAATAGTAATATGTAACTGGAAAAATTTCTGCTACTGAAATAGGAGTCCTACTCCTGGAGCTGTAGAATAAAAACTTAAAATTTATAAAGCTGTTAGAATCCATGCAAAGAACTTTTGGACCTGGTCAATATATTAAGTCTAGCAGGACTTGCTGCTTTCAAGGATGCTATTACTGTACTTAGTGGGTAAATCGGTGTTTTCTGTAAACAGACTTTGAGAGCTTTGATATTCCTGAAGAAAACAGCTTAAAAAACCTGGCCCTGAGTGGTGTTCCCCTCATGATGTTTACAAGTCTGCCAGATGTACTTCCAGATATGGTTCCTTCTCCTGTGAAGCTTCAGCAAATATCATGGGAGTCTGGTAAGTGGAGACTTGCATGAAGTCCAGTGTTACAAGTGCTTATTGGTGGTTTGGGAGGGAAGCTATTGGGCTGTTGGAATAATGAGGCTGCCACTGCTGCCCTAAACTACCAGAATAGGGGTCTGCTCTGGAACAACTGCTGGCATGTAACTGAGGTGACTTTCACTGGCCAGCTCTCAGTAAAGCTAATGAGTACTCACAGGGCAGTCAGCTGCGGTGTTTTGCTAACCAGTCAGTTAAGACCAAAGTGTTTTATGTAATCCAATCAACTCCTGAATGTCTTGGAGATGTAAAATCTAGCTTGTGTTCTAAAGCATAAAATTCTCAGTTTCTTGAACTGACTTAGTCTGTTCTGAATTCTTTCAGGCTTGCTACAATCAAGTACTGATTTCCTTTCTACTCTGGATAACATCATTGATATGCCACCTCCGAGTTATGATCTTTAAAGTATATTCTGAAGCTTTTACTCAGTTAACTTCATGTAGCTTTTTATCTTTAATAAAGGATTGTCTAACTTGTGTAATAGTAGAGTTGTCTATATTCAGTAGATTCTATATACCAAGACTTAGATGTACTAGTAACAATGTTTTGAAAGAAAGTTTATCTTACAAGCTATTAAAGCAGAGCCTGACTGGGTTTTAAGGAAAACTATAACCATTGCTGTAAACTGTATTTGAGTCAGTGCTAGCTGATTGGACTGCATGAGCATAATAAATTCACAGGCTTTTCTGATGTCCTATATTGCCTCATCCTTTGTCCATCAAACAGGCTGGGATATAAAACTAATCTGTATGTTTTATGGGAGGTGGGTAGCAGAGGCAGCACCCTTGGGCTACTTGAACTCTCGCAAGCAAGTGGTGCTGCTGAAGAAAATCCTGTCTGGGACTGTAGTGAGAGCTACTGAAAACCTTGTGAGGAGGCAGTGACTGGAGGAGTACTTGGTAGGAGGCCCAGCTTGTGGAACTACCCTCTGACCAAATTCTCATCAGGGCTAGGCAAACATTCTGTTTTGTCAGCAAATTCTAGCTCCTTTCCAGCTGCTCAAGGTTAGTGCAACTGAGATAAGGAAATAGTTCTGGTAGATTTAGGAGACCTCATAAACAACAAATTGTGTCTAGCCTATGTCAGACCTGAGCTTCCAGCAGCTCCTGCTCTTAACCCCTCTAAGCAGCTCCTGTGCACTCAGTACTGCAAATTCTTTATTAAATCTATCCTATTTAACCCCTTAACCTTGAATGTTTTCTTAGTCAATATCTGACCACCTGTTTTCCTGCTTTGCAGTTACAGGGATGGTATCTTAGATCCTCAAGTGATTTGGTTGAAGTCTGCAGCTGCATGATTGTCACTGCAATATGTGGCCCTAACCTGTGTTAGGGAGCCCATGAACTGAGGAATCTATCTTTCACTTTGTAAGAGCAGCAGGTCTAAGCTTTCTTCTCTTGCAGCTGTCCTTTTATTATTATGCAGGGAAGTTGTACAAGTTGTGCTTGATTGCTGTACATCACTGGATAGCAGTTAAATTGCTTTGCTACATTAGGGCTGTAGATGATTCTGTTTTACCATCTATTTCCTGGTTTGCCATGTGTTTAATGAAGTTAGTGTGTGATAATCCTGATATTCACTGCTCCAAACAGTCGCTTGGAAGTTCTGGGAATAAAAGCTGGAAAGAAGGAGAAGCTGTATGACTGTAGTAGTAATCCGAAAAGATATACTAGAAACTAATAGCAGATGAAACTGCTTAATGCATACAGTTGAACTTTTGATGTTTTTAATTTATNCCAAACAGTTGCTTGGAAGTTCTGGGAATAAAAGCTAGAAAGAAGGAAAAGCTGTATGACTTAGTAATTTAAAAAGATATACTAGAGAGCAGGCTAGAAACTAATAGCAGATGAAACTGCTTAATGCATACAGTTGAACTTTTGATGTTTTTAATTTATCTGAGAAACCATTGGGTGTTTTCTCATTAATCACAGAAGAATCAGTTCAGAAATGAAGTTCCTAATGAAAAGAGTCTTAGCCAATTACTAATAATAGGCTCAAGCTCCAATTTTGTAGTCTGCCTTTGCTGAAGTTTAAAAAAACACCCTGCTTTTATAGCTGCTAAGCAGTACTTGGACTGCAACAGTTTAAGCTGCCTTTGTGTATTAGCTCATCTTTGCCAGGAATGTGATTCATGGTTTAAAAAAGGATGTTTCAAGTGACTGCTGTTCACTTCCACAGCAGTGCCTGAACCCCAGCATGATTGCTGTGGTATGTGGGACCCTAGCAGTGATGGCCTCTGCTAGTAATGTGTGACACCTTAATGAGCTGGCACACAGTTTTTCAGCACAAAGCTGAAGGAAAAGATGCGCCACTGTTCGGGAGTCATGGTAGTGCTAATGTCTAATTAGAGTCCTTAGGCTCTGTAGGTTACTCTTCAACAGCATTGCTCCTTCCACACAGCTGCCTTAAGGAGCACTACGGGTATTCCCACTCAACAGATGCAGAGGCTGCTCAATCTTTGGCATTTATCTAATTTTAAATGAGTTGGCACAAGTGCAGGTGGGATTATAGATTAATTTGCAGAATATTATTACTGCTAGAAGTGTAAGGATGGATGGAGAGTGTTTTGACATATAGCTCCTATCAAAAAGGATCTCTAAAGAAGAAATATGTAACATTTCACAGATTTTTTTTAAAAGCGGTTTGCTGAAGTGTCTTTGATCTATGGATTAATTTACTGTGCTTTCCTTGAGTCTTTAAAGTGGGCTTGCGAACTAGCAGACTGTAGTTCCTTTTTCAGGACTTTAGGCAGCTTGTTACAACTTTGTAGCATAATGGTCTTAGATTTTGCGAAGTGAGATATCTTAGTTGTGTTATAACATACTACCTGACTACAAGCAAAACTAGATTTTTGGCTCATGTGCTACTCTAGGTACTACATAAATGCTTAATGTTTGCAAGTAGACTAAAAGGTGAAAATATTCCAAGTGTTTCTAATCAGGCATAGAACATCAGTGTGCCTTGTAGTCCTGCTTTGCAGTGTGAATGTGCAACCAATCCTCCTTTCACTGTGGTTTCTAGGAAATCTAAAGAAGGGGGTGAGTGGCAAGAGAGCTTCTATTTATCCTATAGGCTGTCTGCTCTGTGGGTGCTGACAGGAGTGCGCTTGCCATCTTACAGACATGGATAATCAAAGATCTTAGCTTTGAAAAAAGTAGCAGGCAGAGCTAAAAATTTTCACTGTTCTGTAGTAAACATGTACTCTTGGCACATGTTTAATCTCCTTAATATTTTATATGTTAGGAGGAAGAGATTGAGCCTTTTGGGAATAGTTCTATTGGGAATTCTGACCATCCATTTGGTAGGGTAGTTCCTTTTGAAAACTTGCTGTTGCTATTTCAGTTCTATGGGTGTCAGATTCAGATATTCATTCTATTTGGTTGTTACCCTGAGAGGTTTCAAGGAGAAAGATTTGAATTGTAAATCATTTTATAACGGCTGTTTATTTCTAGTTTCTTGTCTTTTGCTGGAAACATCAGGAATATCAAAAGCCAGAATCATGAGAAATAGATGTGGATAAAATACAAAAAGTTCAACTTTAACTGTATTTTAATAAATCTTGATACTGCATAACAGCTTGTCTCTGAGATCTATGTATGGGTCTAGTCTACCAGGTGTAAAAGTCAAGTTATAGGGACTATAAAAGAAAGGAACAAAAACATCTTTTGAACTGTAAAAGACAAAAGTTAAAATGCGGGGAGGAGTAGTTTTTTTTACGATTTTATAGAAAAATATTTGTAACTGACACTGAAATTAGTTGCACAGTGCCATCATGTGGCCTCTTATGCAGCTGTCCAGATAAAACTAGTCATTGCATCTTATGTGAAACAAGTCTGATATGTCATAAGGGTAGGATATAAATCAAAATGAATGTCTCCTAATTTGAAAAACTAGGATGTAACTCTTTGCATGTCCAAAGAGACTTGGCTTCTAAAGAGATACCAGAGCTTTGCACATGTCAGGGAAATTTATTATAGCAGCAAAACAGTCATTTGTTCTGGGATGGTCTAAAATGCCTGTCATGATTGAGCACCTAGCTATTTTTGGCATCTGTAGAAATTGGCTTTCTGCACTAGGGCCACAAATTGTGTTTGTGTGTATACACACATGACCATTAGATCATACTTGCTGCTGGTAAGGTTCTATACTGTGACTGGACACCTGCAATGTTTTAAGAGTGGTGATTAAATGATTCAGGAGTCTTGCTGGTGGGCTTTGATCTTGAAGCCTGGAACTTGTTACCTGTGAGCACAGTGGAATAGAGGAACATGCAGGAGGTGTACTGGGAGTCAGGGGCCTGGGAATCTGGTAGTCTGGATGTATGAGAGCACTTCAGCTTCTGCTCTAAACTCCAGATAACACTAGGAAAAAAAA